>OZ024898.1:33844734-34427234 GCA_964017195.1 Siderastrea radians
CTACATCCCTGTTTGTAGTATTTAGGACCACTGGGCATTCTCAAGATCATGTTGTTTCACGAGAAAAGTCTTTCTTAGGACCTCTTGCTGGTAATTCCACTGTTTAGTGGGAGGACCACTCCCTGTAAGGGGCTTTTCAGTAAACTTGAAAGAAATACTGCAAATTGAAGATAACATAAGTTAAGAGCCCCAACTGGTTAGAAGCAAACCAGTTAGCAATTTTATATCACATGTTTATAGTATATATTTTTTTATATTAATACAAGGGTAGCCAAGAAGTTGAATCTGGGGCTACTGAGAAATAACTACTACTAGCTTGCTAAATTGCAAGACTGGTGTCCTAACCACTTAGCCAAACTGCCTCTTCTCTTTCAGAGCAGCAAGTTACAAGTCCCCAGACATCAACCAACACTAGTGAAACATATTCGCATCCCAGCACAAATGACAACCATTCATCAGCAGATACGTCGCTTGCAGGCTTGCAAAGCCAAACTGGATCAATCAGGATGTCAGCATCCCCGCCTGATGACTGTCATTTTAAACTAGAAGGCCTGACATCCACACCAAATATAGTGACGAGTGTGCAGCGCACAGAGATTGCATCACCTTTTCAACCTGTGTGTGAGGGTAGCTTCGTCGGGAAAGCCAGACATAAGGATGGATCACTTCTTGGAATTATCTTTCAGGTAATTGTTAGTCCATCTGACATATGAAAGGTGAAGAGCACTGTACATATCAGACTTTCTGAAATTTGATCTTGTGAGCACTGACAGATTTTTGCAACAACATTCTTCTCTGAATTGACATTACTGATGATGTTAATAGCCATGTACATGTAGATCTAGGTAGCATTTTGATTGCCTCAAGATAGTATTAAAATGATGTTGGCATGAATGGTACGTGATTTGTATTCCCTGCTGTTTCCCAAACAGTATTTTCTGTTGTGATAAAGGAACTGTTTTGAATTTCCCTAAAAAAGTTCAAGTTATTAGGACTCCACTTTACCAGTTGAAGAACCCATCTATGGTTCGAGTGGCTTAATGTTCTCTTTTAACTTGAATTTATGTGATATCTTCTTCAGTCATAAATGCTTGAGAGGATGGGAGGGAGTATTTTGGAGCTTTATTATTGATTTGATGCTTGCTTTGATTTGAACAGGTCAAGAAAATGGAATTAAATGATGGGCGTGTTCTGTACTGTGCATGGATATCCCGTGACCCAGAAGAAGAAGGCGAGGGAGGTCGATCAACGAGCAGCTTTGCTTTAGCATCAAGTTTTAACAGCACATCACCACTAGACTATTCAGTCACCAGTATAGCCGAGGTGAGTCTTGTTACTGTAAATGGAGAGTATACGGTGAATTTTTTGTTTACAGGTGATCCCAGAAGAAATGAGGTAGCTAGCCCCAAGTCTCCTAGTAACTCACTGGTTATCTAGAGCATCTGAACAGGGTGTGGAAGTGTGGTGCCATGCCTGCAACAAAATGAATTACATTTACAGTTTATAAAAATTGCATGGCCATGCTTTCAATATTACTGATCCTAACAGAATGCACATCAGAACATAGTTAAAATGTCCTAGCTTGCCACAAATTTTCTGTAACTCATTCATTAAAGTAACTGGCTTGTATACAAAAGGACAGGTTTCAACTCCCATTGGAGACTCAAAGTTTTTCCTCTGTAGCCCTATGCTTGTGACTTGTGGTGAACTGAATGTACATGTAGTTTAAGAGTTACATGCCCAAGCCTCATATTATTTTTCCATTTTTATCTTTATCATCTTTCAAAGTATAAGCATTTCAACAAACCTTGAACAGTATATTTAATATATAAAACTAAATTTAAGTAAGAGCAAAAATTATTTTTGTACTTGCAGCTTGCTCAATACATGAACGAAAGTAGCCATAGGGAAGAGCCATCCCCTGGGCGTGGTCGATATGACGAGAGGTACATCACCCTACAGTCTATAGGGAAAGGAGCATTCGGGTTTGTTAAAGTCGGTCAGAGGAGGTCTGATGGAGTAAAGGTACATAGCTTGCATTTGTATTTACATGAAATGTTGTTACATTAAATTTTGTTGTTTATTAACTTTAACCCTTTAAACCCCAATAGCGACAAGCATCTAATTTCTCCTTACAATACCTCTACTTAATCAAACTTACAGGTCACGAGAATAAAGGAAATGATCACCAAACACGAAATGTCTTGATGTTTGTGCAAATTCTCCCAACTAGTACCATAAGAAATGTATGGAGAACACTTAGGAGAATATGCATATTAATATTGGGGCTTAAAGGGTTGACACTGCAGGGAAGACCATAATGTCCCATTAGGTTATGAAGAAGTAGCTGTTGGCCAACTGAGCTTTTGTCCTCATTTGCCCAGCAGAACCCTTCTGGGGCCACACGGGTTGGCATGTGAGAACACTTAGTTGCCTTTCTCCAAGGTGGGTCTGGTTTTATAAATACCAGCATTGACACCATAAATTATGTGGGTTGAGTTTGTTGTTGGTTCTCATCCTTGCCCCAAGGGTTTTTCTCTAGGCTCTTTGGTTGTCCTTCATCCTCAAAAGCCAACATTTCTATTTTCTTAGACGAGAAACTTTACCCCACATTGTCTCTCTCTGCACAGGTGTATAAAATGGGTAACCCTGTGATGGATTAGCATCCCATCCAGGGGGGAGGGGGGGGGGGAGTAGCAATACCCTTAGTTGCTTCATGTTATGGAAACCAGGTTAAGCTCTGGCCATGTGGGCCTTCTTGGCTTGTGTGCAACTTTAACTTTTCTTATAACCTTGTTAAACCAACCAACCCACAAGCAAATGTGAAAAATCTTCTTTACTCAAGGCAGCTGAGAAAGAAAGTTCCCTAAGGGAAGTAGCACACGCATAATTTTAACCAGGGAGAATTTGATTTCTTTTGATTTCTGTCTACAGGTTATTGTCAAGTTTATCAGGAAAGCAAAGATTCTTGTTGACTGTTGGGTTGATGATCCAATGTTGGGTTCAATTCCTTTAGAAATTGCTTTATTGGCAAAACTCAAACATCCAAACATAGTCAAGGTAAACAATTAGTATAAATTATTACTATACTATGCAGTTTGGCAACCTACCAACTGAGCTAACCACAAGTTGCAGACATTAATCAATCAATCAACCAACCAGTCAACTAACTGGTCAACCATCCAATCCACCGTCCATCCATCTATCCATCCATCCATCCATCCATCCATCCATCCATCCATCCATCCATCCATCCATCCATCAGCCAGCCAGTCAAACAGACAGTCAGTCAGTCAGTAAGATAGTCAGTGGGTCAGTCAGTCAATCAGTCAGTCAGTCAGTCAGTCAGTCGGTCGGCCAGTCAGTCAGTCAGTCGGTCAGTCGGTCAGTCAGTCAGTCAGTCAGTCAGTTAATCAAATTAAGTTTTTGTAAAGTACTGAAGTAGCAACCTGCAGCAAGTTGCACAATTACGTTGCCTTCACGTAAACCAACACTTGCTATTATTTATTGTTTCAGATGTTGGAGGCTTTTGAAAATGAAGAATTCTTTCAAATGGTCATGGAGAAGCATGGAAGTGGGATGGATCTGTTCGAGTTCATCGACAGACAACCTGCTATCGATGAAGCTCTGTGTAGTTACTTGTTTAAACAGGTGAAATACATTAATTTTGTAACTGTCCCACTGGTATGGTCAAACTTTATTAAAAACCATGCTGGCCCCAATCAACAAAACAGATGAGATGGCTGGTTTTCATGAGAGATGTGAATTGTACATAGTGGGGATGTGTGACAGCTAAAATGCTGTGTTACTTGTAACTTTCAGCATTTTAATGTGGTCGCTGTTGCATATCATTAAAAAATCCTAGTTTTTTAATTTTTATATTTTGGCATTTTTAGCTGGAAACTGATGCCATAAAATTGGTGCCAAATTTATTTTAGTATCATGGGACATCTTATGATGGTGTCTGAAAGAAGATGCCATGAGAGAACAAGTAATTTTCAGCAAACGTGAATGTCTTTTAGCTTTTAAAAGTGACACTCAATGCCGTGACATAGTGGAGCAAAAACTTTAAGTCCTGATGTCAAAATGCATAGTCTCATTATTGTTCTCCATACATTTCTTATGGAGCTAGTAGGGAGAATTTGTCTTAATATCAAGACGTCATATCCTTGGTGATCACTTTCTTTATTCTCATCACTTGAATGTTTGAACAAGCAGTGATAATGTAAAGAGAAATTTATTTCATTTTTCATCACTGTTTGGGCTAAAAGGGATAAGGTTCTACTTGATTTATCCATTGGTCTTTGGTTTTCCAGGTTCTCTCCCTAATCATTTGTCCAGATCTTGCATGTGTTAAATGCTAATTTAATTTAATATACTGCATTTGATTCTGTTTTAGGTGGTTTCTGCTGTTTCATTCCTTCATAGCAAAAGAATACTTCATCGTGATGTTAAGGTAATAGTAAAGATCAGAGTATGACAAAAAAAAATAGGTTCAGAAATATTTGCATGTCATAAAATCAATTTATTAATTTATTTATTTAGTTACCACCATTGCATAAATTTACCTACATAGCTGCTTACATTTACATTCATTTGCAGACATTTTTTTCATAAATTTGCACTCACTAACATAGCAAGCATAAATTTTTTAGTGGCAACATTGAGTAAGGAAGAGAAAGTTTTTCTGCTTTATTGACTGTGTTATCAATTCTCATTTGGGGAAAGAAAGAAATATTTGTGTTGGTTTTTGCTGAGTTTACAAGTCTGTTTAGTTAGTGATCTAACTTACTCACTGCTAAATGATTATTGTTACCACAGGATGAGAACATCATTTTGGATGACAAGTTTCACATCAAGTTGATCGACTTTGGCTCTGCAGCCTACATGGAAGAGGGAAAGAAGTTTTGCACATTCTGTGGGACCATGGAGTATTGCTCGCCAGAAGTCCTAATGGGAAATAGGTGACTTAAGTTACCAATTTTAATGTTCTTTTTTTTTATTACACACTGAATTGACCAACACTTCTCCCATAACATCTACTCGATCTCTATCACAGACTCCTCTTTTATTGACCCTTTCACTCCCAGAGTCAGTTATGTAGACATTAAGGTGATTTTAACTTCGGAGACTGTGGATGAAAGCCTATGATGTGACCATTCAAATGAAACCTCGTTAACAGTACTTTCACACGGTACTGTTTATATATATAAGTTTGTCCTGAATTTTGATTTTCGGCACTCTTGGGAGTGAAAGGGTTAACTGAATGCAAACATACAGAATACCTGTAATGCAAAGAAAATTCTGTATAGGTACATGGGCACCTCTCTAAGGCAGACACCACTCTAAAGTGGAAATCTTGAGACACTCCCCCCTTTCAACTCTTCAAGGCGGAAAGCCCTCATAAGGAAGACCTCTCTAAGCTGGACATCTTAAAGAAAACATCTTCTTTATGGACACCACTCAAAGGCAGACATCTTCGGAACAAACATATTGTTGTAGAGGATGCTACTCTTAATGCTGACATTTTAAAAAGAAAACATTTTGTAATGGGCTCTGCTCTAAAGTGGACATATTTTTGAGACAGACACCTGGGAATTTTTCTTATTTGGTCACTTGACTGTATAGCGCACACTGCACCAATTTCTAACATAGACGTCTCTCAGAGATAGACACTTTGATTTGTGTTCATCAAGTGTAACACAATTTTATGACAACTAGTTCTTTGCCAGTTCTGCCCTGTGTGTCACTAAGCAGGAAAGATTATGTTGATAGTGATGATGATGATGACGATGACGATGACGACAACGACGACGATGATGATGATGATGATGATGATGATGATGATGATGATGATGATGATGATGATGATGATGATGATGATGAGTTTATTGCCAGTAGAACAAACGTCATTTTCACTGTCCTATCTTGCAGCTACGCTGGGCCAGAACTGGAGTTGTGGTCAATGGGTGTGACATTATACACCTTAGTCTTTGGAGAAAATCCATTCTACGATGTGGAAGAGACCATCAGAGCTGAATTACGTCCACCATTTGCCGTTTCCCAGGGTAAGATACCAGCTTTAGTGTAACAAAAACAACATCAACATTGAAGCATTAATTTTGACAACACAAAGGAAAAGAACAGTTGAACACTGTTTTAACTCTTTCACACTTTGACATTTATTTCGTCGTACTAGATAAGCACTTTTTGAAGGCGTAAATAGGTGCTATTTTGAGGAATTGGTTTTCAAAAGAACTTTTTTTAGGCAAAAGAATCACAGTACAAAGTTTTCCCACAAAAACCTTCGTAACTTATAATTTATCACAAATGTGGTTGACTATTGGTCATAGTTTTATTGCCTTTTGTTGTTAAGTCTTTATGATTATAATATACGGTGTATGCGCTGGCTTGCATTAGACTGAGATGTCTATAAAGAGGCAGAAAATGTCATTTCTGACGGTTAAGTGACCTGAGAATGGATTAGTCAGAAATTTATGTTCTGACGGCACGATTGAGAGGCTCGGTTGTTGTCATGTGACCGTCGGGAATATTTAAGCTTTTGGCGGGACATATTTTGTTGTTTTGGCGGGAGATATTTTGTCATTCTACGTCAGTCAGTCTTCTCCTGTTTCTTCCAAATCTTGTAAAGGGTTTTTATTAATAGGAACATAGATAAAATACAAAATATACAGAAATACACCATGAGAATGTACTGTTCCTGCAGGGTTTTATAAACGTGGCTTCCAAGCAATCACACAGTCTGTGTGTTACATGAAACTTATTAATAAGGTTCTTTTCTAATGTTTCCTTGTTTAGATCTCATGTTTATTATTTGTTGGCTGTTGCACCCTGATCCTCGATGGCGAGCAACTATGAAAGATGTGGAAGAAAATGAGTGGATAAACCAGCCTGTTGACATCACCAAGTACTCTTTTGATGCCGTCGTAGGTAAGTAAAATTTGACAAGAATTTTCTTCTTTGACCACTTTTTAACCACCAACATTTTGAATTTTTTTCAATTCATTCATGCTTTTGACCTTATGTGTTACAAAAAAAGTCTTCGAATAAGGCGGTGGAGAGTTTTCTAAGGCAAATGACCGTGTTAAGTTTGAGTAAAGTAAAGAGCAAGGATCGTAAGAGACGTTTTATTCTGAGACAGAAACTTAGCTATGGCTCTTTAGGTGGTTGATCAAATGGATTCGAAATCATTCAGTCTTGTTGAATGCAACCATGTTGTACGAGTATTTAATGACAATTAAAGGTTCAGCATCATGTAGCATCATTTAGCATCGTTCATCTTGATTCAACAAGTTGACCAAACACTTTCAACATGGAGAATTCAACAATGTTGAGCCATGTTAACTGCCACACCTGACCAGAAAAGACATTTTTGCATGTGGAAGGGATGTTGGAAGAGAAACAATGAGTTCGCATTCGACGCTCTGATGACAAACAAAGATTTTAGGAAAACCATCAGTACTTGAAACTGGAAGGCTTGCCTAGAGAAGTTAACAACAGTTTATTGAAAACATTACAGCAGCCTTATCTTTCCAACATCATTGATGGCTATGATGATGACGATACTGTAACAATAATTGTAAATGCTGTGTTTATAGTGGACGTGTACTTAGATACTTTGAGCTAGTTTCCAGGGACTCCACTGAAATAATCAGAAACGAATAACACAAATTAAGGACGGTGCCTCTCAATACAGATATATTTTTGCAAAGGTTGACTATGGGGAAAAAGTAGATCTTAGCAAGGGTATTGGGATCCAAAAAGAAAAATGTGGGTAACCACGCATTTTTTAGAGATAATTAAGGAACCATAACTCTAAAACGTTAAAATACAAAGAATATATGGCAATTTCTTTCCAAATTTAAGTTCAATTATCTCTGAAAAACGCGTGGTTTTCCCCAATTTTCTCTTTGGATTCTAATAGCCCTTGCTAAGATCTGCTTTTTCCACATAGTCTCAAACCGTGCAAAAATATTGTTGCATTAGTGGGCAAATTCCTTAGAAACCCGAATATCCCGAGATGCACTGAACGTATGCGCGGCAACAAAAGGAGGCACCGTCCCCAAACAAACTCAAAGTTACAGAAGGCAGACTGGCGGGCTATTTACAAGTGTGGCCTAGCAGTTTAACTCGGAACTAACGAGAACAACTCCATCTGGTGCTCAGAGTGGGATTTGAACCTGGGACCTCCGGATTTCAAGTCGGGCGCCCGAAGCACTCGGCCACGCTGCCTCCAAATACTGAAAGTATGCTGATCTCTTACTTTTACAGGAGACCGGTTGGACGGCCCATTGCTCAATGCATCATCAGCCGGACCAGGTGACAGTCAAAGCGACGGAGACATCTCACAAGACGAAGTCATAGACCACGCAAACCAAGATGACCAGAACAATCTTCATTTATCAGCTCTTCAGGAATACTTGAGCATGATTGACAAGGAGGACGAGGGCAGCGATGATGAAACGTGACAGAGAACAAATTAAATTAAGTAATATATAATAAGTTCTTTTCCCTGCCCAACTTTGCCCTCTTAGTTTGTGTATTGTCTTTTTTTTTCCATTTTGCAACTACAAAAGACCGGTTGTCGTCATAGGTTCTAAGCCTAAGACAAAATTATGCCATCGACTTTTTTGTTTGCAAAAATAAGGTTTTAATTGTTAAATCAATTACAATTTATGTGTATAGAGGTGAAGTACAAGTTTTTTTATAGTCTAAATACTCAGCGCGTTCCGCTTATTATTTGGGAATGACTTTCATTAATCGGGAACGAATTGCGTTATTGGAATCAAAATTCCACTTTCAAATTGAATACTGTAATGTTACAACGGTAGCCTTGTTCCAAATAAGGAGTGCTGATTGGTTTATTATTGACATGAGGCGAATGTTCACGTGCAAGTAGCAGACTGCAGGGTTGTCCACAACTTTTCAAGTACCTGGCAAAAATTCCTAAGTTGCCGGATAGTGATTATCAAGCGCCGAAGGCGATCCCCTCTAGGGGGGGTTTGGGGGCGTGCTCCCCCAAGGAAATTTTTACATTTTAGGCTAAGTCCCCAGAAACTGAATTTCCTTTATTCTGAGCACAAATTTCCAATGTCAGTTCCAAAAGTAATCTACCTTTTCAATTTTATTTGTATAAACTCATGCCTTCAGTGGTTTTCTACCTGTAATTCCCAGAACTCAACGTAATGAACTAATAATCGTGTATCTCTGTGCCAACCAGATTATTGTTAAGTCAATAAACTGCAATGGGAAATAAGTTTCATTTTCATATATCTGCGCCAGTAAAGGAACAAATAATTTGTCATTAAAATATACATACATTTATATCACAAAAGTAGCCGGTTAATTCTGCCGGCTGCCGGCTGTAAGGGACAACCCTGAGACTGTTGGTGGCTTGACCTATCTGACTTGATTTGTGTTCGCTCAACAAAATGTTAATCGCAAATACTTTTAAAAGTGAAGAAGTAGTCTGTTGCAATAAAACCGTGAAGAATAATTTCTTAAAAACAAGTCTGCTGTAAATGCACAAGAAATGTTCCTGAAAATTGAGAAAAATTCCCTGTAATGTCAAACCGATTGAAACCAACAGCCGCCAACGGTTTCGTATTTCGCGTGTGAACTTTTGGTTTATGTGAGTAACGACCCAATCAACATTCGTTATTTCGAATGAGTCTACCGTTGGAAGATTTCAATCTTCAATTTGAAAAATGGAATTTTGATTCCAATAATGCAATCCGTTCCTGAGTAATGAAAATCATTCCTAAATAATGAGCGGAACGCGCTGAGTATTTTGACTATAATTCTGTTGTACAGTTAGTTTTAGTCGTTTGATAAAGTGCTAATTAATTTACAAAATAATTTTAACATACAGTTTGTTTCGTTAAAGTTTATCTACATATTTCACAATATTTTGTTTTTAACTCATTATTTTAATCAGGTCATATAAGATCTTTTTAAAATTTTTATTTCACTCTGTAAATAAGTCATTATTTAAGATGCTAAGTATTATATTTAAATTATATTTTATTTTGAGGATCGGGTTTTACCCCAATCTTGAAACCCAATCATTACTTTTGACAAGATCTGGACCGTGCTATGTCACACATCACAAGCAAAAAAAAAATACTTCACGGTTCTGGTTACACTAGAAAAGAATAGATTGTTGTAAATCACTATTTTATTTTTGAAACTGTTTTTGTCACTCATACATCTAGTGTACAACAAAAAAATTCAGATTTATTTTGAGAGAAAATGGCTTGTGAAAACTCAGTTCTAGATACACGTACAAAACGTACAAATACCAGAATCTGGGAGGGGCAACCACTCTTAAAAAAAATTCTAGGGTCGCGTTTGAAAAAAAAAAGCGTCGGTCACTTAACTTTCACCAAAGAACTTCATTTTTGTTTTGCCTTATCATTATAGTTTTGACTTGACTAAACTCAAGCCTCTGTATTTGGTTGGAGTGGGAATAAAGACTATCAACAACACGTCGCCAGCGATCTCTGTTCCCTGCTGTTTCCTTGACAGAGGTTTAGGGATTTAAAATGAGCATTTTTAAATATTTTTTTCAGACTGCTAGTTTGAATCAAAGTTACTGAAATTACACAGTGACTTTTAACAGAATGTAATACATGACAAATGAATACGCTAGACGTCAGTGGTATAATTATGCCCAGTTTTACTGTACTGTTGATTTCACAGCGGTCAAACGGATGATGCGTTTAGGGCTCCTGTCAATTTTGCAAACAAAAATACAAACGTGGAAAGTTTCCCTTTAACCGCAAAACTTAACGTCCTTTCTGAAAATAAGAAAGTATGTGTTCAAAAGGACGTAACCGTCATCCACAAGTTTTATCGGTACGAAATTCGACCTGTTGGGACGTACAATGCATTGTTTTCATAAGAACTTCATGCTCGTAAACTTTTGAACTGATTCAAATTTCAGGGATCTGAAAAACCGGACGAGACGCTTCGTTTGACCGCTGGGAAACTGGTTTCACACATTATTTACATGTATGTGTTTAATGATTTAGTATTCTATCTGGACCTTAACAGTCTTATAGTTAAACTAGATTACACAAACGAAGGTTTGACTTAAGGAGCCAAATGTTGGAAAAGAATGGTTCTGATAGAATGCTAGCAACTTTCCTTTGTCATGGTGCTATGAGTTGCACCGGTATAGTAAATTATTGAGAAACAGATCATTTAGCGTCACTTGTATGAATTAAGGTTATGATCAAACCACTGAAATAAAATGCAAAAAAAGAATCTGCTGATGATCTTGTGAAGCTACTTTCGCTCAAAATGTCATTTGTACGAGTTTGATACTTGTCTAGACGTTTCACTCGTAACAAGCTAATAACACATTTGGTGCTTTGAAACTTGGAATGCAAAACACCCTTCAATAGTTGATGGTGTTAGTTCGGCATGAGGTAACGTCATGTCTCCATCAGTTTTAAAAGCAATATTTCACAGGATCAGTTTTAATTGATTAAAACCATTATAACTTAAACTGATTATAACTAGATTTTTTAGGTTTAAAATATATCTAAGTATCAGTCGTTTCATATGTGAAGTCTCCGATAGCTTCGCCATAGTGAACAACATAAGATGGTAGAATGTGATGTGAATTGAAAATCACAAGTTCTTTCCCATCAGGGGAGGTGTGAGAATCATGCCCCACCTCAAGGGGCTCTCCATGAATCAGGTTGGTACATCGGTAGACGTTTCCTGGGAGCACCTGGCATAGAAGGAGCCTTGAGGCCCCTCGGATGTAGCTCACTGAGTAGGAGGGATACTCGCTGAAATATACACCACGACCGTAAAATCCTGTTCACAGAAAAAATACAAAGAAAAACATGAAACATAAGTACGACAATGACAAAATGTTGCAACGCTGGCGAGTACACATGCTGGTGGCGACCCCGGCCATCGTTAATTTGAAATCTAATCAGTCTAGTTTCCTAATGTTTCTACAGTCCGTTACAATGGTCTCCTGCTTCATCAATCCAGAACTAAAAATTCGTTTACCCTTTCCCATTGCTTTCTATCCATGGCGAGTAGCAAAACTATGCCAGTAAGGAGAAGTGTACACATTCCGTTGCAAATGAAAAAAGTCAAGAGTCTCGTTGTTTTAGATAAAATGAGGTGATGGCGAAGCCATACGACGGGTTGCAATTCCTTGCATTCACTTTTATCGACCACAAATTTGCACGCAAGTGAACGCATGTTTTCAACCATTTGGCACTCAATGCAAGTTGACACAGGTTGGCTTCAGTATTGTTTTCCCCTGTAAAGGTGCGCGCACAGGGGCTGTACCGAGATGGCGTTTTTGCAACTTGCGTCGAATTTATCATACTTTCAAGTCCATTTGGCCACTAATCGCAAGTGTGTCTACGTAAGGTCGCATTTCCAAACTGCGTTGACTTGCGGCTTCTTTGGACCGGACCTTATGGTGGAAAATCCGATGCTTTAACCTCTGCGCCCCTAGACAGGATTTGTCCCAGTAACTGACAATTTCTGCTGGCTGGAAAACTATAAATTACCTGTGTCTGTGGCATGCTCAAAATTTGCCTCTCCAGGAACTCTGAATCCAGTCTTGCAAATAGAATGAATGTTCGCCTCTTTCGTTCCGTGGAATGCGAGCACTGGGTAAGACATTTTTTCTCCTCGGGTGTTCTTTAGCTTCTGTCGCGCTTTCTGGAATCTTCTGATTAAAACTGGATTGACAACATATTCTACCTTGGTGACACGGTACTTATCAGTGGTGTCAACGAGTCTGTAAAATTGGGATTCTGAAAAATAAAATCAAAACGTAAGAAGTTACATTAAAAATGTCACGAAGTAAATTGAAGCCTTCCTTAACCTTCCTCCCAAATAGACCTGTTCAATGATAAAGGGCCGCATAATGCTAATTTATCGTTTTAAGTAATTAGAAACATTTAAATCGCTGTTTTCGGCTCTGACAAACTTAATAAAGGAAAATGTGGCATTTTTCACCATCAAGAACTTAACATTTGCCAGTTGCTGGTGTGTGTACTGGGGTAGGGGAGGCAGTGAATACAAAGGGTACAATTTAAACACGCTGTTTTTAATAGAGTTCTTCTGTCGAAGGCACTATCGTGTGATCGGTTGCCCGAGGAAATTCAATGTTCACAACAAATATTAGCCCGAGAACGTAGTTCGAGGGCTTATATGAAGTTTGAACATCAAATTTTCGAGGGAACCTATCACACATAGGGCCTGAGACAGAAGCACTAGGTGAAATGCCAAATTTAAGTTGAGTTTTAGCAATACTAAACGGGCATTAAATCTAAAGATTAATTTAATGTAGGTTTAGGCGACGTAAATATGTCTTAAACAAGACTTTATATTTAAGTATTGTTTAGGGTGTTCCAAAATGCATGTTAAATTTGTTTCTTGATTTAAGCTATGTTTAATAAATGTTTAATAAATGTTAAATAATGTGAAAGATTTACCTTTAGTTTAAGAAGACTTAAACACGACATTAAATCTGTTAGAAGATTTAGACAAATTTAGGTTTACCTTAAATAACATTAAATCAAATTAAAGATTTAAGGCTATTTTAAGCCACATTAAACGTAACACGAAATCTCTCACAGGATTTAAACTTACCTTAAAACAACATTAAATCAATGTAGAGATTTAGGATTGTTTTAAGTCTAGGTAAACATAGCATTACCTTTTTACTACTCATTTAATTCTTTACCGTTAAAGCCGGTTTTTTGAGTGCTATGTTGCCAAACGCCATTATATTTTGCTACAAACACGTTTCTTTACAAATAAGCTAGATTTTCAAACAGACTCTGTTGTAAATTGTAAAATATTTTGCTTTAGCGCGCGCCCATAGACCAAAATTTGGACTTTTTTGCAGATTCATTCCCAATGTTTTCTTGCTTCTTTTCCTTCCCTTTTTCTCTCCCTTTCTTTTTTTTATCTTCTCCCTTTTATCCCCTTCCTTTCCACTGGAAAAGTTTTGGCCTCAGCCCTTCAAAAAACCTGGAAAGCGAACATTTATCAACTAGAGATGACTTGGCCTATTTTGCCACCTAAAATTGGACACGTTTTTCTGGAATAGCTCTTCCAGAATTTGGTCCATGTTGAAAATGGATACACATATGAATGGATCTGTCTTGGCTGTGTTAGCTGCTTATCAAAATAATCTGGTGATGCCCAAAAAATGATGACGTCACAATTGGTTCAATGTCTACTCCTCCAAATGTCGACAAAAGTCGACTTTTGCAGAAAGAAGTGTTAAATCTGTTTGCAGATTGAACTCAATCTTAAGCTCCCATTAAACAATCACAGCATGAAATCATGGATTTACGAATGTTTATATCACGCGTAAATATACGTAAATAAAAGCCTTTTCTTTACGCATTGGTTCCATGGTGCGTAAAGACGCGTAAATTCACAGCACGCGTGAAGGCTGCGTAAAGGGCGACAGAGATACGTAAAGCACAAAAATGAAGATGGGTGTAACTATCGGCTATTACTTGTGAAAATAGAGAGCGAAATGAAAGTTTTACGTGTCATCATTCATTCAAGATTTCCCGATTTTGTCTGGCATTGCTGTCAATACTTTACGGCTCTTTAACGCCGTTCAGCGAATCTTCACGCACTGTTATTTATGCCCTTTACGATTTTTTATCTTAACTTTCTATACGCGCGATACATTTTCTAATTGACAGGTTATTGTTTGCAGAAGACAGGCAAATATAAGATATAAGGTGATCATCAATGATTTTCCCGTTGTGTTTTGAACGGCTTTGCTGTGAACACTTAATAAACTTTACGCCTCATTTCAGTCCATTACGCATCTTCAAGCACCGTTTTTTTCGCTCTTTATGATTTTTTATCCTTGGTTGCGCGCAAATTTTCCCTCAATTTAACGAAATACAGAGAGAAATGAAATATCTATGTCCATGACAATAGTTCTGACATTTAATAAAATCATAACGGAAAGTGCCATGTCAGAGAGAGGTTAGCAAAAACTCATGCATTGGGCTGTTGATTTGTCAACCTTTCATTTAATCATGTCATTTTATAAGCAATGACAAGGAATGTTAATCTCATCGTAAGGCAGTTGATGATGAATCTAATAACAGAAAGCGTCTTAGTGTAAACGTCAATTTATCTTTTCACGTAACTTTTCACCCTCCGGCAAAATTAAAAAACTGGTTTCTTGCCTAACCTCGTCAAAAAGAAAAAAAATTGGGTCAGAGAGAAAACAATTGGGTGGAAACTGTTGTAGAAAAAATTTGCTGCAAATAGTTGTCTCCCCAAAGCGAAGCTCTAAGGGAACTGGAAACGAGATGAGGTGGCGGATTTGATCAGCGGTTTCCGTGTGAGCGTCACTTCCTGGCGTCGGCGTCCATTTTGAAATGACACGAAAGTGTGATATCTCTTCAACGTCTTTGAAAGGTAAAGACGAGAATTTGCTGCATTTGTTATCTGGAATAGTGCTATTTGAACCGCTGGTGATCCCATAAAGCTCCGTGGAGAGTTTTAAAACCACCTCTATCGCGCAGAAATGCAAAATCGTCGTGAATCGTGGATTCAAACTGGCGGGGTATTTGAACTTGAACTTGAAGCACGCTTCGATGAGGCTTGTGAAGCTGAGTTTTCTTCTCCTATCCTGGATTGGATCTCTCCATTCACGGAAATACAGAAAACAGAGGTAAGCCGTCTTTCTTTTAGTCTCCATGCAGATGATGTGCAGTAACTTATAATGTAGGTTTCCAGTACTGTTTGCGAACACGTGGACTCAAAGAGAACCGACTTTGGAAGTTTTTAACTAAGTAAAATATTGGAAATTACATTTTGTAGTTTAGTTTTGACATCGGATTGCCTTCATCAAATGCACTTTGCTGAAGATTTGACTGTTAGAGAAAGATTTGCAAATAAATATAGGGGCTGATTACACGAACAAGGAATTATATTTTGAAACTACATGTACTGAAAGTGAGGTAGTTTATGTGGGCCCCCTGTGAACAGACTTGCCAGGATCTTGGCAAATCAAGCCAGCCCTGCTAACCAGGCCTGGCCTGGTTAACAGGACTAACCAGGGTATATGGTAATACCGAAACATCCCTATTAACATGCAATATTGTGAAGGGTATTTACGCCTGAGATCAATTAAATGGAATCAGTTCAATGGTTTTCTGTTTGATCCTTGTGGCTCTAAATGGCGCACTTTGTACAGTTTGAAGGGTTTTGCAAGTCATTCTACTGTACATATTAAGAGAAAAAGCAAGGAAGGAAAACTGCATTTCAAACTGGCCCAGAAATTCTCATCACTCAGCTTCTGAACCACAAAGGCAAGCTCAGTGGTTAAAGGTTCTTCTTGTACCATTCAATTGTACATCTGTCAAAAACGTGTGACATGAGCTGCTGAATATGTTTATTTTAAACTTAAAGGTAAACATTCTTTGCAATATTTCATGTTGATAGGGACATTTCAGTAATATCCAGGGCTATACACTGTACATTACATGTTGAAACTGCATACTACTGGCCACATAGTTTGTGTGGGAAGCCTGTGGACTGTTAAACATACCGAAAGTAAAATTGGGCCAAGCAATTATATGGGAAAATCTCAGCCCAGTTTGCCAGGATCCCAGCAATGTGATGCCAGAATCCCAGCTAGCCAAGCTGAAAGGTTTCCATGTAAACTGTGTTTACTAGGCCAGGGTGACTTGCAAATGTACATTGAATACCAGGCTGAACAGTCACCTTGGCCTGAACCAGCCTGGCTAATCACAGGCGGCCCAAGCTCAAAATAAGAATACAATCGAGTTATATGACCTTCGCTATAAGAGTTTGTATGGGAAATTCACTTTGGTTTTCAAAATGCTAAAATAAAGTTATGAATGTGGAAATAAACTTCCCTTACCTTAACATGGGGTTGTCTTTGTGTCTTGTGTAATTTGGGCGCAATTCGTGGCCGTTTTAGGTGAGTTTTTGGTTCGGTGTTGTTCGCGTCGTTGTTTCTCCAGTTGAAACGAAGGAAGGCGGGTGACTGCAGACGACCCTGTCCAACAAATCGCTCTCGTATCACAACGCAACGCAGAGAATCGCCATAAAAACATTGTATTCATAAAGCCACATAATTTCTGCATCCCATTCAGCCTTCACGGCGATCAAACGGCAATTCTGGTCTGAGAAAATTAGCAGCTGTTGCAGGCTGCTTGTTAGTGCATGACCGGTGGTTTGAATTGACCAATGAGAGTGCAGAATGCAATGGTCGTGTCCACGCCAAAAGCCCAGCACACGGGAAGATCACCGATAGCTGAATGTTTTTCAAATTTTCTCAGACCAGAATTGCTGTTCGACCACCGCGAAGGCCGAGTGGGATGCAGAAATTACGTGGCTTTATGAATATGGTGTTTTTAAGGCTATTTTCTGCATTGCGTTGTGATACAAGAGAAATTTGTTGGACTCGGTCGTCTGCAGTCACCCGCCTTCCTTTGTTTTAAGTGGAGAAACAACAACACAAACAAGACCAAACCAAAAACTCGCCTAAAACGGCTACGAATCCCACCCAAATTACACACAAGACACAAAGACAATCCCATGTTAAGGTAGTTGAAGTTTATTTCCACATTCATAACTTTATTTTAGCATTTTGAAAACCAAAGTGAATTTCCCATACAAAGTCTTATAGCGAAGGTCATATAACTCGATCGTATTCTTATTTTGAGCTTGGGTCGCCTGTGGGCTAATCATGGGCCAGCCCAGCGCATGTAATTGGCCCTAAATATTAGGTTTTCAAAGAAAAGAAATGATGTTATAATTGAAAGTACAGGTGTAGCAGATGAGCAAACATCCCTAATTTGTCAAAAAGGTTACCAGTTTGCGTGTACTTTTGTGTTTCACCCTTTGCTTCTTTGTCTTCCTGTTGTTGCAGTCTCATCATCCCTTACTTACACATTAACCCAGTAACTTTAATACACCTTAATACATCACCTGGAAACAGCATGCCCTAAGGGTTACTCTTTCAAGAGGAAAAAATAATGTCAAGACACACCCTGCAGAGTCACTCCCTCACAACATTTAACATCAATAAATTGTATGAACATAGATTATGTGCAACTGCTGTTGTGTTTTATGATATAGGCAAGAGTGTTTTAGTAGAAAATAGACCACTCATAAAGTTCATACGAAACTACATCCGGGACTTGAGTGGCATATTTTCCATATCCTCACTAGTGAGGATATCGATGACGTCATTTCCCGCTCTTACACTGTTGTTTGTGCAAAAATACTCTTGTCCATGTGATGAAAAGAAAATTACACGGTGGCTTGAAGATTTGAATTTTATTTTCTTGTGGTAAAAAACAATATTTTACTCACTCGCTGTGCTTGCTTGTAAAATACTGTTTTTACCACTCGAAAATAAAATTCATATCTTCGCACCGCCATGTAATATTCTCAATATATTATCAAAGGTTACAGTACACGGAATCGTACTTTTAAAGTTGACCACATGATGAATTTTAAAAATAAACTAGCATTGAATTCCGTATCTGGTATTTGACTTGTTTGCTAAGTTTTCAAACTAACAACATAACACTATAAATGAAGTGTAAAGGCCAGAAACAATTTGATGAATTTAACTTAATTGGCTACACAAAATATCCTAATAAGTCCTATGGATACTTGCAGTTATTGATAATTATTAATAGTCATCAAAAACTGCCACGCATTCTGCTATGTTTTGAATTGACCAATAATTTGGGAGTTTCTTGATTGTTGTTTTATTACTGCATTAAATTCCTAGATGTCGGTGACCTCACCTTAAGCCAACCTTGATTGCTGAACAGTTGAAGCATGACCATATATTCTCTGATTTCTAGTTACTTGTACGTGTTAGTACAGTCGTAGTCCTTGGTGCAGAGAAACTTTGAAGGAATAAAGTCTTGTTTCATGGCATTTAAAACGATTTTTGAGTAGCCAGTACATTTATTTATTAAATTATGAACCTGGCCCTTCACTTAACTTACAACATTTAACTTCCATTATTTTTGGAAACTTTGTGAAGAGTGGTCATATGGAAAATAACCTTGGGCATGTCACAATGCCATGGTAGTGAAACTTGCATGTCTCAGTGATCCCAAGAGCTGGCTTGCTGGGGCCTTGGCCCCTGCTATATTCAGCCATGTCCGATTAGTTGAAATTAGAGAGGCTGAACTAAGTACTGCCCCAGGCCCTTCAGGATGGGTTTAAGTATGGGACCAATCATCCTAGGCCCACCCCATAGAAACCGGTCTTGGTTATAAAAACCAAAAACATTCTCATATGTAGTGTTATGGCCTTACTTTAAACAACCAAAACGCATATATAAACCTCCATAATTCACGCATTAATTTTTGGTTATGGTAAACACAATACTGGTCAAGCATCACACATGCTATACTTCTACTGCTCTGTCACCTATGGTATGAATAGGGTCACGACACATAGTTTATTCTGATTCTTACAGAACTTCTTCTACTCTGTACTTGTGTTATTTACTGATACATGCTCGAAATGAGCTTGTCTCCAACCTCCCCAATGTAAATTTAACTTGCACTTTCAGAAAATTTGTCTTTTTTACACCCATTTGTATGTAATTTTATTACATGTGTATTTGACGCTTGAAATTGTGTGCAACATGGCATCATTACACCCAGGAAACCCTCATGTAGTGCTGCAATTCCTGTGCCCTGTACTGTACAAAACTTAGATTAAATGCACTTTTTTTGACTAGTTAATTGATACTGTCGTGTAGGATAGTAAGTTTATCTACCATGTGCATTGCTAACCTTGCTGTCCATTTTGGTTTCTACTGTGCAATGAACTGTTTACTTTCCCTGACATGCTATTAAATGATGATTTAACTAAAATATATGATTTTGTGAATAGCTTAGGTCCATTTTCCATGAATTCTCAAAAATAAGGTTATCCATTGTTCTGTGATGGGAAAACAGGAAAGTTCTGTGATGGGTTGAGTCAGCAATGTAATTCACATATACCAGTTTGACTTGTAAAAGCGTCCACAGTAACTGCACATTTTAACTGTTACCTGGGTCAGTGTCTATAGGAATTATTTGTACTGTAATGGGCAAGAGTAAATTTAACACTATCCTTTCATTCATTCCAACAGATCAGACACGTGTACAAAGTGGATCAACAAGTTCAATACCCATCAAGACAGGCTTAAAGAAGTCCTTATTGCAGATCAGAAACACTCCCAGTTATCATAGTCACTGTAAATCTGGATAAGTGAGCTATAAACAAAAATCAAGTAGGGCAAAAATTTGCTTTGAAACAATGTCCTTTTTACAGAGTCCAATGTTTTGCCTTTGGGTGAACTACATTGTGAAGATTGGAGGAAAGAGGAATCTGTCCTGGATAACATTGTAGCAATGCCTAGGAGCAACAAATGACCTTTTAAGTGCTATTATACTCATTATTCATTAGCATCCAAACAAAACAGCTTGTACAGTAGAACTGTAGGCGCAGGCACTAGTCATCTGGAAGAGCATCCATTCTAGTACCGGTTTCACTAAGTGATTTTTTTTTTGCTTAGGTCAAACATTCATTCATACCACCCAGGGCAAAAATTCTTTTTTCTTCGTGTCTCTCAGGTCAGCGAATTTGTAGGAAAAGAGAACAGTCCGAATGAAGATGTGTCTGAACTTTAATTTGAATATAAGATTTGAAATATAAGGAGTTTTTTTTTAAGAAATTCAAGGATCAAAAAAGTATAATGGTGCAGTTTAAGAAAATTAAAGATAGAATGTATTGATTATTAACAAGAAATGAAGTGTATTTTATCACTTATTTATTAAATTTTGATACTTAAATGGGACAAGGAGGAAGTAAGAGAATTGACAATAAAGATTTGTTGATAAATGGTACCTTGTTTACTCACTTTATTCACTTCAGTGATTTGAGGTCCTTGTTTCAGACGCATTTTGGCGAGTTTAAGTCTAGGTTTTAATGTCTGAAACACATGATTCGTGTCATTTAATATAGCTCTTAAACGTGACTAAAACTAATATTTAACTAAAAATACGTGACCTTTAATGACTCTATTAAACGACACTAAACATTTGTTTCGGGTGTATTTAATTAGGACTTAAACCTACAACCAAGTTTAATTTTGGCTTAAACCCACCTTAAAATGACGTAAGGTTCATGACTAATGCATGTTTAAGTTCTAATTAAACATGCCTGAAACATATGTAAAATACCTTTAATGACTCTATTAAATGACACTAAACGTTTGTTTCGGGTGTATTTAATTAGGACTTAAACCTACAACCAAGTTTAATTTTGGCTTAAACCCACCTTAAAATAACTTAAGGTTCATGTCTAATGCAGGTTTAAGTTCTAATTAAACATGCCCGAAACATATATTTAAAATACCTTTAATGACTCTATTAAACAACACTAAACATTTGTTTAACGCGTATTTAAGAAGGGCTTAAACCTACATTAGACATGAACCTTAAGTTATTTTAATATTGGTTTAAGCAAAACTTAAACTTAGGTATAAGTTGCTTAAACGGCAACTTAAACTTACTAAACTTATGTTTAAGACAGGATTAAGTCACGTTTAAGGTCGTTTAAATTTGCCATTTCGCCTAGTGAAGGACTCTATTATTTTTATGGTACAACGCTAAATTTTGAGTGAAAGTTGCCAAAAACGGGTACTATGCGCTGAGGCGCCCGCTGAGGACAGACACTATCGCGTCACGTGATCGATTTCGACCAACGGGAGTACGCCAAAATTTAGCGTTGTACTATAAGGGTATATGAATCGGGAGGGGATCTACAGACTCCATAATTTTCACAAAGGGGGCACAATACCCCATATTAAATTTTGTCTTCTACTGGCATTGCCTCTAAGCCCCCCAGTAGATAATTATATTGGATTCAGATCCTTAACTTGAATTCTCTTCCTATGCCTTTGGTTGTCTCAAGATGGAATAAAAAGCCCTAATCAGGAAAAAAATCCTGTGTTGGCAGTTTACCTGCGAGACGAAAATGCATCTGAGCAGCAGAGCCTTCCTTGTAGTCTCTCTCAGCAAAAAGGGGAAAATAGCACAGATCATCTTTATCCAAAGCTTCCTTTTCACCGTCAACCATCAGTTGACCTCGCTCTAACTGTGAGTGAACTCTGCGAAGTTCTCTGTTCTTTTCTTCAATGACGCCCAGTGTTTTATCAAGTTCCTTCTTTAACAGATCTTTCATCTCAAACGCCCTTCGTATGAGCTCTCGGCGTTCAGACTCGGACAACAGTGAATAACATTTGACAATGCTGGGACCACGACTTAAGACTGTATCATCTCGTGATAGTCTGCAAGGCAAGCAAAATTGTAAATTAATCAGCATGTCATTAGAATACGGTAGCTGATCATCCTGATCAATTAAACGGAAAATTATTTGTACGGAGTTTGCAGTAAATACAAATTTTCCTCTTTTATTCTGGGATGATTTTTCTCGTGAACTATATCCCCGCTTTCTCGAACCTTGGCTACCTCGAATCTTCTATAACATACGATCTTAATCCAAATCCTGCTGTTTTAATGTAATGAGTATAAACTATAAAAGACTACGAGAGAATTGGTTTTAAATTCTTTCGTAATTTTTTTCGTTGCTGTTTCTTTTTTTTGCCATTAATATAATCTCGAAGCTCCCACTATCTGAAACTGAAACTCGTTTCCAGTTGGTTAATGTTGCTCACTTATTTACTATTGGCTACATCGAACTCCTGTTGTCTCGAGCATCTACTGGCTCCGAGATAACAGCGCCCCCAATAGACCTAAATGCATTTGACTGGTTAATCGCGTGATGCGAGATCACGCTATCAAAAGTCACGCGACATTACGCCATTATGACTCACGCAAATGCTGCTTTGCGGACTGTTAAACTTTGAGGTTACTGCTTGTTATTACCACACTTCTATGGGTTCCATGGAACTTATTAATGTTTTTAATCAGCAAAGTCCATTAAACAAGCAAATAGCATGACATGTGGAACTCTTGTTATGCAAATTTGAATTAAATTGGGTGCACAAGTTGACGACAACTGCAAATAACATTCGTACTTGATTTCTTTGTGGAAAGAAATGGACTATTAGTCTTAACCACGTTTCTTTGCTACTTTATGAACACTGCCGTCAATGTAGTTTGTTTTTTGTCGACATTTTTCTTTGCGTGATTGTACAGGCATCGTCCGGCAAAGTGCAAAACAACGGCTGTTGTAAATTTAATTTGCACAAGCTGAGCTTAATCAAAAGGCAGTTTAAATGTTCTGTTTAGGTTTCAATACTTACTGAGATCCAAAACTGTCAGCTTTAGATTGCACATCTTGAATTTTCTTGAGCGTGTTTGAGTTTTCATCTCCGTCATTAGCTGACTCACTATCTGAATACTCCTCGAAAAGCTGTTGTGTGGCTGCTAGTTCGTGACAAGGCAACTCCACGACTTCACATTCGTCTTCCTCGCGTGATTCACCTTCATTTTTGCTATTTTCTTCCTCTTCTGATTTTGTCGGATGCCAGAATTCTGCAAAGTGAATCAAATCAGTTTCACTGCACTCCACGCCACGCTCACAAACCGGAAGTTGCTCATTTCCCGCGTCGATGTCCCTGCGTTCCATTTCATTTTGTTGAGACCTGTGGTTTTCCTCAGAATCTCTCCCATCGTCGTTTGAAATTGGAAGTTTCTTATTAGAAATTCCATTTTCTGTGGTTTCATTGTCTGTTTTACGACGCTTTTCCGTCGGTTCCATTGTAAACTACGATTCCTGTGCTGTGAAAGCAAACCTGGAGGAAAATCGATCCTCAAATTAACCCGGAGGAGGGCTAAGCACTAGTTCCAGATTCTTTGAAAATATCACGAACATCATGGCGGACGAGATGTCCTTGTAGCATGTTAGTTTTTATAGGCACTATCTTCCCTTGTTATGTCGTTTCCTACTCCTTCGTTTGCTCATCTAAGGCAGGAGGATTACCAAAATGTTTATGAGCCAGCTGAGGATACCTTTCTTATGATGGATGCTTTGGAAAAGGACGCAGATTTCTTGAGAAAAAGAAGGTACAACCGATGTTCTTATTACGGGAAAACAGAATGAACCGATTAGAGTCCAAGCTCTTCCCTCCCAAATAATTACATTTTCCATTATTAAAACAAAAGAATGCTTTTATTTGAATGCCAAAACTTTGAATTTCATCTGCATACGGAAAAATAGATACAGTCCTGTCCAATAGCTGTCATTTGAATGGTCACACATAAGCTCATGAATTCTCAACCTTCTCTCTCTGTCACGTGGAAAAGAGAAGAGCCTTGGGTTCGAAAGTGAATATAGCCACAGTTTTCTCTGTACACTGGCAAGTGACAACTGCAGTGTATAGGTAAAGATTGGTCTCTTGAATTAGGAGGGAAGACTTTATAGTTATGCGCCGATCAATTCGAAAGTTCAACATCCCCCCCCCGGGCAACCCCCCGGGCATTTGAACTTTTGAAGATTGCCTTGTTCAAATTCCCTCCCCTCGGGGCAAGAAAGCCGTTCAAACGCCCCACCAATTAGTACTGAACCACCTCTCCTCAAAGGCAAATTTCGTCTTCAATCAACACTGTTCACACTTTTCAAAGAGAGAGATGCCGTAATGACACCTTCAAACTTCTTTTAAAGACTCTTTTGATAGAGTTATTCATTAACAAAGGCTAAATTCTATCTTGTAAATCCGTCAAACCCTGCAAAAACCGAAAAAACTCACGGGCGTATTATGTCAGGACAAGAGATAAATCTGGTTCAAATTCCCCACCCTTCCAACGCAACATTCAAATTCCCCCCTCCCTGGGCACGATGCACAGTCAAATGCCCGGGGTATGCCCGGGGGGGGGGGATGTTGAAGTTTCGAATTGATCGGCGCATTAATTGTATAGACTTAAACATCATCATGATTTTAATATCTATGTAGACCTTAATCTAATCATTACATTTGACTCTGTTTGATCACAGGCCACTTTTGTGTGTGGAAATAGGGAGTGGTTCAGGAGCTCTGATAACATTTCTGGCCTCTATTCTGGGACCATTTACCCATTACATGTGAGTCAAGGTGCCTCGTGGTGTTGTTTCCTTTGTGATGACAAATTTTTTCTGTTTGCAAGCTGTACATCATTAAGAAAAATCAAGATGGTATGAACGAAACCCAGGGGGGGAGCACTCCCTTATCTGGCCGAAACAGTCGTGTGCCGCTCAACGTGGTATGGTTTCCAGGTTGTTGCGTCTTAAACAGGGTATACATTTTCACTATTTAGCATCTTGAACAGGATGTCATTCTGGACCAGAAGCCTTGAACAGGGTGTGAATGTTGGCAGTACGTGGTGTGCATGATTTTTTAAAAAAAATCTTATTCTGTGATGTCATTTATTTAAAAAACAGTCTGTAAAAATTTCTTTCTGGCCACCAAAAAGGTCTTTTGTCTTAAACAGGGAAGTGAAATGAATGGATTTTGTCTTTAAAAACAGGGAATGGGTTTGAAGGCCTTAGTGGCACACTCCCACCCAAACTTCCCTTGAGTGCCCCCCCCCCCAAGGAATGAAGTATGCAATAAGCTACTCACTTTCTTGCTACAGAGCCACAGATATAAACCCCATTGCTGCTCAGTGCACATCACAAACAGCAAAGCAAAATGGAGTCAGCATCTGCTGTGTTATAACTGATCTGGTGAGTGATGCATGCTGGTGATTAAAAACTTAGTGGGTATTTAAATGATGACGGTATGACATTCATCCTGGTATGAGATGAAAACTTTATATTCATTGCACTTGGAGCAGTGTGAGTTTTATTTTGGAACAAAGTGGTTAAAATAAAAAGGAATGTAAAATGAACAGTCATCCCACGTTGACATGATGCTGGTATGAGTTTTCATACCAGAATTAGAATCTTGGCCAACCAGGGCGAGCTCACACCAGTGTGACTTGTACCCATATCTGATTTTGATCTGGTGTCGTGTAAACAAATGCAGAGCCATAAGAGGAAACTGGATGACTTTAAATACCAGGATGAAAGTCATACATACCCATATTGTTAGGTAAAGGTAAAGACTGAGGTAGATGGGCTGCTCTTACATACAGCTAGTGCATTAATTTCAGTTTCTGTAGCTTGATGGGATGCTGTTTTCATCACAGGATACCCTGCATAAAGTGACTAGGAATAGTACTACTCTCTTTTGGGTAGGATGCTAGTTGATCACAGGATGCCCAACACGAAGTAAAAAGGATGGGATGCTATTTTCATCTACATGTATGATAATTACCGCCAGCATTTGGTTAGGTTCCCAAAGAAGAGGAAGTAGAGAAAGACTGGGTAGAGTAAAGTTGCACTCCTGATAAAACAAACTTAAGTGATCTAGAGAGCAGACCCATGTTACTTTCTGATACAACCACTTATGAACCTTGAAAATAACAAGATTCTATGTACAAGTGATGGTATGCTTAGAGGAAATTTTGAAATTATTCTCAGTGGCTCAATAATTTTACTTTTAACCTGCATCTACAATATAAACCGCGACAAGCATCTGTCCCAACATTGTTATGAAACCTGACAATAATTAATAGTATTGTCATTGTTACGTCTTTAGGTTGAATGTCTTATTCCACAAATTCTTGGAAAAGTTGATGTTTTGATTTTCAACCCACCCTATGTTGTTACACCATCTGAAGAGGTATGGATACACTTTAAGAAGGCAACTGTATGATGTCATAAAAATTCAAAATGGCTATGCACGGGAAATTCAAAAGTGAAAATAGGTGGTATTCATGTCCAGTTTTTTGACACACTAAAACTTTTCTCCACTTGCTAACTTAAAGAATAATTGGAATTTAGGTTTTATCTCCAAAATTTAACATCAATTTTAGATTACAGTGGAGGTTCCCTTTAAGGACAGGCCATGTGACCCTCCTGTGGCTTGTATGCGACTTTATCTTGACCTCAAGCGCCTGCTCCTCCCTGTTTCTCACCAGTAGAAAAGGAAGTGCTAGGAATAAGATTGTTGTGACAGATGATAATCTTATGCATGTGCACCAAGTTTGAAATGTTGTACTTATACTCAATTTTGTACTCTTGCACTCTCCAGTCTGAAGCTCCCATATTTGCTGTTTTCAAAGAAGTTTTAAGTTTTCATTTTTTTTCTTTGCTTTCCTCCATCCCACCTACAGTAAATAAAAGGTTGCATCGTATTGGACAGGTATAGGCGGAGCTTTGTTTATGTCAGCTGTCTTTGATCTAAGCATTATCATAAATTATCGAAATGTTATAGTTAGCTTGGCAAATGAAAACACGAAAAATTGAAAGAGACTGGCATTTAGTAAAAATAGCAAATATGAGAGGGGAATGTTGAAAATTGAACGTGATATTCCTTTTTGAAAAAGGTCAAATTTACAGAAGTTTGTATGGCTGGAGTTGCCACCCAGCCATACAAACTTCTGCAAATGTTGTAAATTTTGATAGTATCATTTGAAACTGGTTTCTTTCCTATTTCTTTCAAACTTCACATGTCAACTAAATGTTATGTGCTCTTTCTAGTTATAATCTTTGTTTGTTTATCAGATCAATTTCAATTTCCAAGATGAAAACAATGACGTCAGCAAAGATCCGTCTATTTTCATACCTTGTGTTAAATCCTATAACATTCATAGTGTCCCGCAACCTGTCTTGATGTTAAACCCCATCCTGTTAAATAAAACCTGCAAAAGTGCATGCCAAACCCTCATCTTTGTCCCTTCAGCACTATACCCCCAGAAGACAGATTTATACCAAAACCAGCACAATATCTACATGTGCATTGGTAATATTGTTGAAGAGGGTCTGGGTTTTTTGTGTTTTAGGTTGGCAGTCATAATATTGAGGCATCTTGGGCTGGAGGAAAAGAAGGAAGAGAGGTAAAAATAATAATTTAGGGTAAAGTGGGTAATTTTGTAACAAGGTCACAGGTAGTCACGTGGACAGAGCTTGACTTGGGGTGCTGATCATGTAACCAAAATCCCACTACATTTGGCAACAACTTGTTGAGCTTTAAGAAAGGTGACAGCTTTTTTGAAATTTGGTAGCTTTGACAAAATTGGTACTAGGTAACTAAAACAGCATAATACTTCCAAACAAAAATTTGCCTATTGCAGATGGGCTTAGCATGGGGAAATTTTTCTTGTAAGGAAAGTGGGAAGCAATACATTCATGTGGCAGACTGACCAGGCCTTCATATTGCAAGGCAGGTGTCTAACCACAAAGAAGATCTACTTTGATACTCCTTTAACCAAACAACAAGAAACAAACAACAAATTTACTTAGAAAGAGTAGTAAATTAAATAAGATGCTCTCTCGGAGTCAACATAGGTGGAGACTCCCTCTGTTCATGAGGAAACTAAACGTATTTGTTAAAGGGGAAATCAAAGTATTACTATGAATTACAGGGTTCACAATAAATTATTAAGTATATGTTAAGCCTCTCAGTTATCATGGATAATTCAATGTATTTGTAGACATAAATTTAAGAAAAAAGTTTGATCATTGAATTTCTAAAGAAAATACATAGGTTCACTTCGATTTCCTGTACAGATTTACTGAACTTTATTAATGATTGTTAGGGCTGATTTTGTTTTATGTACAGGTCATGAATCGTCTCTTCCCTCTTGTCTTCACACTTCTATCTAACTCTGGCTGTTTTTATCTTGTGACTGTGGCAGAAAATAAACCAGGTATGATACTGGTGATTCATCACAACTCACAAAGTAGTTTTAGCTCATTACTTGCTATTGGTATTTCTTAAGAGCGTTAGGATTCTGCAGTTGTTTGGTGCTCACCAAAGCATTTGCTTAGTGAGTTTTTCGATTTTTTGGTAGAAAGTGAAATGAAATGAAGATGTGAGCATCGTAGTTTTAATCGCAATTTAAGCAATAGCGAATTAATCCCGAAAAAAAGGAGTTGTTGCCTCTTTGCACCAAATCACCACCACGAGAACAACAACAACATCAGGCAATTAATTCTCTCTTTTTCCTACGCTTGCGAAAAGCTTTTCAAATGTTACCTCTCCTATTTTTCGTTGGTTTCTGTTAATATTTTGTGCTCATTATTGTCGGTTTGCAGATGAGATAATCAGTTTATTGGAATCCTTCGGATTAGGTGGTGAAATTACAATGACAAGAAAGGCTGGAAGAGAGCGGCTGTCCATCCTAAAGTTTACAAAACAGAATGAGAGAAATTCAAACAGATAACAGGTAATCTATCTACATTTATTGGGAACAAGGTGCGGTAGAGTGGTGCGGGCACTTGCATCGCAACTGAATGGTTCCCGAATATGAATTTTACACTTTCACACCAAAGTTCCTTTCCACACGCTAATTTTTCCTGCAACGTAAAGCGCAACCCCGTTGCGACACAAGCTGCGGACGAAATTGCGCCTGTAATACGCCTCTTTACAACGCGTCTGCGTTTTCTATCATTTTTAAAATTGAACACTGACAGTAATTTTTAAAAAGCCTTCTCCAAACGTTTACCATCAGCCCTAAGTGTTTTCATTCTTTTTTGCTGTCCGCATGCTTACGTAAAGGTTAAAAACTACAGAAAACGCTGATTTTTATGACTTCCAAAGTTGTTCGTCTGTTTTTATAGAACTCACAATTGGTGTTCAGCAGGGACGGCCAAGATTTTCAAAGCCTCTGAATAAAACAATCAGCGATGATCAAAAACCTGAAAAACTCGTGTGCGTGCTTTATTCAACCAATCAAAGCAAACATACTGATTTATTATATATGATATTCATATTTTCATCATTTTCATACTGATTTTCACAAATCACAAACAAGTCTAAAGGCGCTGTTACAGGAGGCAATTTTTCCTGCAACTTAAAGCGCAACCCTGTTGCGAGACAAGTTGCGGACGAAATTGCGCCTGTAATACGCCTCTTTACAATCTCTCTCATAGCGAAAAATTGTTGCAAGTTGCAGGAAAAATTGCCTTGTGTTCAGAAGTTATTTTTCTTTCGTACTTTCTTTCATTATGGTGGGCGTTTTTCAATGGTGGGAAAGAAGTAGTGAATTAGCCTTAAGTAAACGGAACAACAATTACCAGCGTTTGGTTCCATTCTGAAACAGCTACACGATGTTCAATATTTTCCCTGAAAATTTTGATTGTTTACCCTTTACTAAAAAATTCTTAAAATTTGTGTTCGGAAAAAATACGTTTAATTCAAAGTTAAAGCTCCGAAGTGCTCGCCATATTGGTTGAGGCAAAAGGCGTGACGATAAAGGCCTGAAACTTGTGTAAAAGATGGGAACCGTTTCATGGAACACGAACTTTCATTGGGAACGTCCTAACCGGGAAAACAGGACTACCTTTCCATCGGTGCTGTTCGGATTGGAAATGTCATGACGTCCATTCGGTGACGTCACGAAATTTCGCGCTAAATTGAGTGAACGAGAAGAGAACGCTTAGGTACTGGGCTGTAGGGTGCCTACCATTTAGAGAAATTAACGGTTATACTCGACTTGCATTACTGCTAGTCTTCATCAGGCGATGAGGTCGATTGTTTACGTGTCGCTATTTGTAGCATGTTGGTTCGCTGCTATTGGTGCATTTCGATCCTCGTTATTATTCCGACTATTAGATATTGTTCCTTCACAGGTCCGCTTTGTGGTTGATCGGGTGTTGTGCTTTTTGATCGTGGGTATCCATGCTTAGGTGTGTACCAGTGAGGGACATGATCAATAAACTTCTTTCCAAATAGGAAGATATCTCTGTCGTGTTCTTTTGTCCTATCTTGCATCGCTCTCCCTGTTTCCCCGATGTATACTTTGCCGCACTCACATGCATGGAATCTTATAGACGACACCGTCTTGTTTAGTTGGTTCAAGGGCGTCTTTTGGTCGCACTAAGTGAGACCTAAGAGTTGTGTCTGATTTGAAGACGGTGCGTACGCCCTGTTGTTGTAGGCAGCGGCGAAGAGACTCTGATACACTTAGTGCATCTTTAGTGATACACTTGGGGCATCTTCCTATTTGGAAAGAAGTTAAGTTTATTGATCGTGGACCTGTGAGGGAACAACATCTAATAGTCGGAATAATAATGAGGATCGAAATGCACCAATAGCAGCGAACCAACATGCTTGTTAAGGTAAATTGGCCATCGTAGAGAAATGGAAAGCTGACGTTTCGAGTGTTAGCCCTACGGTCCTGTACATTGCCGTTTAATAGTGGTAAGGGTTTTACCAACATCAGCACAGAACGGCGTTGAAACGTGACGCGCCCGTCAACGCGGCAGCCGACTTTTTTGCGCGTGCGCATATTGGACTGTCAAAAAGCGGCAGGAAGGGCTCACCTGCTAAAAGTCTAACATCACCATACCAACACGACTCTCCTTGATAAGAGACTGGAAACGGGGGAAATGGCAAATGGTACAAGACTTTTTGTCGTACCGTTCCAAACGGAAAATAGAACTACCTCTGGAAGTGCCGCGAATTTTGGGAAAATTACTGAATAATTTGAGTTTCAACCCAAATTTCGGATCTTTTTCGGATGAGCGGCCTTAAATTTTCCTGGAATTTCGGTTAGAAATTGTGGACGACGTTCAGGTTCTGAGGAGTCCTTGTCGAAAAATTCTCATTACTTCATTTCAAATTTTCTTTTTTCTACGCATGGTAAACACCCTGAAGTTGCGCTTATTTCGAAAAAATTTCCCCTCCAAATGAACCAAAATGGTGTTTTACTTACCCCTCAATAACAACATAAATTTCCGAAAATTAATGTCAGTGATAAATATCCTATATGTCTTGCTCCTTTGCAAGTCGCGTGAGATGAAGCTTTGAATAAATGAGCTAATCGTCTTAGCTTTTTTTCGAATATTTATTACAAGATTATTAAAAATTAATCGCCGAAGGTGGGATGACTTTCTGAAAAGTTCTTTGATATTCATCTTTTCTTGAAAAGGAATTCTAATTAAAAAATCAAAGGAATTAAAGGAGAACATATGTTCACTTATGAAAGATTTAAGTGAAATGATTCAAACAGACGTGACCGAAATTTAAATTAACTTTTAAGTGGCAGGGTTTTATCTTGACGTATTATCAGTGATATTTAATCGTCGGAAATGTGCCCCTGAACTTACCGTATTTTGGTAATCAAGTTTTTCTTATTAATCGAAAATAAAGGGGTTTGTGATAGGTGAAGGCTTTGCGACAAAAAAGAAACTAAGAATCTTGCGTAATTATTCAGCAAAATATATTTAATGAATCGACCATGTAATTATTTTTAAAAAGGTCCATTTACAGTTCTCAAATGAAATCGGCGAACATTGTACGGTTTTTCTTTCGTTGCGTTAGGGGTAGTGATGTAGTCTGTTTAGCAAGCTTGCAACTTCAGATATATTCTTGAAAAAAGCATTTTGAATTGCCAAAAAAACTATACTGAGATCTCTGTACTGGCATTAATGTCAATTTTCTCAGACTATATATTGTTTACGTTTGTGTGTAACATCTGTTTTGAAAATGTAGTGTTGATGCATTAGTGTGGCTAGTTTAAATAAAACGTGCTTTATATTATCATGAATTTATTACGCGGTCAATTTCTGGTGCACGTCGCACGGCATGTCTTGTTAACCTCCAACCACATTCGTCAAATTTTATAGCAGTCGTTTCTTGTAAAATTTAATTTGGTGGTTCACCGGTTCGAATCTATTTTGCTGGTGTTGTGGTCGTATTCACGACTTGTGGTAAACAAATGCTGAAAATAAACCCACTGGAAAATTACCCAATAGCACAAGTTAATCTCTAAGTCAGTCTGACGATATTTTGGCGCTTTCGACATCACGTAAACAGGTAGGGTAAGCTTTTTATACCTGTTAGTTTTAATTTTCTTTACTGTTATTTTTTGAGGGGATAAAGAAATAAGTTTTGATTTTCAGCTGTAAAAATTACGTTTCTACGAAACCAGTTAACACCAGTCGAAAGCAGTTATTTTTGTTCAGTTTGCTGTTTGCTAAAACACATGACAGCTTTGATAACTGGAATCGACATGTGGTGTCAGTTTTTGCCAACAGAATTTTTTAGATGGTCATACACCACACAAAAATATAACACGTTACAGAGGAAAATAAAAGGTGTCAGTTCATGGAAAAAAAATATCTTCGAAATCTTTTGTAGTTTTAAAATGTTTACCGTCAAATTGCGTTTTCGCTGCCTTGTGCTACGTTAAGTTCCCCGTATATTCGGAAGCACGAATGTTTGCAGAATTAAATTCTTCAGCTCGATTTTGGTTGTCTGGTTTCGGCGTGGATTCGTCTCAAAATGTCCAGCTCATGTAGGGAAACATCGTTTTGTGAATTTTGTTCAAATAAACTCCAAATCAAGATTAAATCAAAAATAAAACTAACACATCTATTTGGCGCCGGCATTGGATAAAACTAGCAAGACGTAAATGCTGAAATGTATTCTGATACTTGCGACTCTGTTTCAAAGCATTTAATGTCACATTTAAAGTAAAACCTGTTGCACCTTTTTAACACAGAAAATCCGATTTACAAAAATTCGTTTTCGTTTCTAGTCCTTTATAATTTCGCAGCTGATTTGATTCAGGTGAGATGCGTATCGTCAAATTGGCACAGATACCGCGAACGGGTATTAATTTGCAATATTTGCTCTGTTATTTTTTCGTTTCCGTTTTCTGAGCCACGCATTTTAAATTTCTCCGGAGTATTTCTGTTTATCTTTCTTTGGTCTTTCGAAACATGAGCCATATTTTTATTTAGATCAAAGAAAAGGTATAACAACATAAGCAAACTTCCATCAATGTCAGATGAATTATTCAATAATTAGTGGGTTGTCAAATGCCACCTCGTTCAACGTTTGAAATAATGAAAAATTTAAACTGAAACCACAAATACAATCCACAGCTGTGGATAACCGTGTGCTGTTTGCAGAAACATTTAAGTTGAATTTGGGCTAAATCGAAAAACAACAACAACAAACGTAATGTACCAGTCAAATTCAAATGCCCCACCAATTAGTACTGAAATTGCTCTTCTCAAAGACAAATTTCGTATTCAATCAAACACTGTTCAGGCTTTTCAGAGAGAGATATGCCACAATGACGTCTTCAAACTTCTTTTAAACACCCTTTTGAGAGAGTCGTTCACTAACAAAGGCGACATTCTATCTTGGAAATCCGTCAAACCCTGCAAAAACCGAAAAAGCTCACGGGCGTTTAACGCTCGATTTATCGAGTCTAGCCTTCTCAACGTTTCTTTGTACGTTAGCACGTTTGCACGACATTGTTCTGTTCTTCCTAAGGTCTTCAGCGTGTTAGGTTCATTCGTACCATGACATGGATGAGTCGACACTGGCCTTAGCGTTTCTCTGTACGTTAGTATGTTCATACGGTATTAGTCTTGTCTTCTCAACGTTTATCCGTACGTTAGTGCGATTTTAGTTGTCTCATTTACGTTTCTCCGTAATTTATTGTCCCACTGTAATAGTTCAGTTTGTCCGTTCGGCGTTCTTCCGTACGTCACACACGTTCTTACGGAATTAGTTTTGTCTAATAACGTTTCTCCATAACGTTAGTAGTTGCGCATTTTGTTAGTCTCTATATCTTGGTACATTGGCGGCGTTTCTCCCTACTGTAGTGCATTTGCAAAAAGCGTGTTTGATATGACTTCTCAACGTTTTTCCCTACCTTAGTAAGTTCGAACCTTATTAGCTTTTTCTGCTAAATGTTTCTCCGCACTTAAATACGCTTATAATTTACTAGTCTTCTCTTGTAGACGTTTTTCCGTACGTGAGTTGAGTGCTGTATCAGTCTTGTCTTTTTGACGTTTCTCTGTACCTTACAACGTTCGTACAATGTTAGTCTTGTCTTCCCAACGTTTCTCCGTACGATGACATGCTCATATAAGGTTAACTGTTCGAGTTATTCGTTATGATCTGACCGAAACGGAAAGGCGTGAGGCGTGAACTACATCGCGCCAAGGAATTTGCCCTGAAGGCACATAGTACTTTGTATTCCGCGTGTGAGGATCTTTAACCGTTGGAAAGAATAGTCAACATTCAAGTTCTTCACTCTTGACATTACAGATAGAGGCACGTTTACAGTTCTTAACTCGGCTGAAAATTAGACATATTGAACGCAGTAGGAGATTTTGCAAAAACAGTCTGGCTAGTGAAAATTTATTTTGGCTAGTGAAATCAAGCCTCTCACTAGCCACTTGGTTACTAAGCTGAAAAGTTAGTCTCGAGCCCTGACTTGATCAATTTTAGATCGATATAACATAAGAGCTAATCGTTCGTTTCTAACTTGTATTTAAGCGAACGCCTTCTGTAATAGGCAATAAAAAAACTATTTAATATTATTGCTACAATGCCATTAGTAACCATCAACAAATGCCAAGCTTTCTGCCAAAAGCTCTCGTAAGCGTCCACTCTCTAATTTCTTATCACTTGGTCGCTTACGAGAGCCCATTCTTGTAAGCGACCAGTTCTAGTTGCGCCCACTTTTCTGAATTCCCGAGGTTGTCGCTTACGCGGTGAGAGCTTCGTCTGTAGATGTAGTCAAGTTTCGTCCAACTGAAAGACGCTATACTAGCGCAACGAAACCGTTTTGTAAGTATCTTTATAGGCAACTGAAAACATTGAGCCAACGTTTTCAAGTTTTGTGGATGGTCGTGTCTTAGAAAAATCGTTAGAAGACTCTTAATAAAGGATTTGGCTTTGCTCTCGTTGTGAAAATTCACTTGACGATGATATATTCGTCTTATTGTTCTAGGAACATTTGTATGTTTTTTTTTGTAATTATAGCACAGTTGTCACAAGACCCCAGCAAAATGCTCGTGACATAGTCCCTTGAATGCATTTATGGAGAGGAGGGTGGGAAAAGGCATGTTTTACACCAATGACAAGCCTGTTGTCCACCGAATCAAACCAGGGGCCCGTTTCTCGAAAGTCCCGGTGTCTTTTCGGGCCCGGAGCTATATTTTAAAATCGAACTCATTAGAATGGTAGTGTAGCTTTTTGCCCGCAAACCAGCTTGACTTGTTTCGTCAACTTAGAACTTTACTTCTTAGCTTTAAAAACCAACAAAATTTGAATCTTTCAGGTAAATTTATCCTCATAAAATAGCTCTGCGGGCCCGAAAAGGGGACTTTCGAGAAACAGGCCCCAGAACTTTTGGAAATATGTAATCTAGGCACGTATTGTTCTGCTTCCTAAAATACAGTCGGTTCTCGCTATCTCCAACAGTCAAGGAAAATAAAATTGTACGGAAAAGGTCGAGACAGCTAGTGGTAAAGTACTGTGAAACAGTATGCGAGGGAAACAGTTTAAGGTTGACGTAGCGAGAGGTTTGCGAAACCTAGAGGTAAATTGATGTACAACGGCAGTATCCTAGGGAAACGAATTTTCGTTCGAGATAAGAGTTTCGAAATGTCCAGTGTTAAATAGCTGTACAATATGGTATCTGTCTGTGCGAGATACTAAGCAACAGACTACTGCAGACGAAGGTTTGATCTTTAAAATGAAGTAAAATTGATATTTCTCTTTTCTACCTAACAGAGGGAAACGCTGCAACGTTCTTTGCACCCGTTGCGGACCTATAAACCACAAGCCTTCTGTTACAGCAGACAGCAGAAACAGAGGTTAAAAGCATGGAAGAGGGCTTTCAGTCATCGGTCTGCATTTCTGGAGGTGTACTTCTGGTTGTTTTCTGTGTAATGGCTTTACTACTAAACGGTGTTCTATTGATTGTATTGTGGAAAGATCCAACAAAAACTTCGCGTTCTACGACAACAGTTTACATCGCTAGTTTGTCTGTTCTGCATATCTCTTTTGGGATCATTGCCGGTACAGCGGCATCACAAAGCTACATAGCATGCGCAATGGGTGATGAAGACTCGCCTCACTTGGAAAAAGAATTCTCTCGGATATGCTTAACGTTTTTTATTCGCGCAGAAAACTTTCTCATCCTCGCTTTCGCTGTTGAACGATTAGGAAACTTTTTGTTTCCAGATTTCTATCAGCGAGGAAGTTATAAAGTCAAGAATGCCCTGTTATGTGTGGGCTGCATCGTTTTCTACTCGTTGTGTTTTTCTATATTCGACATGATGGCCGGAAAATTTTGGGTGCGCCGGTTAGACGTGCCTCTCAACAGTATCGTCCCTCTCCTAGCAACAGTTGTTTTAACTGCCTTGCTGTGGAATTGGCTGCGAAAACTCAACATTCCACAGATGGAGAACAATGGCTGCGATGGTGTGATACGAGAGACGAAGCAAATACCGCTAGCTAACGCGTTTGTTTTAACTGTGTTGCTTTTCGTCGTATCTGTAGTTGTCTTTTTCGTTCTTTCACTCTACGAGGTTCATTGCTCGGACTGTTGGAAGCGGGAATGGTTCTTTGCAGCTCTGCGTATTTCGATCGTGATAAATTTTCTCCGTGCGGCAATCAACCCGTTTATTTACTACGCTTGTATTCCGCACCTTCGGAAAGGATTCCAAACGTTGTTTTGCGGTAGACGACAACAAGAGCAGATCCAACTTCAGCCGATCAGTGGTAATAATACACAGAGGAAGGTTCCTGTCATTTACCTGTAACTTTTGTAACTAGCCTGCGTAGCTGGCGGTTTTGCTGGGGAGCGCGCGATTTCAAAGCGTCTCCTCCCCATTCTTCGCGCGGCTTCGCAGCTCCTCTGCCAAAACGTTGCGCGCGCTAACGATCCCGCCGGCTACGCAGGCTAGCCTGTAAACTATCAACATGCATATTCTTCTCCTCACTGACGTCGCTACTTGTATTATGGTGCTTGTGGGAGAAATGGACTTAACATCGAGACATTTCATCTTTTGTGATCTCATAAGCTGCTATTATAAATTATTAATGAGTTCATTTGGGTCATAAAGCAGACACAAAAGAAATCACAGACAGTGAGGGGTTTTGATCTGAAAATTAGGTCGTGACTACATTTCAATGTAGTTTATGTAGTACATTTAATATAGTAGTATATTTTAATGAAAACCCCTGACGGTACGTGATTTCTTTTGTTTCCGCGTTATAAATAATTTATGAGTTTAAGTCCTGACCCCTTATGGGGTGTGATTTCTTTTGTTTCCGTCTTGTGAATTATTTTTAATGATTTTAATAATTCATGAGACGGAAACAAAAGAAATCACACACCATGAGGGATCAGGACTTAAACTCGGAAACAAAAGAAATCACACACCATGAGGGATCACGACTTAAACTCGGAAACAAAAGAAATCACGTACCGTCAGGGGTTTTAATTTCAGTTTTATATCTTAAACTTATGAATAATTCATTCATAAGTAGAAACAAAACAGAGCAAAACAAAACAAAACAAAAAAAAACCAGGCACCGTGAGTGGTTTTGGTTTAACATTTAATAATTCATAAAGCAAAAACTAAAGAAATCGCGTATTGTCAGGGTTTTGATTTGATTTTCAGATCGAAAACTCGTTAATAATTCATAAAGCCGAAACAACAGAGATCACGTACCATCAGCGGTTTTGATGACATTCAGGACGTAAACTCGTTAATAATCCATAAAGCCGAAACTAAAGAAAACGTAGACCGTGAGGGACTTTGACATCCACTTCTAAAACTCATAAATAATTCATAAATGAAAAACAAAAGAAATCAATTTTGATTTCAGTTTTAGATCTTAAACTTATGATATCACATGACATGTTTTTTTTGCTGCTTTAGTTCACGACCTGAATACTTTCAATCCAAGTTGACAAGCAGAAGCAACAAAATCACGCAATTTTTGACAAAGATCTTCAGTTTTAGTTCAGAGAAGTTTTGCAACGGAGAATGTGAAATCGCAAGAAAATCTTTAGCACAAAATCATCCACCATGGAGATTTCAATTGCAAAACTCTCCACTATGGAAAGGGAAACTGCGCTAGGTACCTAGTATTTTATCTATATCCCAGCCGTCCAGAGTCACAAGGCATTCTGGGATAAAAAAATAGAAGAAACCTTCGCTAGTTTATTACACCTTTTATTTCATATGCTTCAAATAGAGCATAACAAGAACAATGGAACTATTACCGTTATATCCTCTTTTTAACTCTAATCGGCAGAAACCGACATTTTAAAGTGTAGCACTAGTAGTAAATTCTTGTAGTTTTTAGTAACATTTTACTCTTTGCTGTAGATGCAATATATCTTGAGTTTTGCAAGTCGATTTTGAGAGCAGCGTTCTGAAATAAAAATAATAAATTATAAGATATCAATGACAGCTTAAGAACTTGATTACGTGAGGATAAGTCTCTTACCTGAACAGTCTTAAGCGATCCATACTCTCTTCAAATTGTTTCGCTTTCTTTACAGCCACGGAAATAACCTGTGGGGAGAGGGGAGAGTCTAATTATGCCCTGTTAACTTAAGAACCTAGGTTGCCAAGTTCCTGTGCGGCTTTTTCCTAGGCCTTCACGGTCAATCCATTTCGGTCACGTATCCGAGACTACTTTTTCCTTCAGACCACGTGACCCGAAACGGTTCGACCGCGACGAAATAAAGACGCCTAGGAACGAGGCAAGATACTAGGCAAACATACCGCACATGGGCCAGTCCATGTTGATCATGGCACTGTAAAAAACATGCGCAGAAAATAAAGAAAAGGATACGAATGGAGATTTTTTTGCACTAAACGTTTAAAGTTAAATGGTTTTAAGTCACAAGTGTAAGTCAAGTTACTACTTCTAGGCAGAAATTATAATTGCATTTTCGCTTCAACAAGCAACACGATTGTTTTCTATAGGTTTGATTCGCCAACATTTGGCAAAAAGTTACAAAGAAAGTTGCCAGGGGCCGACTGTCTTTATGGTGACAAACTACAGTACGGCTTGTCAAATCGCCTATACCATTTTCACCACGCGCTGGTGACACGAATATTTGAAAAATTACCTTGCCTGTGCAGGAAAAAAAAACCGCTGTATGATTTTAAAAGTCGCAAAGAATAGTCTAACGCAAAATGTTAATGCTACTTTCACGGCCACACAGTTTGTAAGAAAAGAATGGCAGATCTTACTACAGTGACAAATCTGAACTTGAAGACAGCAAATCACAGTTACCGTTACAGGGCTTTTGAAATTGACAGAAATAAAAAGAGCAGCCACGAAAAAAAAAACCCTTTTAATAGCGATTCCTTCTCTATTTATTACAAGTAGCCAAGGCACAACAGTGTTAAGTTTTCACCTCTTCGTGGCGTAAAAAGCTCATGTTTCGAACAACGGCCTTAGGTTTTTTGCACTTGATGGCGGTAGAAAACTTCAAATTTTTCGCCATATTTTAACGGGAAAAGCATAAAGGAAAATGAAATACATGTTTTACTGCTGTGGTAAAATGAACTGCCACGTTGATAATAAATCCTGGCCACCAGACTTACCTCATCAGGTATTCCTGCCAACCTTGCGGCATTGAAGCCGTAGCTCTTTGGACAGGCTCCTTTAACGAACTTGTACAAAAATGTTATAGTTTCTTTGCTAGGATCTGTCTCGTCTTCATTTTCAACCATGCAGGCCTGTAATGAAAGGAAAAATGCAAGTGAAACCAGAAACTCATAAGTCCTTATGAGTTTCTGGCGAAACTAAATGCTTTAAAGAATAAAAATCGTGGGGTTGTGGCCCTGCCTGGTGCTAAGAAGTGTCAAAGAATGAACTACTTGTCGTGGTTACTGATCATCGTAATTGGTAAAACAATGAAGCGTTTTATCGTTTGTCTCACGATATGTAACTTGAGTTGTAAATCAGGACGTTTCGACTGCTTACTGCTAGACTTCATCAGACGATCAGACTGGTTACGCGTCCACACATGTATGTAACCAGTGGACCTCATCGCCTGATGAAGACTAGCAGTAAGCAGTCGAATCGTCGCGATTTACAACTCAAATGAACACATCGTGAGACAAAAGGTAATACACTCTATTACTTATTCATCACTTTTACAACTAATAGCAAAGAGCCACAAAAACACGTCTTTGTGGTTCGGTCAGAACTTCACTCATACACACAGCCAAATTACTCATGGAGTGGCAGCCAAGGATAACTGTTTTATCCTTGTTCAGCCAAATGGAGAGGACACGAAAGCCATTGCTGTTCGCATACCGTATTTTCTCGATTAAACGCCGGACCCCGAATAAACGCCGGGTTCAAATAAACGCCGGATCTACAGGGCCGAGTTTAAAATAAACGCCCCCGGCGTTTATTCGGGGTCCCGGCGTTTATTTGAGGACCCGGCGTTTATTCGAGATGGGTATAATTATTAAATCAAGATTATGTGTCGTAACTGCATAGTAGTTCTCTTTCTACCATTATATTTGAATATATACACTAATATTCAAACCAAACTACCTTCTCACTAAAACAGATGAAACAAACGACGCATCAGGTATCGTGTTAATCTCTTTTAAATCATAATAATTTTTCCGCGGGCTTGTGCATCAATCAAGGATCATCTCGAGGGTCTCTCCAGCGTTTCTCCAGCAGTTCCTTGCAATTGAATCATTCCATAATTTTGCTTTTCTCGGGACTGATGGAGAAGGAACCTCGCCGCCACCTTGTTCAAAATTGCTTGCACAGTACGTTTGCTTTCGAGCAGTTACCGATACACTTCCTCCGTGTTTCATGCAGGGAGAAACGTAACGTAGAGAAGACTTTAATCACTGTTTCTGTCAGTGGTTTTTTTTTTTTTATAACTTACCAGATTCACTTAGGTGAGACAAAGTTGATGACATTGTTTCACATTTTTTAAACGTTTTTGTTGAATTTTGGTTCTTGGTTCAATAAACTTCCAATACTGAAAAATGCATTTAATAAATAAACACCGGGCCCCGAATAAACGTTGGGTTCGAATAAACGCCGGGTTTACGAGGCCGAGTTTTAAATAAACCCCCCCGGCGTTTAATCGAGCAAATACGGTACTACTTCTTAAGTGTTTCACTGCACATTGAAAATCAATCAGTCAGTCAGTCAGCCTGTTAGAGAGTCGGTCAGTCAGTCAGTCAGCCAACATGGCAGTCAGTTGACCAGCCAGTCAGTCAATCGATCACGTTACAATTACGTTTTCAATATCATAACACCCACTAAAACACATACGGTTCATGTCATGCCAAATAATTATCTTATTTCACACTAAAAAAGGTCAAAAATGATACCTCTTGGTGCAGTACTTCGTCGCTTTTTTGGGGAGTACCGGGTTATTACATAAGCTTACCATATGACCAAGTCGAACGTTATCGTCGGCTGAGAACTCTTCCACAAGTGAATGGTAATGAGTTGAGAAAAGGGTCCTGCATTTGATATGCCTTGAGAGTTCGCTGACCACAGCGCAGGCGATAGCAGTCCCATCATACGTAGCGGTCCCTCGTCCAAGCTCATCAACTAGCACAAGTGAATGCCTTGTGGCATGTCTGAGGATTGTGGACGTTTCACTCAGCTCCACAAAGAATGTGCTTTCACCTAGGAGAACAAACATACGGAATTGCTACACCCTCTACCTCAGACTTTTTTGATTAGATGAAGACGTATCATGCGGGTTCTAATTTTTGCGATTTTTTTCATGATCCGCAAAAAACGTTCCCACGATAAAAATTCCCGCAAAAATTTACTCCATTGTCGAAATTATATAAAAACATCGCCTTTTACACTTTACTTAAACCATCACTTTCGTTCACAAACAAAATGAAGTTAGAAACAAAACATTCAAAAATAAAACGACGAAATTGCAGTCGGTACGCATCTAGCTGTTAAAAGCTTTAAAGAAAAGGGTCGTTTGAAGGTACTCCATTGATAAACTAAAGTGTTATACATCTGCACGGTTGTTCACCTGTATTCCCGATTCAGTTATTTGTACTCAAAAAAAAGAGAATGTTGTAATTCCAAATAGAAGGCAGCTTCCTGAACATCGCAAAAATTTATTTCCCAGCAAGAAAAACCCGTTTTTCTCAATCGCAAAAATTAGTTCCCGCAAAACACACACAAAAAACGCCCATACGCAAATTTAGTGCTACACGGTAGCTTATAAGGACATTTTTTTGCTGGAAGTCAGCCAGTGGCCAGAAATGCATGTTACGCTTTCTGAAAGTAACGACATTTGTTACTACCAGACTTAGCAGCGTGCTTCAAATTTCTTGGGATATTCCAATAGCCATAGAAATTTTATTATTACCTTTGGAACGTGGCTACCTGTGGGTGTTGGGATTTTCAGAATAAAATGGTAGTTATCTGTTACCATGGTTACCTGAGAGAATTCTGTCATGAGCACCCAGCCTGGTAAAAACACGGTCCACGGGAGTAAGACGACATTTCTCAGCGGGGACGTAACAACCCTACATTGTACAAATCAAACATGATTTAATGATAGCTCATCAGAATGAACCTTTCATTCAGGACATACAACTAATAACAAACTGGTAGATGGCCAGGCTACACATTATGATGCAATATTTTCATATGGTCTTTCGGTATGGTCTTTCTGCGAGATCGTCAACAATCCCTAATAAACGTCCGCGGGTTACTTTGATAAATGTTCCGTTTAATCCTCATTTGGCCTCAGCGTTAACAGAAATAATCCTCCTTCTCCCACACACAACACTGTTGGGTGGAAGGGGGTGGGGGGTCGAATGGGTTTTTAAATCATCCTCAACGTAGGAAATACTAAGTCCAAGACATTTTGTCAGAGATTGGAACAAGTTTGTAGATTTTCGTATGAAGCAATAATGTATCCCCGTCGTCCAGTTTACGTTCCAATTTCAGCAGGTTATGGGCGACGCTTTTTCATTTTCTACTGCTGAAATAAAAAAAAAAATGAGTCATTTACCATTTGTGCCATAACCACAATGAGTCCTGCCTGCCTCATCAGAGTGGACTTGCCACCCATGTTGGGCCCAGTAACTAACACGCATGTGCTTTGGCTGTTCACCGCTGTTTCTTGACAGTCGTTGTCCTGACAAAACAGGAAAAACACTTGAGACAAAGATCCTCGCAATAATTTAGCAACTTCACCAAGTAAAAATCCTGTCTATCTACAGTACCCACATGTGGTCATTTCACAGGTTACTTCAAATCACAGCACCACACACGACGTTTTCAACATTGCTGATCTTAGCAGTATGTAGGATGGGTGTCACCAAGAACATAGCTCGTCACGAGTCTCCCAGTAACACTGTGGTTAGAGCTTCCCACCAGTGACCGGGAGGTCATGGGTTCGATTTCCGTCGGGTACTCACGAGTTTTTCTTCGTTCCACTCTCGCCTCATACTGGTCATCGCGTCTTTTAAAAACAACACCCAAAAATCACATGTATACAAATGATTACATTTTTCCCGCACTTAGTACTTCTGCTATGTGCGTCCCGTACTTAGTAAAGCGATTAAATTATGTTCGTCGTCCTCAGCATCAGTTACATATTTGCTTCAAGTTCCGATTAAGTCGAATCCTTTATTTTCATTTGTTGATTGCTTTATGTCCGTATTTGTCCTGATATACTAATATGAGATGTTGCATCAGAAGTAAACGGCAGAAGACTACTTACATCTTTCATCCCGACAACAGTGTCATTTGGTATGAAATCACCACCACTGAAGGTCCGAGAGATGCACGGGTGGCGTCCGTCACGGATTTCCAAGAATGGCTGTTGATTGAAAAAGAAAAATCATGTTGAAAAGAATAGTTAACTTATGCGAGATTGAGATGGAAATTTCTAAGAACAGCAAGTCGTTATCATCGGTTTTAGCAGCCCATTTTATTCATTACGTTTAGGTTATCGCTACTTTCGGGTAGCCATAGTGTGTGATGTATATATGAGCCAGTCAAACTCAATAACATTCTGACAAATGAAATTATGAATATATGAAATTCATATATTTGAACTGCGGAATGAAGAAATCAATGTAAAGAAGATCCTCGCAGTTATTAACGCAACCTATGCAGTTGCGAAAAGAAAGCCTGAAAAAATCAGGCTTGCCGGGATTCGAACCCTGACCTCTGCGATACCGGTGCAGCGCTCTAACCAATTGAGCTAACAAGCCAACTGGGAGCTGGTCATTAAATTGGTTCGTAATATACCCGGGAAAGATGAAGATGAAATTATGAATATATGAAATTCATATATTTGAACTGCGGAATGAAGAAATCAATGTCATCTTTCCCGGGTATATTGCGAACCAATTTAATGACCAGCTCCCAGTTGGCTTGTTAGCTCAATTGGTTAGAGCGCTGCACCGGTATCGCAGAGGTCAGGGTTCGAATCCCGGCAAGCCTGATTTTTTCAGGCTTTCTTTTCGCAATTGCATAGGTTGCGTTAATAACTGCGAGGATCTTCTTTACATTGATTCTGACAAATGCCTTCACAGTCTTCATGATGGTGAACATCACTTTAACAAGCGGCAAACGTCCGATGTCAAGGACTAGGATTGGTGTCTACTTTTACCAACAATCGTTGCTTTGGAAAACTGGCATTTGAGGCGCAGTTGTTGTGTACTTTCAACCCAAAAAAATTGGCTCACTCTCAACACGAAATTACGTCAACTGCTCCAAACGCTGTCCGCTGAAGACCAACGTTGTACTGCGAATAAGTTTATCAAAGACTGAAATAATATCAAATAACTCTTGAATATGAATATCTTGGCCAGTGTAGAAGAACAAGAACTCCAAACAGAAGGTTATGAAAACAACTGCCACCAAACGAGGATTTTACTAACAATTTTAATATCTTGCGGCTGTTTGCACGGCCATTTTGCAAGGCGGAGTTGGCCAACGCTTCGGACTTCTTCAACGAGCTTGCAAACTGACGTTTGCCGTGCATTGGCACCTTGGAAAGGTTTTCATCATTTATCAGCATTTTGGTCAACAAAAACTATTACACATTGGTGTTTGCCAAGGGAATTTGCCTGGCATTCTACATTACTTGATGAAAACCGGTTTGACAGGAACAGGAGTTTCCGTTCCTCAACAGACTATTCCACTTTGAGTGCTCATGTTAAGGACGGTGCCTCCTTTTGCTACTGTGCATACGTTCTTCGCAGGTTTCTTAAGAAATTTTCCCACTAATACAATAATATTTTTGCGCGTTTTAAGACTTAGTGGAAAAAGCAGATCTTAGCAAGGGCTATCAGAATCCAAAAAGGAAAATTAGGGGGGTAACCACACATTTTTCAGAGATAATTGAAGTTAATTTGGAAAGAAATTGCCATACATTCTTTGTATTTTAACGCTTTTTTAGAATTATGGTTGATTAATTATCTCTGAAAAAAGCGTGGTTACCCACATTTTTCTTTTCGGATTCCAATAACCCTTGCTAAGATCTACTTTTCCCCATAGTCATAACCTTTGCAAAAATACATCTGTATTAGGAGGCACCGTCCTTAATGTAGTCGGAATCACGAGTTTCGCTTCCCCTGTCCATGGAAATAATAAACCTCGACCCATTTTTATACAAAAAAAAAATGAACATCTTTAGCGGGAACACCATTTTCAAAGGTCAACTCTCAAACACTTGTTTCGCTTGAGCTAAAAAAAAAAAGGTGTGTACCTGAAAATCACCGTCTCCTGTTTGTTCAGGAAGAATAATTTCCGGTCTGCACATAGGTCCATCGCCCTGTGAACTGGAAAAAAAAACAACATTATCATCAGCAACAGGACAGGGACAGAGTATAAATGAACTGGAGCACGTACCTGTAAGATGCAAGGCTAATCAGTGAGTCCAACACGGCAAGGCACTGTACGGCTTTGTCCCAAGTCTTGTACCTGTTTGTATGGTATGAAGGACTTTAAACAAGTAATATTTTTTCCAAGAAATCATGTCTTACACAAGGTCATAGCTAATTCAACGCATTTAAAGAAGTGTTTTTTTCACCATGTACAGAGAAGATGATCAGCGACTGAGAGTTAGAGCAAAATAAGAGCTATAACTGAGAGTCCTAAATAGCACTTGAATCGTAAATATAATGGAGATCAATTAACTTCAAAGAAATGGTCTGTAACGTCTCTCTTCTTGTTAAAAAAGACTATTAAAAGTAGAAAAGCAACTTAAAAAAGCTGCTAGTTTCCAAGTGACAGCATGATTTACTCATGGTCAAACTTGTGGAACACGTGTCTCATAGTGTCGTTTAGTGTATTTTCTCTTCTCTCCTCTTTTTGTGAGGGAATATTTAAAAGCCACTAGTTTCCAAGTGACTGTATGACTTACTCTTGGTCAAACTTGTGGAACACGTGTCTCATAGTGTCCTTTAGTGCCTCCTCCCTTCTCTCTTCAGCATCCACTAACTCAGCCAGTTTCTCCTCAATCTCTGCTGTCCAATATCGCTTGAATCCTTTCTTCTGTGACTGCAGTGTGTACTTATCTGGAATCTTACGGATTGAGTCTGGAACTTCAAGCTGGTAACGGTTCTTTGCTGGAGTAAACAAAAATGTTTTTGATCTCGAACCCTTTTATCCTTATTTACGTAAACTGAGGTAGAAACTTCAGAAATGGAAATATTTGGTCTATTTCTACGAAATGTTACCGCAAAAACGGCCTTGGAAAGACCAGTTCATTTTAGATAAGATAAGATAATTTTAAGAAAAAATGTGTACTCCCAATATACTTGACATGGTACACCACTCCTACGTACATAATAAAGCAGTTTTGAAATGAGTGTCGAAAGTAATGTTGTGTTTGCTTTGGCTTTGCTTTACTTCACTCTCTGATTGGCTGAAAAAGCTCGCGCCACTTTCTTAACCAATCAGAAGTAAAACCAAAACCAATCGTGACTCGCTCGCACGCGTTTTGCCGCGCTTGACGCTAAATACTTGCATTTGCTTTGTTTTCTGATTGGTTCATTTTGTGTTTTGTTCCTGTTATGATTGGTTAGAGTAATTACTTTGGTTTTGGTTTTACAACACTCACTTGACAACTGCTTTAACATGCACACGTAATTTCGAATGTGACAAGAAGAGCTTGTATGGGTATGCTACGAGTCTTCCCCTCAACAGCATTACTTCCAACGAATGAATTTTTGAAGTCACTGAAATCGTGTTGAGTAGAGTTTCGTTATTGCCTTACCTGAACCCCAATATGTGACCTAGAAAAAACAAACAAAAAATTAACAACGATTAATGCAAACTAGACTGCATCTTCCCGTTGGAAATAGTGATATGGATATTATGGATTTCAACAGTTGACAAATCCAAATTTCTGTGTTTTACCTCCCTGGCTACCCAAACAGCACCACAGGTTCTTTAGAATGAAACTAACCTCTTTAGGCAACCGCACTACGCTGTAAAAGGTGGTTGTCACTTTTGAGTCTGTGGATAAATCCCAAAGTGTGACTAGTCAAATCAAAGCTACTGAGCAGTACTTTCCAGTGGTGATGTTTATTATGCTGTACAAGGTGATTCTAACTTTTGAGACTGTGGATGAAATCCCAAAGTGTGACCATTCAAATGAAAGCTACTGAGCAGTACTTTCCAGTGGTGATGTTTATTTTGCTGTACAAGGTGATTCTAACTTTTGAGACTGTGGATGAAATCCCAAAGTGTGACTAGTCAAATCAAAGCTACTGAGCAGTACTTTCCAGTGGTGATGTTTATTATGCTGTACAAGGTGATTCTAACTTTTGAGACTGTGGATGAAATCCCAAAGTGTGACCATTCAAATGAAAGCTACTGAGCAGTACTTTCCTGTGGTGCTGTTTATTATGCTGTACATGGTGGTTCTAACTTTTGAGTCTGTGGATAAAATCCCAAGATGTGACCATTCGATGAAAGCTACTGAGCAGTACTTTCCTGTGGTGCTGTTTATTATGCTGTACAAGGTGGTTCTAGGTTTTGATTCTGTGGTTGAAATCATAAACTGTAGCAACTCAAACGAAAGCTACTGAGTGGTACTTTCCTGTGGTAAAACAATATGTGGTGTAATAAGGCTTCAACGTTCGAGTCTGTGGATGAAATCATTAAGTAAGACCTCTCAAATAAAAGCTACTGAGCAGCTTACCCTGGCATGTTGTTTCTTTTTTCAACATTTCACAAAAAAGCTTAACATTCTGAGTTTGTGGCTCACCCTGCAGCCTAGTGCTGAACACTGTTTCTTGAGATACTGATCAAACCAGATGTTTGTCGCCTTGATGTCTGCCAGAGCGCCATCATAGTCTGGATCAACCCCTAAGATAAGAGCATAATGGGCTGATTATTTAACCTTTTAATCCCCAATACCCACATGCATATTCTCCTTACTGTTCTCCATATATTTCTTGTGTTACTGGTTGGGAGAATTTGATTAAACATCAACACATTTCCTTTCCTTTATTCTTACGACCTGTATATTTGATCAACTAGTTACATTGTAAGGAGAAATTAGATTCTAGTCACTCTTGGGGCTTGAAGAGTTAAATACAAAACTTGATAGAAAGCTGCACTTGGGTAGCTGTTTCTGGATCCAGCGGCATGACAAACCTTCACTGAAAAAGTATCTCAATAGTGGACAATGAATAAACCGGTGTTATAGATATAGATGTTTTTTTTGGTAATATTTCGGACAGCAAGACGTTCTTCAGGGAGTTATACAAGATGTTGAACCTTATAAAGGTCACGATGTTTGTGGTTTATAAATCGCTTATGACGAGTTATCAAGAAGCTCTACGTAAATCATGAGGCTGTTACGAGTGTGCACACTTAACAACAGTTTCAAGGTGACGTTAAGTTATGTGCAAATGCAAGAATACCTACACGCGCGAAAACTCTCCACACACAAGATATAATGGCAGATGTGAAATTGAGGATTTCTTGTTGATACAAGTTTCAAGGCATTGACAACAGAAAAAAACCGTTATCACTTTGCCTTTAACCAATGTGTGCATCTGTATCTGCTGACCTAGGCCTGGGTCTGGGCAGTCAGCAGCACATGCTAGCTCAAAAATAATATTGTTCAAGAACAATCCAACAATGGGACAGTTTAAAATGTTCCATTACCGCACCTGGTTTAGGTAAAATGACTCCTTCATTCCTGGCTTTGTTGTGATCAAAGGCATGCTGAGTGAAACACAACAAGGCACAACTTTGAACATGGGCTTCATTAGTAACAACAGTAACACAACATATTTACTACTACAAATAACGTATTAATTGCCTGTGTGCCTACAAATACCACTCTCTAATACTCAGCTCATGTAAATAACTTCCCTATCTACTCAACACCTTACTTCTTAGTAGATTGAATAAAAACATTAAACCTGTTTGTCTTTTTCGGGATTATTCCGCAGGTAAAGACATTCCAATGAAAAACGTTTCAATAGTTTCAAGGTGTTTCTTCGGGTTGCAAAAAACAGTCCATTTGTCCAAATTTATTTTCAATGTGAAAAAGGACAGTAAAACCATCCAAAACGTCACAACCCAAGAAAGACAATTAATTTTTATATTTTAAAGCAATGAGCAGTGAAAGTTTCAGAGACACTATAAGTTGAACAGCATCCTCGGAGACCCAGGAGCAGATAGTCGAGGTGGGTTGCAAGTAGCACAGGCGTAATTGAAAAAAAACAAACGCTTATGGTATAATGACACTCTTATTCTAGAGGTGCAAGACCAGGATGGTTGAATAAAGGATGGAATAATACATCGCGTGTTTAGTCATCAAAAGCACCTTGAATGTAAATAAAAGATCACTTAGTCTGGGAAACTGTCCTGTGGATTTTGATGGACCACTTTCACTTTCCTCTGTGACAACCTGTGAAAGAAGTTTGGACCTGGAAAATACAAAATAATAATGTGAGTGTAATATGTGCCAGACTTCTGAAATTGTGATTTCTGAGTAGTAAGAGAGAAATTAATAAGGTGCAATGGTTTGGAACGATGACCTATTGGTTATAGACTACAAAGATTTCTTTTATTTACTGATAGGTAAAGGATTGGTTGCTAATGAGCCACAGACATCCCACACACAGAGCTTTCCTCTGTTTTCTGTGGGATGAAGCACTTAACTGGCTGAAAGTAGTTTTACTACTTTCATCCTCCCAACCCCCACCCCACCCGGCCTCCATTGGATGAAAATGAAAACAAAAAATAGGAAAAAAGAAGGGTTCCATTACCCCTGACTTACAGACCTCCTAGTCATTTAATAAGAAAGTTGAAAAAAAAAAAAAGGCAATTGTGTTGTTCCAGAAAATACCTATACTCCCCCCACAGAGTTTTTTGGTTTGGACCCCCACCTCGCTGGACATTCCAGTTTAGGCTCATACATTCCTGTGGTGGTGGTATGGATATTTTCTGGAACCACAAATTAGCCCTGAAGAAGACTTAAGGCGTACAGAATTTTAAAGGCCTTTCAACTAAATTGCACACGTACCTGAATGAGCCAGCATGGTCTTTAAACATTTTCACAATCTCAGTCGCCTTATTAAATCCCTCCAGCACTGTAAGGAAGTCATTTATCTTGCGTTTGCTGTAGGTGTCTTCATTGTACAAAATTGCTCGGTGAGCTGGGTGGTTCTTGTCTCGTGGCAAACTCAACGTATGGATTCTGATAAAAGAAGGAAAAAACAACAATTTAACGACTGTTAGCCTGAGAAAACAGCTGACGTCTCGCAAGATTGCCCCTCAGTTGGGCCCTCGCAAAACGACGTCTGAGTAACGAGCGCAGAAATTCCACACTGATGACATGTCACTAACCAAACTGCCTACACAAGGGAGTGCTTCTGATTGGTTGAAACGAAATTCCCTCGCATTTCAACCAATCAGAAGCACTACCTAGATCTGGGTAGTGACACATCATCAGTATGGAATTTCTGCCCTCGTTACTCAGGCTAAATGACTATGTTTTTTCAAATTTTACACGTATAATTTAAGCATCACTAGAAATCCTGGAAGTAGTCAGTGTAATGGTGTAGTTTAAACATCACTATAAACCCTGCAAATAGCCAGTAAATTTAGAGATTTACAAGATCTCTTTCCCAAGATCCTTGTTGCCACCTGACCTCCTTGAGATAAGTGTAATGTCTGTAGTGCCACACCTTGCAGTCAGGCATGCAGTGGGCCAGTTCTTTCATTGGACAATTTTGTATAAATTCTACATTTATGGTTATTTATAACCATTTTGGTCTTTGGTTTGCTTCAAACTTTCTTCTTTTGCTCCAAGGATCAGTTTGCAATTTACATAATTGCAATCTTTCAGCGTCTCACATCCAGCACTAATAATCAGGGTTTTGGCCCTAGCCAGCACAGGCTGCCCAGGATTCATCAGAGAGACAGGTATGGTAGGTAAAGTAGCTTTAGTGCACAGGGTACCCACACATTACCTCTTACCAGGCTTCCATAACACGCAGCAACTAATCATTTAGGCCATCAATTACTATAAGAGTTCATAAATTTAAGTCAATTTGACCATCACACGGATTTGTTCACAGATTAAGTCACAGATTTGGTCTGGTTGCATGTAAGTGCCCTCTAGCTTGCCCTTATGGAAAGTTTGACAATTTCGTTTTCTGTGGGTCTGGTATCAGGATAGATCCAGTCTTGCCTCTGGTGTAGACAGAGTTTGCAGGGGTGAGCACAGAGCCTCCACTTGTCACGGAGGCAAAGTTACACGTGTGCATGTTTACTTAAATTTCTACCTCTTTACATTCATTTTATGCAAATTTAAGTAAATTGTATACTGAATGAATTTTACACTCTGTTATTTGTTTTTTAGGCTAGCTGGGATATTGCATACTTTTTCAGTAGTCTCTCCAGGTCTGGTAAAACTCTAAGAACTTCTTTGGTATCTGCCACCAGTCCTGGGTTGGCCATTAAATCTTCAGCTGCATTCAACCTGTAAAAAGCACATAATAAAATAGTATCACTGATAATTTATTGAAGTTAAAAGTTATAGTATAGGAGCAGTCTGAATAAGCCACGTGAAACTGTGTCACTAGCCATTCTTACAACCAATCAAATTAACTGTGTAATTCAATTCATCTGCCAAGATATCTGAACTGCAATTGGAGTAGAAAAGAAATATTTGACAGTACCTATCATTGATTGAGGATGGATTACACAAAGGAGCACAAAGCCACTGTTTGAACAACCTTTTACCTGCAGAAAAAAAACACCTGTTGATGAAACCCTACTCTGTCATTAATTAAAATTAATTTATGCTATTGTGCACTACTAGAAATTTTTCCTCTGCAAACAAAATCAAGTTTGAACTTGAGCACAATTGAAAAAGTTAACACTCAAGATGCCCAAGAACAACATTTTTGTCAATACAAAATTCCAACACTAGTGAGATGTCTGTTTAAATGGCAAACGTTTGGTCACCAAAGTGATGATGATGATGAAGATGACGGTGATGATGATGATGATGATAATTTAAATTATGATGATGATGACCATGACGATGATGGAGATGATGATGATGATGATGATGATGACGATAAAGATTATAACTATGACGACGACAACGAGGACGACGATGGTGATGATGGTGATGATGATGATGATGGTGGTGGTGATGATGATATACTACTTACCAAATGCTGTGGAACAGTGATCCAGTCTCTCTAGTAACGTGCCTTCAGATGTTGCATCAGGCCCACTTGGAATGATGTCAAGGTTAGTCAGGGTTATGTTGTCAAGAATCTGTTTTGTGTAAACAACAAAAAAAAAAAGAAAACTGCTGGTGAAGATGCAGAGATAAATAAATTGTGTTTTCTCATCTCGGATCAAAGTATATGCATTTCAATTTATGGCAAACAGACACTGTTTTGAGAATTTCATTGACTTTGGTTTACCTTAACCCTTTAATCCCCAAGAGTGACAAGCATCTAATTTCTCACTACAATATCACTAGTTGATCAGACACAGGTCATGAGAATTAAAAAAATAATCACCTAAGCTAAAATGTCTAAAATGTCATCTACATCAACGATTTGCCAAGTGTTCTAGATGCCTGTCAAGCGTCACTCTATGCTGATGATACGGTGATCTACTACTATGGTTCTTCCTCCCAGGAGCTGACTGACAAGCTCAATCAAGACCTCCTGGCGGTGGCGAAATGGCTGAACGAACATAAATTAACACTGAATCTGGACAAAACCAAATGTATGCTCATAGGCAGTAACAGGAAACTAGAGAGCAAAGTTGCTCTAACTGTGTCAATTTTTGATCATTTTGTGAATGATGTTACTTGTTTTAAATATCTTGGAATTTTAATATCGTCTGATTTTACCTGGACAAATCATGTCGAATACATGGCAGGGAAAATTAACCAAAGGCTTGGCCTACTTAGGTGCATTAAGCATTTATTACCGTTTAGGGCACGCATTCTTTTTTATAAAAGTCTTGTCATGCCCTTATTCGAGTACGCAGATCTTGTTTGGGGTGACAAGCATAATGTAACGTTAATGTCTAGCCTACAAGTTTTGCAAAATAAGGCGGCTAAAATAATTTTAGATCGACCACTGTATTCATCTGCGTCGCATGCATTAGCGACTCTGAAGTGGATACCATTAGAGAAAAGGCGTTTCCAGCGAAGATGTGTGCATGTATACAAATGTCTAAATGGACTTATAAATCATGAATTGACTTTAGTAACACAGCAACATCAGCATAATTATAACACCAGACATAAAGTCAATCTTAGACTCCCCTGCATTAGAAGGAATTGGGGAAAACAAAGAACTGCCTATCACGCTGTAAATGATTTTAATTCTCTCAGCCAGATAATACGAGACTCTGCCAATGTAAATATTTTTAAGCGACAGGTTTTTAATTTTTTAATTTGAGTGTTTTATAAATTTCATATTTTTAGTCCTTTTATTTATTTTTTTTTAATTCGATGTAGATATTTTGGTTTTTAGTATTAATCTTTGAGGTCCTTTTCGAAAATCACATGTAAGTGAAAAAGTTTCCTCAATAAAGATTATTATTATTATTATTAAATGTTTAAGCAAATTCTCCCAACTAGTACCATAAGAAATATATGGAGAACAGTTCAGGAGAAAATGCATAATGATATTGGGGCTTAAAGGGTTAATTGTTTTGTCAGCAAACAAGAGGGAAACAAAGTGTACATCATGTAAATCTAAAAACCGACCAGATCAACAGGGTCTGGAAGGGTACTCTCGGGATCCGGGATTTGGCCAAAATGCAGTGCACGATTCGGGAAAACGCAAAATATCTTGATGGGACTCGGGATTTGACTGCTACCAGGGAAGCAGGATTTGCCAAAATTTGGGCTCTGGATGCGAGATTTTTTGGCTTGTTTGTTGGGAATTCGGGAAATCGCAACGACCCAAGTAAACGTTCTAGCGGCAAAAGCGAATCAACCAGGCAGGTGCAAAATATCAGTCGAAACGGCCAATCTACATCTTAAATTTATTAGCTTTTGCAGAAATTAGTCTTTTTTAATGTATTTTTGGGAAAGAAAAAGCGGGATTCGGGATAGCGATGAAAAAGTGTGGGATGTGGGATATTTGTGAAAAAGGAGTGGGAATGTGGGATCCCCCCACCCCCCCCCCCCCCCCCCTTACAGACCCTGGTTCAAGAGAATTCTAGGAAAAGTCATTTAGGCTTAGAAAAATCTTTACCATGTGTTGTCTTCCTTTTGCAAATGTTGCAGTTTTTCCACTGCTTGGAGAGCTATCCAAAGGGGTGTACTCCTAAATAGGACAATGATAGTGTAGTATAGGACAACAAAATGTGACATGTTGATTGATCAACATTAGTTAATACAAATCGGAAATATGACACATAAAGTTCAATGATCCTGCAGATGTTTGTCTTTTTTTAATAATTATACGATTAAAATTAAGCTTGTGCCCTCCACTTAAATTATGGAGCAAAATTAGTTCCTTCTAGCAATAGTTACTGCATTGGATTCTGACCAGGTGAACACCTACTTCCACAGTTTTTGTGGGGGAATTCACTCACATTTGTAACACAATAGGTAGTTGAACATGAGCCAAAGGACCAAATGAGCCAGAGCTTAACCCGGTTTCTGTAGCATGAAGCGACTGAGAGTATTGCTACTCCCCCCTGGATGGGATGCTAGATGCCCTTGCATGTTTCTCTCTTATGTTAATGGAGGATTACCCCCAGCAGTATGTCACTGGTACCCAATTATACACCTGGGTGGAGAGACACAATGTAGGGTAAAGTTTCTTGTCTAAGGAAACAACACGATGGCAGGGACTGGGCGTCGAACCACCGACCTTGAGATCTGAAGTCCAATGCGCTAACCACTACACCACCACGCCCCCACCGTTTTAACACAATGTGTATGTTTTAATAGACATGTTTACTAGAAAGAAAATTCTACACAATTCTCTTGAATATGTAATCATGCACATTTTAGCTACCATCACATATATAAGCACTGATTTTGGCTATAAACCATGAGTTGATTAGTTGAGTTCGGTTGTGTTGAGTCCTGACTCTGTACTGAGGCAAACCAAACCAGGCCATTACAAAGAGCAGGGCACTTATCAAACTAACCCTAACCACATCTATCATCCAACTCTTTATAACAGGAAGGGCTGTTGCAAGTGAGTTGTCCAAAGGGCTGAAATATAAGACATTTAGTACAGCAAACATGTGGCAGACACACACAAAACTTCTGATTTTTTAAAAACTACAATCCAATTTGACTTAGACAGTTGTTAAATGAAAAGTAATTACCTCAAAATTTCCCATTGACAAGACATCTTGATCAATCAGGCATTTCTTTAGATACCTTGAGTGTTCGAAAAATTAATCCAACATTAACTTGTCTTATCACCATCATAAATGTAATATTATCTTTGGCCTTTTGATATGACAAGGCTTATCAGTGTTCTATGTTTTTGGGGGGAGACACAAACTCTAGACTCCTCTAGGGGTTAACATTTTTGGTTTAATACATTGTATGGTGTTAAAAATATCTAAGATTCCCATTACTAGAAAAATCCTGGTACCTAAGAGGGTAGAAGGCAGCAAAAATTCAGTGGGAAACATAACTCACCAAACAACAGCACCAAGGGCACTCAAAGCCAGTTCACAGCCATCACCAGGTGTCAACCCCAAAGGATCTACAAGAAACAACACAAAATCTGATAACCACAAATTCATAGAATTTAAATTTGTTATACTTAGAGAATAAAGCTGTGTTACCCATATGGTGGTTTAAATGCAACTTTCAAATTCAGTCTGGAGCCCAGAACCAGGAGATGTTGGTTTTAATGAATACAGCTGTATATAACCAAGTTAACTGGTCGAGCTCACTAGCGCAGGCTCAGTTGGCACATGTTCAATATATCAGTGCATGGTGCTTTAGTCCTCAATTGTCTTAGTGAGGTTTAGTGGTTTTGCATCTCATGTTTTTCAACCCAGACTTAAAATCCTTGGAGAAAGCAAAACTAAAAACAAACTCATTCCAATAGTAAGTAGATAATCACTGTTTATGTTGCTTTTGGCCAGTGTAGTTGATCAGTTTTGACCCATGTGTAGTTGACTTGCTTCTGACATGGTACACCCTTCTGGTTTGCTCAGCACATTTGCCTTGCTGTTTTTAAGATAAGATTGCCATGGTTACCTCCTCATTTGCATAATGCTTTTTACCCACATTGCTCAGACCTTACTTTACCACAAGGTAAACACCTTAAAAAGAATCAGAAGTAAGCTAAGCTTGAAAAAACCCTTCTGCCAGCTTCCTCAACTCTAGCCTTGCAGTTACCATGGCAAAAAGTTTTAACATCGCCAGTGAGAAGTGGTCTCCCTCTGACATTTTCTTGAATTCACTTTAAAGGTCCATTACCTCCATCAGTTAATTTCTTCAAAACATCTGGCCAACTCTGAAACAAAATATTATACAATTGTAATGTTCAATTCACGAGCAAATTGAAAATGTCTATTACATCAAAGACAGTCAATCTCTCACAAGCAACACTGACTCTTGGGGTCAGGAAAGGTCGATGCACAGACACACAATTATGATCATACCAACAAGTCAAAATGGTGTCTAAATCAATCTTGCTGCAGTAAAAGGTACAGGTTTGTTGTTTCTCTTCTTACGAAATATGACAGACTTTTTCATCAACAACACACTATCAAATTTTTATTTAAGACAGTCAGTTTTTGAGGCCAATATTTTCAGAATGTTTGGGGTGGACATATACACCAGAAAATGTGGTACTGCAATTATTATGAGAAGCGCAGTACATGTACTACACGTACTTTCATTTTGCTGGTTTAAGATAAAAAACTGTTCGAGCTATGTAAAACTATTTAAGTTGACTATTACCAACAGCACTGGGTCACCTTTGTGGAATTTTCTGTGCTGTTCTTTCCTTCTTTAAAATAGTTTTCTTCTGCTAAAACTTTCAGTGTTTTGCTTGCTTCCCAGAATTGAGACCCTGTAAAATGAAACACCCAGAAGATAAGTTGCAATTAACAAATAGAAAACGCACCCAGGGATCAGAAGAGAGAGATTGGTATAAGTAACGTTGTGGGTTGAATCTGGAAAGAAACTCAGGACTGTGCTCCAGCATGTGCCCAAGGGCCTCAGGCTACCAACTTTTGCCTTTGGGCAACTAGAAAAACTTCCTTTTTGCATAACAATGAAGTGCTGGGTACCCAAGCTCTCATAGTTGAGAGCCTTTGGGCTCCCTGCAATTTTTCTTAGAGTACAGCCTTGAAACTTATGGGAGGGAAAGAGCAAAACATACCAGCAATTTATGAACAACACCAACATTATTGAAATAACAAAATAATAGGTCATAATCAGGGTTTTCAATCAGGGCCGGCAGCCAGCGAAACTCGCCGGCTATTCTACAGTAACTCGCCGCCTATTTGATTGAGAAATTACCTCATAATTTACCACTTACATGAAAAATGAAACAAAAAACGAGCCCTGGATCGGCCAAGGTTTATTCATGACAAACAGAAGAATCTTGCCTGAATTCATAATTAATTTTAGCGGTGATTTGTGCTTCCCGTTCTGTTCAAATACCCTTATTCTTGCTCTAGAATGCAGGAAATGCATTCTAAGAGGCCCAAATTTTCGGAATTTTCCGGGGGAGAATACCCCCGGACCCCCCTAGAATTTTGCACCTTCAGCACGAGTATTTCATTCTCCGCCTACTCCTAAAATTTTGCCACCTACTCAGATTCTTATTGAAAATCCTGCATAATACTCAGAAACCAACTACTAGCAATCACACTAGTCGAAGTGCACTCAACGAAGTATTGAAATAAAAGAAAACCTTTCGCATACTTGCACTTACTTGTGCAATTTTTGAAGAAAACATTCTGTGCACTAACACCATTAAATTTGGCTTGGAATATTAAAATGGAAATGTAACCTACCTGGTGTTAGATATTCTTTCATAGAAGACATCAGCTCATGGTTAAGCACATGCTGGGTCTTAAGCGTCAAACCTCCGCGTGGACTTAACACCTACATAGCGTCAAACCAATGTTAAAGTCATCAGAACTGTTGGCCTTGACAACAATCGTAGATGAACTATGATGGGGGGAGAGGGAATGGGGAAGGATAATGGGGGGAGGAAAAAGGGGGAAGGAAAAAGAAGAACCGAGGGAGGAATAAGGGGGTTAGGATGAGAAATAAGGGGGGAATAGGGGAGGAGGAGAAGGAAGAAAGGGGTGAAGAGGCAAGAGACAATATGGAAGAAAAGGAGGAGGAGATAAGGGGGAACAGGATGGTGAATTAGGGCAACGGGGAGGAATTAGGAGGAGGAATAAGGGGAGATGGAGAAGGAAGAAAGGGGTAAAGAGCAAGGAAAGATGTGGAGGAAAAAGAGGAGGGGAAACAGGGGAAGGAATAAGGGGGAACAGAAGGAGGAATTAGGGGGAATAGGGGAGGAGGGGAAGGAAGAGAGGGTTGGAGAGGTAAAAGAAGATATGGAAGAAAGGGAGGAGGGGGAATAAGGGGGACTAGGAGAGGAATAAGGGGGAACAGAAGGAGGAATTAGGGGGAATAGGGGAAGAGGGGAAGGGAGAGAGGGTTGGAGAGGTAAAAGAAGATACGGAGGAAAGGGAGGAGGGGGAATAAGGGGGACTGGGAGAGGAATAAGGGGGAACAAAAGGAGGAATTAGGGGGAATAGGGGAGGAGGGGAAGGAAGAGATGGGTGGAGAGGTAAAAGAAGATATGGAAGAAAGGGAGGAGGGGGAATAAGGGGGACTGGGAGAGGAATAAGGGGGAACAGAAGGAGGAATTAGGGGGAATAGGGGAGGAGGGGAAGGGAGAGATGGGTGGAGAAGTAAAAGAAGATATGGAAGAAAGGGAGGAGGGGGAATAAGGGGGACTGGGAGAGGAATAAGGGGAAATGGGAGGATAAATAAGAGAGGAATAGGGGAGGAAAAGGAAGAGAGGGGTGGAGAGGTAAGGGAAAATAAAGAGGAAAAACAGAAGGAAGAGAGAGGGAGAAGGTCCAAGATAAGGTAGGAGGCAGAAAGAAAGAGGCAGAAGAAGGATGGAGGGAGAGGGGAAGCAGGGATCCATATTAGCTTGTTTTCAAACTCGTCAGCCGGGTAAGGATGTCAGAAAAGATACTTGCCCTGACAAAATTTTACTTGCCCGTTCAAAATTGGGTAATAATTAAAATACAGTCAAAAACTGAAAGTTAACAACAAGTAAGGGGAAAGGTTGCATTCTATTTTCACCATGTTACTGCAGGGGCACTGGATTAAGGCTCGCGTCACCTTCATTTTACAAATTCAACTACACGGACTTAAAAGATAGACCTACTTTGCATTGATTTGCTGCGTTAACTTAAATTACGACTGCTTGTTGATCAAACTTTCAGTTTGGCATTCTTCAACATTACTCTCCAGGTCACTTGCATCCTCAACACCACTGTCATTCTCATCTGAATCCTCTTCCTTGTCAACGACATCCAAGTTTCCACCTGCCTGTTTTGCTTCCATGATATTAAAATGCATGCTTGTTTTGCTCTTGTTCTTTGCTTGGAAGACTCACCATTTTTTTCTTCTGCGGTGGTGGCAACACTTTGTCAAAGTAGCACTACATTTTGCGAAACAAGAGTGCGAGTCTTTGTGTTTGCATATCGCTGTAGTACGTCAGTGGTGAAGAACAAAAAATTGAGCCTGCGTACATTTCACTTGTGAGAGTAAGACGTCACATGCACAACGAAACGAAGTTTACAAGATATTAATCTTCTGTTCACTACAGTACGGAATCACTAAATGGCTGGTGGAAATTAAAGAAAAGTTTGCTCCTTGAAACTTATTCGTCTACCGGACGAGTTTGTGATTTTTGATACTCGTCCGTAGCACTTTATAGTCATCTCAGACGACCTGACGACTGCTAATGTGGATCCCTGGGGGAAGGAGGAGAGGGGGGATTTGATAGGGGGGAGGAAAGTGGGTAGCAAGAGGTAAGTGGATAGGGAAGAGGGAAGTTGGTGAGAAAGGGAGTGAGGGGGGGGGGGGATGGGAGGTAGGAAGAGGGGGAAAAGAGAACATGTAAAATAGACAGGAAAAAATGTCCTGTTGTTAAGGCCTGGCTACAACACTGATAAATCAACATGTTGGGATTCATACCTGTACTGGGGTATAGTGAGCCACCAGTGTCCTGAGGCGAGAAGATTGTCGATCATCTTCAAACTGGCCAATCTTTAAGGAAGAAACAAACATGACAAATGTTTGGTAACATTCAGCTCATTTGTATTCTTTTTCAATAATAAACTGACACATTATATCACTGCATTAAATCACTTGACATGTTAAATCATGTGTTCAAACAGTACATTTGTCTTTTTTAAGGCTGTGAGTTCATTTGTTCAAAATGGTGGCTGTTTTGAAACCAATGCTGTGCATTTGCAGCCTATTTTGAAATAACCATTATGCACCTGCATTCAATGACAACCTTAGGCCAAAGTTTTCTCCTGGAGTGAACCACCAACTGCACTCCTGACTTACATGAAACTTTCCAATTGACGTATCCACAAAACAAACTCCATAAACGCTTTCACCACCAGAAGAATCATCAGATCCCTAAAATATAACAAAAATAATGCTGGTAGTGAGGTTACATAGTGAAGATATAAGCATACAACTCACCGTCGAATCTCACATAAACTATAACCTGACTTGTATGACTTTATTTGATGCTTATTAATTTTATGCCAAAACAAAGACAGTAGGAAGATAGCTGTGCCAAACATGTTTACAATAATAAAGGTAACATTTACCTTTTCAGAAATAGCTAACAGATATGCAGCCTCGCTCTCTGTGCAGTCACCATCTAGAAAGCTGTATGTTTTTGTTCCTGTAAGTGTGGAAAAGAAGGTATATGATTATGTGTACAGCTTTATTACAACGCAATAATTGTGCAACCCTAAATTAGTCTATCAAATCAACACCACGAGAAAAAAAATTAGCCACCCTCATCTACAGGGACAGCTGAAAACAGTTTTTTTTAATTCTTATATATGGATTGTTCCAGTCCAGTCCAATTCTTCCCCTTCCAATCACATGCCTGACTGCTTCGCTAACCTTTACAATCGCAAATCAAAACACTTTGTTCGTTGCCTAAAGAAAACTGACTTTACTAAAAAAAATACTAGTGAAAAAATTGGACTCAAAAAGATCTATTGTGATGTATTGAAGTGCCTGCAGGTACACGAAGCCCTAACATTAATTTTCTACTCTTTCAAATTGGTACAATTCGTATACCATTTTTGCACATTTTCTTCAGTTTGAACAATCAATACAATTTGAGTTTAAAAGCCCCAACAGTGACAAGCATCTGATTTCCCCTTACAATATCTCTACTTGATCACACATACAGGTCACGAGAGTAAGGGAAATGATCACCAAATATGAAATGTCTTGATTTTTGTGCAAATTCTCCCAACCAGTACCATAAGAAATGTATGGAGAAGACTAAGGAGAATATGCATATTGGTATGTAGGCTTAAAGGTTTATGATTACCAGGAGTGTGAGCAAAGCATTCAGTGACTACAACATGGTCAGTTGGCTTGGAGAAAAACTACACAAGAGCACTATATAAACTATACCTTTTGTGATCACTGCACATATTTCTCTTTTGACAACTTGATCAAACCTTGAGTTTGAGTGAGCTGAAGGGGGAAAAACAGTACAACTAACAAACAAAGAAAACATAACACTCAGTAGCATGGTAATGGTTAAAAGTAGCTGAAATTAAAGGAGAATGGCCCTGTAACACAGAACAGAGAAATAACGTTTTCAAAAATGGAAGTAAATGTGTAGCTGTCATCGTACAAGTGCAAGTTGTCGTTGTAGTGACTGCTTATAACCTTTGTAATAGCAGGTACAGTGTAGAGGTGAATCAGGGAGCAAAAAACGTACTAAGCAGATATTATAACAATACAACTGCAGAGAAATCACCATACTTTTCCTGCATCTCTCTTTCATCATTTCAGGTGTTTCGGTTTGTTCCACTCTTGCCACCCTACAAAAAAATATTAATAGTAGGATAATGAGTTGATAGCTTGATGGTTTTCTAGCTGAGTCTCTTGAGAAACTTGAGAAACACTCACTAGAAGGATTTTTCAAACATAATACTACAGTAGCGTACCTGCCAACCTTATAAAAGCAGAAATAGCCCCCCCCCACCCCCCTCATCCCAGTCCTGGGGTAGTGCCCTGCCCCAGCACTGAACAGGGTTCAAGGTTTTTGCATTGATTTTCAAAACTGTTGCCTGCACTGTACTGTTTTACCATTAGAATTCTCTCAAGCACTGCATGTATTGAACAAAACAATAGGATTTAGAAGAGTCAAGACCAATCTTTAAAATCATGAAAATCAGAATGTCCCGATGTTTTTAGGTTTTGAAACTCAAAAATCGGGACAATTCCAATTAAATCAGGAGAGTTGGCAGGTATGTATTATGTTGTCCAGACTAAAGGTAAGAATAAAAAAAATAATATTGATATAGTAACTAGCTTACTTGTAACCCTTCTGGATCAGAGTGTCAGAATAGCGACCAAATGCTATTTCAGGAAACCCTGCATGAGCAAAAGAACCCTGTAAAATAAAAGGCATTAAAAGACATTATAATCATACTTATTCTACTGACATTCTAACTGATTTGTTACTTGCAATTTTCTATAAAAAATAAAAGGTACAGTCTGTAATCACTAAGTGAAATGATCAAAGGTGATTTCAATTTGATACTTCACCCAGTTGAACATACCTTCATGTAAATGAGACCAAGTTCCTTGACACCAACTGTAGCATCCATGTTGTACAATTCATAGAATTTGCCAACCTGTATAATTTGCAATGTAATAAATAAGAACAAATAAATGACAAGAAACAAATAAATAATTATAATATCATGGGTGACAAATTACTCCTTAATTTTGGCACGAAATTTCAGCGTTAATTTATAATTTCACATGTGAAATTACAAAATTGCTATGGCAATGGGTCTATAGCTCAGCGCCAAGATGGCGTCGAGGTTAATGATGAAGATGTTTTGTGCAGAACTGGAAGCTATTCTGGAAATATTCATTGAGGACTCAATCGGTAATCTATAAATTTTGACTTTTAATTGACTGAACTTCTCAGAAATCAACTGTGAGCCAAAAAGAAGAGATTATTTGTGATAGTGTTACAGCGAAAGTTTTTGAACAGCAAGCCAGTTGCTAATCGAGCGAACTCAGAGAAGTAATTCAGTGGATTTGGGCACTTCTTCGAATGAAATAAAGGTCAGTTTTAAATACAAATTTGCTTCCAAAGTTTACTTTCGTTAAAACAAGTTTTCTGTGCGTATTTTGAAAGCACTTGTGAAGCCTTCTGAGCCTTGCTTGATGGAGCAACATGGTGCTCGATTCAGCGAATTTGCCGGATAAAACATGGATAACCTTTGCCAAGCGATTTGCTTTGGCACTTTTCAAGTAAAAATTCAGAGTCTGGTGTATTTTGCTGTCCGGTTACAAATACATGAAATCGTCAAAGCGTGGTAAAAACTTCCCACAAGATTTTTTCATTATTTCACTCAGAAAAATGTGAACTTTAGCCAATCTGTGTACTTTAAACTTTTCAATGCTTGGAGTTCTCGACGCAATAAACAAGTCAAAACCCTGATGATTGTGAGCGTAATTTGTCACCCATGATATTAATAGGTAATCAAATGGTATACTCATGAAATTAGGAAGTAATTTCACTTGTGTTTTGTCAAAACGCGCGTGAAATTAACGTATTTCCTAATTTCATTCGTCGCCATTTGATTACACATACAAATAATTTAATTAATTAAAAATTTAATTTAAAGAAAATAAATTGCTTTTAAGTTATTTACTCCACTGTGTTCCCCTGTGAAAATGGATTGAGAACTGTACATGTATCAGAAACAATAAAGGCAAGCATGCAGCTATTTTAGCTATTGGTAAATACATGCAAAACTTCCTCTGAAAATTGGGAAGGATTGGATGCTACCAAAGCTTAAGAGATCAACTGACACTTGAAACTAAAACAGGTTCACATAAATCAAGGCTGGCAAGGTTCAACCTCCACTTGAGCTCAAGTCCAATGTCAGCCCTCGCTATCTACACACGTACCTTAAAGAAAAGGATGGTATCATAGTTTTCACTCTTCAGTAGCCACCACTGTTTCATTGCCTGGGAAAAGAACCCATCAAGTTTGATAAGTGTATATTCCAGTTAACAAACAAAAAAAGAGACAAACAAACAAAGAAACAAACAAACAAAGTACAATGTAAGCAGTATACGAGACTTACTGGTGTCATTTCCTTGGAAGTTAAATATGATGGAGGAACCTTATAATAAAGGAGAAATTTATAATTAATGCCCAATCAATATGCAATGCCTTTAAGATGATTTCTGCTCAACGTTCGAGCAGTAAGTGCAAAAATTAAGTTACCAAAGAGCACTTATAGTATGGTCACATTTTGAGAACAGATAAGAAGAATTTATCGTCACTTTTGCTTCCAGGCTGACCCCGCGAGAGAAAATTGGATTTGAAGTAATCCATATTTCAATTAAAACGATGCTTCATGTCAGATCAAAACAAAATGTCGCCCGTTTTTAGCATATTTTTACAAGATTTGACATTAATTTTCTCAAGAATGCTTGAGAATTTGATCACGGGGTCACTTGGAGAAGTGAATTAAAGTGAGGTGTTTCAAAGAGCATTGAAATTGTTCCAGCACGATGAGTAGTTTTTCAGTAAGTAAATTTTGCATTTAATGCTCGAATGTTGAGCGGAATCCATCTTAATTGCCCTCATACTGTAATTTTAAATGACATGTACAGTATCCCTGCATCAGATTATTTCAATTTGTTCTTTTTAAAGATGAAAGGATGACATGCACCTTCTTAGTGCCCTGAGCCCTCCATACACATAAAAAATTAAAAATGTTCATGTATCTATTACCAGTAGGGTTCTGGGGTCATAATCAGGATGAGACATCGGTCTGCCATGTTTGTCCCTGAAACAGAACAAGAAAAAGAGATAGTAGACAATGGGCCATGCAGCATATGACATCAGAAACACCAATGTGTTGTTCCAGAAAATATCCATACTCTCCCCATGGAGGGTTTTTGGTTTGAACCCCTCCCCCCCCCCACCCCCCACCACTCCAAAAATTCCAGTTGAGGCTCATACATTCCTTTAAAAATTTTGTCCTTTAAGACACCCCCTCCACTTCAGAATCTCCAATGACTCTCTGTGGTGAGGGTATGGATATTTTCTGGAACCACACAATCAACCTTTCCTGAACAACACAAAGCAGAAAATTCTGCCCTTTATGTACATGTATAATGATCAGCCATATTTGAACTTTATAATGCACTTTCTTATTGCTAAGCTCTCTTTTGTTTTTCACTTTTATTAGCAAAGTGGATGTTACAGTAGCAAACTTAGGTACGATAGCAACAGCTCAACACAATTTTTTTCAACATTGATCATTACAAATGCAATATGAAAATTCAAACATTGTATCTAATATCTATACAACATCAATACTGTAAAGTCATTGCTTCAGGTAGAGTTCCACCTTAAGCCATTGACACCCAGCAAGCTTCGAAAAAATGGTACTTTCAAGCACCAAATGGCCTTTTTCAGCCCTTTTTTGATCCAATTTCGTCACAATCCTAACAAAAAGTGTTTTCTAACATGAACCATTGATGTTTCTTTCGGTTTCAGGATGTTTTCTAGCATTTTGAGTTTGTGCATGCGCATAATTCAAAATTTTGAGATAGCTTTTTTACGTGAAAAACTCCCCCGTCTACAGCTCTCCGCGATTTAGCGCACATTATCCTGTTGCTTTCGTTCTCATTTCGATTTTCGCTTTTTGCTGTCGAGTTAGCCATACGACCACGGTTTCTGGTGATGAAAAAAGTTTGGCCTCAAAGCTCGTCTGAAAAGGATAGAGTTGGCCAAAAGTAGCAGTTGGTGGGAAGGCCATGATTTTCTTGTGTTTTTGAGGTAAAAGTTCCATAGTTTTCTGGCTGCTACTCAAGTTAGCTTGATCCAATCATTGTCATTCAGGCATCATTTACAAGATCTTTTTGCATTGCATCGGCTGACCATCAAAGCTTTTCAGGGTCACTTAAACTGGTGACGCCACAACTGGAACAAGACACCTGCTCATTCTAGGGTGCATACGGGCGCAACGGGTGTCAGTGGGTTAAACAAGATTAGAAATTGTAAGTGGACATGGTTTTGCACTAGAACAAGACCTTTTTATGCCACAGTGCAACAAGTAAGCAACTATGGTCAGTCAGAAAGACCTGCATGAGGGATTACAAAACACAGCAGCAAAAATAAGTTTTTGAGTTGGCACATACAGTAGGATGAGTAGAAAAAAAATTCTTACATGTGGGTTAATTTAAGCACAGCTGAATATCTTGTGTACTTCTACTACCTCACTGTTATCCTAAGGAATGAGAATGGTACCTTCTCTTGTCCTCTTTTAGCCATTCCAACTTTTCATGTGTATAAGTAGCCACACCATCGTTATCTGCATTTGAGCTGGAAGCCGGGGATGAAGTCATCTGGAATTTTGCAAGGGAATCAGCAGCTCTGCTTGCTGAATTTGACACCTTGTTTGCTAACGAACCTGGTAGTAATGATGGTGAAGGTGTGCTAAATGCCGACGCCTTCCTGGTGACAGGCGTACAGGGTGTAGAAGGCTTCTGACTCTTTGTTTTTGCCTGACGAGGAGTAGACGTACTACCTCTTTTGCGTTTACGAGATGGCTGTTAAAAAAAGAAAGATTTAAACAAAGTTAATCTTGACAGAGTATTGAAAGGATGCTAAACAAGATTCCTGGATGGCTGGAGAACTAGAATTTTGAAGAGTGCTTGAAAGCTGGTCATTTGCAGGAGAAATTAAGCACAAAGAAGAAAAGAAGGAAGGAAGGAAGGAAGGAAGGAAGGAAGGAAGGAATGTTTGATATATATTGTGGTAACTGTTACAGTGTTAATTTACAAACAATGGATCCTGCCCTTATCTGTCAGGCAAGTAAGCAGAATAAGTTACTTGTCAGAATTTGAAATCTGCTAGTCCTGGATCAAATCCTCTTTGCAACAATGTCAGCTTTTGCAAGAAGGAAACTTGAGGCCTAACCAAGACCTCATTACCTGCCCAACTTCATGAATTAAAGGAACTCAGTCAATATAGTTAACAACCTTTTCATCCTCCTCTTCAATGTCCTCCTCTGAACACACATCATCATCTAACTCATTTTCATCAACACCACTACTACAGCTCTCGTCATCATCATCATCGTTGCCATCTGGTTTGTATTCATCTAAAAAATTCACAAGACAAAAATTGTTCATCCTTTACTTCTTAAGTTAGGTAAAGTTGCACACGAGCCAAGGAGGCCCACATGGCCCGAGCTTATCCCGGTTTCTGTAGCATGAAGCAACTGTGAGTATTGCTACTCCCCCCGGATGGGATGCTAGTCCATTGCAGGGTTACCCCCAGCAGTACGTCGCGGTACCCATTTTATACACCTGGGTCACACACACTCACTCAACCTCTTCGTGCCGAGTGGCACATAAGGCCTATACACCTGGGTAGAGAGAGACAAATATGGGGTAAAGTTTCTTGTCTAAAGAAACAACACGATGGCAGGGACTGGGCGTCGAACCACCGACCTTCAGATCTGAAGTCCAACGCGCTAACCACTACACCACCACGCCCCCCCTTACTTTCTTTTTTTTAATGTGACAGCCTATTTTTTGTGACAGCTTTGATTTTGTTCTTGTTCTCACCTGCTGAGTCTCCCTCTGAGCCAGACTCTATAACTCGTCTTTTCTTCACTTTATTGTTTTTCATTGTAGCTTTTCTTCTGGGACGTTTGCTGTTATGCTGAAAGCAATGCAAGGCAGTCAAAGTTAATACATTTCTACCAACACATTGGCATCCCTATGAGATGGCTGGATGAGAGAAAGTTTGATCTAAAAATATTGCCTTAAGTTGCGGTCGCTTGGTTACAAAGGAGCTTGCTTTAATCAGCACACAGATACAGTGTATGCACTAAAGATCAATCGATCAATGCACTTCAAATTAGGTGTCATAAGATAAAATAGCAGTTTTTTATCAATAAAACAACAACAGAGAAAATGTCCAATAATACTGAATTTTTAAAAGATAGAACAGAAAAGGTTCACCATAGACCTTTTTCACGCGGCTACTATTTAGCACAAAAACAAAACATTTTGCGCGCCTAGCCTTGCTGTAAAAAACTTCAGAACGAGTTTAGATGTGGAAAAAAAAGCTTTTTATTCTCTGGGGACTCATGTGATATGGCCACTGCATGACAAGGGTCTATACTCACCTTAGGAGAAAAGCTGGGACACCCTAAGAGCTACAGTTTACCTGGCGTAATCATTCAATGAAACCAATAACCAATAAAAATCAATATGAGACTGGGACGAGAAAATCCTATCTGATTATTACGGCAACTCCCACGCAAGGACAAATCAAAGGATGGCTGACGGGGAAAATCTTTCCCTCGGTGCAATTTGTTGCAAGTCGATGAAATTGGCGGTAATCGATGGCAAGCGATAGTAATCCACTGAATTAAGAGAACAGTTTGGTGTGGTCATCTATTAACCACCGATTACCAATATTTTTTGAAATAAGTTAACTAATTTACATTGATTAACATTGATTCATCGATTTTCATCGATTAATTACACCAAGAATTTAGTAAGTAAACACCTACATTTAGCTCCATCCACCAGAGCACACGCCTGATGCCTGATAGACCACACATGGGAGTTTTCAGCCCCCCCCACACCCCCTGCAGAGTGCTCTTTTGCCTATTGGGTGATTCCAGAAAATATCCATACCCTACCACGGGCGGCATCTTTAGCTAGACCCCCCCCCCACTTGCCTTAGGAAATTCCAAAATGCTCAATCCCCCTTGCCCTCAGAATTCCAAACCGTTCTACCCCCCCCCCCCATGCCTTCGGAATTCTGTAATCATTTAAACCCCCTTAAGGAATTGCCACTTTTTTCTTCCAACTGATTTGAAAAGCCCTCTCTATATTCCAAACACCTTTATTAAATGAAAATTAATCCTTTTGCTCCCTCCAAAAGAAAAAAAGGTACATTCAGCACAGCAAACAATCAACGTTGCGTGATGACAAACAGCAGCCGACTGAGTGATATTTTACATTGTAACCTTCCATGGCAAGACGTACACTACCGATAATTCATTAAACATTAGAAAACTCAAACGGCTTTAAAGTCATTCCAACGCTTGGTCCAATGTTTAAACGTGTGTCTATAATTGTTGGTGTCGAGGGTTGGCGTGAATAATTTGCGTGCCGAATGCGACGTAAAATTAATTAACAACAAAGCTAAAATTTTCAGAATTGAAATTGGAAATTGCGTTTACCAGACTCAACCTGCCATCAAAAGCAAAACTGTTAAATGCAACCTATTCTAAAAATCGAAGGTTATGATGTTAGGAAAAGAATTAGAGTAAAATAGCAAGCTTTGCTATTGCGCGAGAACAATAATGCTTCTGCTAACATGACAGCTGAAAGCTGTTCACTTGCCAGTAGATCAGTCACAAAAGCGATCATAGGCTTTTCTTAGATTGTTTGGCTCGAATACAATACAGTAGATCCCAGCAAAGGGTTTTCAGCCCCTATGTTGAAGCAGATATCATTGAGACACATATGAAATTGTTGCGTTACATACCATGCGACGTTTATTGAAAAAAGGGTCAGATTTCACGTGTTATGCAAATTTGATGCACTTTTAATCAGACTACATTCACTATTTTGTACAAATTCTTTTAAAGTTGTCATTGACTTTGAGTTTCAACTTGAGTTTCATTTACTATTTTAAGTTTAATCGAAGGATAAAGTGTGGGGAAAAGTTTGATTATTGACCATGACCATTGAAATGTGTGTCCGGCATGTTGATTGAGTTGAATGTGTCTCGTGTTTACGAGTGAATCATCGTCCTTAGAGAAGTCGCTTTTGACGAGTTTACCTTGAAGAGACTTAACTACACTAGACTGGAAGTTACTCTCCTGAAAATTCCCCCATGCCTTCAGAATTCCAGTCCAATGACCCCCCCCCCCATGTCCTTGGAATTCCAGTCGACGTAACCCCCCCTCCCCTTTGGAATTCCGAGTGGCCGCCCGTGGTATGGGTATGGATATTTTCTGGAACCACCCATTTAAAAAATTTTTTACTTTTACCTTTCTTCCAGTAACTTCGTCATCGTCATCTTCATCATCCTTGTTTGGACCATTGTCACTGCTCTTCCTTTTTAGTCCATTTATTTCTTTGCTTGGACTCTCTTCATCTGACTGCATTGATTGCTCATTACCTTCAACTGAATCCTCCTCATCCGAGGGCAAGCAATTAACAAGTTCTTTCCTCTCCTCTCTTGAAAGCAAAAGGGCTTCTTCAGCTTGCTGGACAGCCTTTTTAACTGTAGGGTCCATGACATGATTGTTGAATCTTTTCACAAAGGGCTTTACTTGCCTGGAAGTCAAGCATTTAATCACAAGATGAAGATAAAGAATCCCCAATTTCATGATCAGCTATGACTTCTAAAGCTCAGGAACATGGGAAGGATTGCACACAGCACTATCCTAGAGACATAAAACCTTGAATCCTAAATATCCACATCCATATTCTCCTCACTGTTCTCCATATATTTCTTATGTTACTCGTTGAGAGAATTTGATTTTACATCAACACATTTCATGTCTGGTGATCATTAAATGATTTTACTTTATTCCCATGACCCGTATATTTGATCAGCTAGTGATATTGTAGAGGGTCCACAATAGGTTTGGCGGGATGCGGGATCTGGCTAATTTTTGTGGCAATATTCGGGATGGGAGCTGAAAATAGGAGCGGGAAGCGGCAATTTAAATTGAGAGCGGGAGTGGGATTTTGTGTTTTTAAGGGGGTCGGAATGCAAGAATCGCAAGCGGAAAGTAGCGGTATACGGTACTTTAATTTTTACGAAACTGCATGATTTGTTCAGCGCAGGCTGAAAGAAATGGATCGTTTTTGAAGAAGTGTGTTGGCTTTCAAGTAATGAATTGATCAAGGAAGAGTAGCCTGCATGTCAAGCTATTATAAGTCCTTTTGTGATGCTTTGTGTTGATTTGGGAAAGAGGTATCAAGTCACATGTCGTGTTGCATTTCTTGGCCTTGTCTGCGTTCTTAACTTTTCCGACCCTTTCCATTGAGCTATGGCTGGTCTAACCAATATGGCAACACCAGCAGACGGGACGGTAATGCAACAGCGGTCATCTAAAACGAGGTATTGGGCATCATAAATTTTATTGCTTTATTATAAAAACAGTGCAAACAGGAATGCCTTTCTTCGAAAAAAACATTTCCAAGCAGAAATTTACTGAAAGCAAGTATTATAAAGACGCTGACAGCTTTGAAATAAACTGCATATAAGTTAGGTGAGTCCACTTTTATAAATCTTTTGATACATTTCATTTTTGCATACCTCATAACTGGGGTCCATTTCTCGAAAGACTCAGTAACTTTTCGGCCCGGAGTAGTATTAAAATCCAAATCTGTAGAATGGTGGTGGAACGTTTAGCCTGCAAACCAGCTTGACTTGTTTTGTCAAGTTACAATTGTACTGCTTAGCTTAAAAAAAAAAAAGAATTTGAATCTTTAAGGTAATCCTTGCGCTCATAAAATAGCTTTCTGGGCCCGAACAGTTATCGGGACTTTTGAGAAACGGGCCCCTGGACCAATCTTGCATGACCTTCATACCCCAAGCCTTGTCTAAGGACACAACCCATTTACAATGTATATACAGCTCGGTGTAGAGAAACAATGTGGAGAAAACGTTTGTGTCTGAGGAAACGTCGACCTTCAGATCAAAACCAAGACGCGCTACCCATCCCACAACCTGAACAACCACCGGCTTCATTTACATACTCAGTATGTTACCTTCCAAAAAAAGCAGGACCGAGAATAGGCAGAACATCGTAGCAAACAGTCTTTGTCAATTTTCACCTTTCACTTATACTTGGACAAGAAAAGGTAAAACAGGTCTAAAACAGAATAACCACCGACCATACTGAAAAACATGTTTGCTTGTCTTCTATATCCATTGTATAAAGGTGTGTGAGGTTTTCATCATGAAAGTAGAAAACTATTTAAAAATTTAGGCGGGATCGGGATTTCGACGTAAAGAAGGGCGGGACGGCAGGATTAAAGGGAAAAAATAGGTGGGATGGTGGGATCTGAGAACCCTATTGTGGACCCTCATTGTAGTGAGAAATTAGATGCTTGTCACTCTTCAGGCTTAAAGGGTTTAAGTGATGCACAGGGCTGCAAACAGTGTCTTATTATTTTTTGCTTGGAAGAGGATATGTCTGGACAACTAGAACACCATTTTGGGAAGACAACTAGAGCTATTGGTTATTTTTGTTCATTTACACTACTGTAGATCTGAGGATGTCCAAGTACAGACACTGCATATCAGAGGACCACACAGACAAGAACCAAATCAAGGACCAAGGCCACACCTAAACCTGAGATAGGGGGCTTGACATAACATGGGCTCATAGTACACAACATGTGGGATGGTCAGTGGTCAAGGAACACATGTATTGACTGATAGCAACTGATGAAGAAACTGTGACAACATCAAAATATTTCGTAGTTAATGACATATGTTCTTTGATGTGAGTCATTACGTCCTAGCCTGAGAAAACAGCCGACGTTTCACGAGGTCACCACTTGAGCCCTCACAAAACGACGTCTGAGTAACGAGCGCAGAAATTCCATACCGATGACGTGTCTCTACCCAGATCTTGGTAGGGCTTCTGATTGGCTGGAATTTTCTTTCAACCAATCAGAAGCACTACCAAGATCTGAGTAGTGCACGTCATCAGTATGGAATTTCTGCGCTCGTTACTCAAACATCGTTATGCGAGGGCTCAAGGGGCGACCTCGTGAAATGTCGGCTGTTTTCTTAGGCTATTAACATCCATGTTACTGATATCCCCAGGTGCTGATCGCAAATCATCCTCTGGTGAAAAGTTTTTAGAATTTCTATTTATTTCTTAAAAAGAAATGACAAGCACTGCCATCCCCCCCCCCCCCAACCCCTTTCCAGGCTGCATTTTATTAAAAGAACTCGGGTAAGGATTTCTTTGATCTCACATTAACATGGAATGCACCTAGAGCCTCACCCCCCCTGCCCTGAACATTAATACTGTTTGTATATACTTTGGGGATCGGGGGGGTAACAAGGCAGTTGTTTGAACATAACAAATCCTGACTTTTACAGACAAAAATATAAACAACCACCCGACGCTATGTAAGCTCACGCGTCACAGAAGAGCTAAAATAACCATACACTTTGGTCTGCAACGTAGGAGAGCTAAAATAACCATGAACCTTGGCCTACAACGTTGTATTGGCTGAACCCTGGGCTTAAATATACCTCACCTTCGTTTCACCCAAGCTCTGCTCGGAGGCTCACCAAAAAACTGCACATGAACCTTTTCCTTCTGTTGAAAAACTCCTTGCGTAGGATGATTACAAACCAAACTAGGCCACCACGGATGTCCTTCAAGCTTCGCCCACAAAATATCACACAGTTCAATTTTTGCCAATCCTTCGTTCTTGCTCGATTTATCTGTCGTTTGCTCATTTATTTTCGCTTTCTCTCCATTGATTGGCTTAAAACCCTGCGCTTCTTCTTTCGGGGAATGATTCTTCTTTTTATCCGCCGTCTCACCACAAACTGGAGAGGAAGGCTTCTTGGATTTTGGTGTTTTTGTGAAGTAGGAGAACAGGGTAGCCATGTTTATCTCCTCGATCGATCGACTCACGTGAATTTTCCCGCGTTTCTTTACGAGATAATGCGCATGTTCAGTGTAATATTGAATTCGTTCCCAGATCCTCTGAGAACAAGTAGACATTCCTTGGACTTTGTAGGGAGGGGTAGAAAGTTCATATCATTCTCGTCCCCAGAGCCGCCTGGCCCTCTTAGCCGGAGGGGGCCTTCGCACAAGGACCTCACGGCTCTGGGGACGAGAACGTCATCAAGTTAAATTTGAAGCGAGTGTTGTTGGCTGTAATCTGAGACCAACACAAAAAGCTCTGAACGACGCTTTGAAGGGATATTGGACATTATAACTCCCCCGCCCCTATTCCCCTCAAACACTTATACGCCGATCAATTCGAAACTTCAACATCCTCCCCCCCCCGGGCATTTGACTGTGCATCGTGCCCGGGTAGGGGGAATTTGAACGTTGGGTTGGAGGGGTTGGGGAATTTGAACCGGATTTATCTCTTGTTCTGACGTAATATGCCGGTGAGTTTTTTCGGTTTTTGCAGGGTTTGACGGATTTACAAGATAGAATCTCGCCTTTGTTAGTAAATAACTCTCTCAAAAGGGTCTTTAAAAGAAGTATGAAGGTGTCATTATGGTGTATCTCTCTCTGAAAGGTGTGTATGGTGTTTGAAGATGAAATTTGCCTTTGATGAGAGGTAGTTCAATACTAATTGGTGGGGCATTTGAACGGCTTTTTTGCCCCGAGGGGAGGGAATTTGAACAAGCCAATCATCAAAAGTTCAAATGCCCGGGGGGTTGCCCAGGGGGGGGGGATGTTGAAATTTCGAATTGATTGGTGCATTATCCACAGCCTACCCGCCCAGTGTCCAAGTATCAGCAAAATTGTTTTATTTCACCTGCTAACAGCACCAAACAAATAAAGAGATAAAAAAGTTTACCATCCTTGCTTTAGCACGTGCAGACTTCCGATGGCCATTGACCGAATAAATAAAATTAAATATAGTCAGTCTAAACAGTTTGTTGAATTCAGGAATGAGGAGTGAGGGCTTGAGGAGAATACTGGTTTCAATGATTTAAAACGGCAGCACCATGAAAAATATCATGATGTATTCAAATAGATGCCACATACCAAACCAACAATTAGCGGTAACAAACAGCAAGTCTACTGAACACCTGAAAAGGGATGACAAGCACCCTGTCAATTTTACATTAGAGCCCCATCCCTCCCCTCAAGAGTTTGATTCAGTCTTTCTGATTGCATGAAACATGACAGTGCATTCAATTGTCCTGTTTGTACTCTACACTTACATTACACTGCAGATAAGTGCACAAAATTTCTCCAAGACTAAGTTTATTGGCTAGAGAGGAATTTTTGACATTTGGATTCTTACATAAAATCTGCGGCTTTAAATAATTGAAAACTACTTATGTTCGATTAAAAAACATGATAGATCTCCATGTACTTTTACAAAGGTGAACCACAAAAACAGGGGGAGCGATAGGCCATATCGACCTAATATGGACTGGAAGCATCAGTTATTTTTCTTCAAAGACACTAGAGGGTGAGGAAGTGTTGTATCGAAATATGAACTGATATTAAAAGTGATTAATGAAATCAGTCAATGAACTACTCTTGACATGGAACTGAAACAATGCATATAATTTAGTTTTAAAATTAGGTTCGAATGATAGACATTTGATCATAGTATTTAGGTTTAGTTTTTCAAGTTATCTAGGACACAATGTATCAAACGAGAGAACAGAATTGCCATTGAAGATCACGAGAGAGAATAGGTAAGGAAGTAATTGGGAATGTCACAATCCGAGTGGCAAGCCAAAAGGAATGAGAGTGCAAGCTCAGTTTGTGCCTTCATTAATTAAGTCTCATGGTTTCACCACTTGCTGCTCAGTTCACACCATTTGCGAATCATCATGCCCCCCTTACTATCCTTTAAGTAAAATAACAACTGCTCAAGATTCCACTTATACACCATTGGGCTTTGATGGTGATGACAATGATGTCAACGATGATAAACAACTAAGACACCTCAGATGCAAATTTGAACATTCCAAATGTGCCTTACTAATGAAACAAGTCACAAATGAACCATGAAAGTAGATGTACAATTAATTCAATTTGTAGAAAAGGCCCACAGACGGTACTCTTTCTACCCATAGATCTTGTCATGAAACTGAGGGAATCTGAAAATACAAAACTTTTGATTCATCAACTGAGTTGATAAGGTAAAATGGGTTGATAAAGTAAAATGAGTTGATAAGTTAAAATGGTAGCTTTTTTTTGTAGCACCACAGTTTCTTTAGAAACTATAACCCCCTTGTTTGTTATCTGAAAATACCTAATTGGCAACGGTTTGGTTGTCTTTGGAAACAAATGTCCATAAAACCTGGTAACTTCAGCCTGTATTACGATGAGATGCCCTTTACACCCATTCACTGAATGTATCTTTTAATGTGGCTGTACATCTAGCAGTGAGTGTAGATGTATTATTTTAAGGTGCCACTGCATGTTATACTGTATTTATATATCGATTATAACATAGACTTCATGCTTGTTGTCATCATCATGAACTTGCATATTGGAGTATGTTATAGCCTTTACTTCTGTTCCCTGAAAGTAAACCAAGAAGCATATTAAATGTAAACAAAATTAAACAAAAACAACACTTAACAACAAATATGCCAAATCCTGACTGGCAACCCAGGAAACTTCTTTATGCCCCCCAACCCCAGGGGGCATGGGAGGCACTTCATCAGTGGGCCTAAACGGGTATGTGCCCTAGGATTTATGCCTTACCTGAGGATGTTTCTCAAGGTCAAACTCTTCACCCCTCCTAAAAAAAAAATCGAAAAGAAACTAAGACAACTTTTAAAATAGCTGTTAATGAGTTCAACCCTTCATCAGATGTCCAAAATTGTCAGATCTACAGATTTGTTAAATTAATTGTGCAAATAGTAGCTAGTGATTTGATCCCAAGATCATGGCAAACCAACACCCTATGGGTTAACCAATGGGCTATTACAGGTAGTCTCATACAATATTCAATATTCCAGTTAGTATAATGACCACTGTGTCTAAAACAAAGCTCACCAAACTGGCATGCGAGCTTTGTTCAGAAGAAATCATTTAATATCAAGAAACATCACCTCAATTAACTGATAAGAACTTATTAATAAACAAAACAAATCATGTGAATCTAATGACAACTTACTAAACTAAGTACATGTATAGTACTATTAGAACTTACCCAACTGCTCTGATCTTAAAATTTTCTTTGTCAAATTCTAAAATTTCAACTTCCTATAAGACAGTCGAAAACAAAATAATTCTAGTGAAAATAATTAACTGTTTCACTCTACAACCAAGTATTCTTTTGACAGTATTAATACAGTGTGGTGAGAATACTGAAAATGCTGTTTCTGTTTGGAATTTAATGCGTTTTTGTTAACTTATTATTTTAATCATTCTAAACACTCTGATATCATTAAATGTAAAGACGATCATCGCATTTATAGACTGACACAACTTTTGCAGTTGCAACTTTCTTCGGACTTTCTTTTTGAAACTGCAAAATTTGCATCTATAACTGCGATGACGTTCTTTAATTCTTCATCCTGCAGTCCTAATATATGATATTTATATATTCTTTATTTCACTCTGTTATCACTTGCCAAAGGATATCACTACTCCAAAGCTTCACAGTAAAACAACGTAAAAGTGGCCAAACACATTATAATATTTTGCAATAAGGCGACGGGAACAAGAATTTTTGAGATGCTTTTTATTAGACTTCTGAAGCCAAAGCTCAACAAACAGAGCGACTCTCTCCGCGCAAAATTATTTGTTTTAATTAGTTATTTTTAGGCATTTTTAGTCGCCTTATACGCTTTTAATTATATCTTTTACAGCTATGCATGCCATTTGCACAAAGTTATTTTTTAGCCACTTTTAGCCTTTTATTCTTATTGTCTATTGTTTGTATGTACATATTTTTAGTGCTTTTACTATATTTACACATGTAATTTTATTCTAACACAGAACTTGAAAATGACCGTTGAACGGTCGAAACGTTGTTCATTACTTGCGTTAACTTTTATTGCAAAATCAATTTCAAAGAACTTGTTGATTTGAACATTATAATATAATGTGTTTATTTCCATAATTTATTATGGGAAAAAAATTGAATTTAAGATACCTTAACAATGAAGTATGGATCAGCACACATCAAAAACAAAAACTCATCAAGGAAATGGAACAACAGATTTACCATGTCATCACCTGTAGTTATAAAATTCCAGATAAAGTCATGGCAATTTGTACAATGCTAATCCATAATTATTATGAATCGGAACTTTAGAGCACTTTTTAAATGAGTGTCGTAAAACCAAAATCAATTGAAAGTAATTACCCCAGCCACACACAATGAACACAAATTACCCAACACACCAATCAGAACTTGAACAAAATACATGTAGCCAGCATTAAAAATACAAAGGGAACCAAAGAATCACTTCAAAAACCAGACTGCAAGATGCTTACAATTTAGCTGAAAATAATTTTTGCGAGACCCTAATTTTGGGTAAGACCATTCGCAACCCCTACTTGGTAACCAATGCTGAAGTTTTTCTCATTTTTTTGGAAAGAGCTTTACGCCTCCTGGCACAATCTTTTAAATGCCACAGCTTTTGTCATGAGAATACAGGACAAAAAGCAGGGTTATTTAACCGTTTTCGGTGAGCCAGTGAGAAAGCTGGAAATTCATAAGGAAGATTGGGAATGAGTACCCTGCAAGCAGAGGTTTCTTGGTCGTCCTATGTTCTGGCAGGCGAATAAGTAACGTCAACGAAAAACTGTCCGGTTCTTTGATCTGCTGTCGTCCAAGATGCTGTCAAAAAGTGCACACGCTGTGATATGCTTGCAAGTTTGTTGCACACGACAGATTTACTTTTTGTTACAAAATTCTTTTGTCGTTTCTCCTAACTCACAGAATACACAGAAAGACAAGGCAGCAATTGTTAAACCTTTATTTTACTGATATTTAGCTGGAGTTGAAAGTAACACTCAAATAAATTGGGTGCAAGTAACCTTTTCATGGAGTTCACAAGTTTTGTTTAAACTGACGTATGAGTGTGCGTGCAAAAGTTAACTGATGACGCGTGTGATGAATTTTGCACATGCACGACAGGACGGACGGATGGACGGTTTTGCGCAGAGGTTATGAGGCGACGGAACATAGGGCGACCAAGAAAACTCTGCTTGCAGGGTAGGGAATGAGATAGTACACATTTAATTATCAACTTACCTTCTGCAGTGATTTCTTCTGTTCTCACAATATCAACTGTGTCTAAATCTGTCATGTAGCCAAACATGGCTGTTGCTACCTTAAAAACATAATACATGAATCAGGGCTTGAAGTAATATATCAAACACGAGAAAGAGTGTTTCATCAGGATATCCAAACACCGAGAAGTGGGTTGAAAAAACGAGGCGCAGCCGAGTTTTTTTAACCGACTTCGAGGTGTTTGGATACCTGATGAAACACTCTTTCGAGTTTTTGATATGGCTTCTCAAACCATTCACAATTCTTGGAGAAATTCAAAGTAGAAGTTCGCAAAACTTTATGCTAATTAAGATCCGGTATCCAAACCACCGTCACGGTAGTGATTTCCTTTGTTTTCTCTTTATGAATTATTAATGAGTTTGAGAAGAAAATGTCAAAAGGGTTATTAAATTACCATATAACAGCCAATTTCAGTACTGTGTATAGACATGGAACTTAAAACATGATTTGAGGGGCAAAGGTGGGACAGTCGTTGTGATATACTGACTAAATACCATCACACAACTGATTAGAAGTTGCATGCAAAACAGATCAACAGAGATACATGTAAACACTGTCAAAATCTTGAACATTAAGGACGGTGCCTCTTTTTGTTACTGCGCATACGTTCTGCCCATCCTGGGATATTCGAGTTTCTTAAGGAATTTGCCCCCTAATACAACTATATTTTAGCGCGGTTTATGACTGCGTGGAAAAAGTAGCTCTTAGCAAGGGTTATCAGAATCCAAAAAGAAAATTGGGGGTAACCACGCATTTTTCACAGATAATTGAGCTTCAATTTGGAAAGAAATTGCCATGGATGCTTCATTATCTCTCAAAAATGCGTGGTTACCCAGTGCACATTTTTCTTTTTGGATTCCAATAACCCTTGCTAAGATCTACTTTTTTCCCATAGTCATAACCTTTGCAAAAATACATCTCAGTTGGGAGGCACCGTCCTTAATTAACTGTTCAAATCCACACGCAAATCAAAGGTCCAGTGTGACAAATGTAAAAAACCCATTTCCCTAATCCCTTTGCACTTTGTTGTATTAGGGTTCCACTAGAAGTAAATGAAATCTAATTTTACAATTATAAAATATATTAAATTACAAATACATCAGTAAGAAATTATACAAATAATTAATACCTGCTCAAAGGCTTCCTTCAGATCATCACCCCCTTATTGGTTTAAAATTGCATCGGCAATAACTTGAATAAAGGAAGAATCATACAGTGAAAAAACCACCCTCCCCATTTTGTTTTAATTTGTAGGTCAAATAATTTCCTCCATCTTAGGAAAAAAGAACTTCCAGCATAAAACTACATGAAATAAAGGCTGCACTTGTTAAGAGTGGCTTGATTAATAGTTACCTTTTAACTATACTGTATCAGTTAGATTTCAAGACTTTTAATACCTATTGTGATAACTGTTATTGTATTTTTTGTATTACATTTTGAAACTGTCAATATGTATTAATTATCTATAAATTGAAAAAAGCCACATTGCTCATTATTACAACAAAAACAATCATGATAACTGACAGATTGAATAAACTGCAGTAACATGACTGTAAAGTTTAACTCAGCTTAATGATCAATCATTTTTGTCCTACTAGAGATGACCATGAATATTATTCATAATATTATAAATGATTACAAAGACTAAAACTGAGAAATAAGTGAAAGGATACAAGCATGAAGCCTACAAAATAGAAAAAGGAAATGTTATAATCTATCTTTAATAAACAGCTATAAATGTATATCAGGTACCTATCACATATTTGGTACTACTGTTGTCATTAAAAAGAGTGAACTTCAAACTACTACTATTCAATGGAATTGTACGAAAACAGAATTATACTGAACATGACTGGTGGCGTGGGTACAGTTCATTTTTTTTTTTGTAAAATGTCACCTAGTGCCTTTTCCTGATGCTCTGGTATATCTCCCATCATTGCAAGCTCCTTCGACCTTGTGTGGATGCCTTTCAACGAGGCCTATGGGTGTTTCGGTTACTTAGCTACAATTAGCATGTAAACGTTGCCAGCAAATCTACCGGTTTTTAGGTGTCATAACCAAGAAAACAGTGAAGCCAAACAGCCTATAAATGTTTTCAGAATATAGCTTTGAAAGTACAAAGCTCTAAGAATGAAAACAAATTTGCAGTTGATATACTTACCAACATATATCAACTGCCAGTGTCCTGTAACATTTCATGGTTGACACTTTTTAGCTGACACCATTTTTAGCTGGCCATCACCAATATGGCAATTACCAGGTCAGTAATACCATTTTTTTTACTAAGCAAATCACGCCAGACTTCCAGTTTTTGTTTAGCTAAACAAACTCTTTCTCTTATTTTCTGGTTTACCCTGGGGTGCGTTGTGACGGCTGGGTTTAATACCTCCAGGGCTTTTCTCGTTTGTAACTAGGTAACTATATGTGTTGTAGTTCAATTTTATCCTTGGTTCAATTTTTACTTTACTTTGACAAACTTGCTCGCAATAATAATTATCGAGAAATACTCAGCACATCGTGGGAATCTTCATCACAGATTGTGCCTTCAAAAGCAGAGTGTTTTCCTGGTTTAATCTCCTTTCTCAGTGGTTTAGAGACACAGATAGCAGCGCCGAAAGTAACACCAACGTGACCTTTGCCCGTCAAGTTGTTTTAGATAATTATGCAAATTCAAGGCATCACGTGCGATTGCTATTTTACTTTTCATCTGCGCAACTGCTTGTGCTTCAGCACGAAAGTTTCTTGAAATGACAAGACTGTACCATATATATCTAAAATTTCGATTCAAAAGATTTCAGTATTTACGTATAATGCAAATCAGAAATGGTGTTTACATATTCCTGGCGGATGAAATCGAAACAGGTCAGATTTCGGATTTTTAATGGGCGTCACGTAAATTGCTATTGTTCGTTGTTATTGTTCTGTTTTTGAGAAATAAATTGTTTCCTTAAAATCCCTATTCGAGAGTCTTGAAAAATCCTTCGAGTGTCTCGAAACTCGAAACCCGAAACTCGAAACTCAATTCTCGATGCGCAAAAACATAGAGGATAGAGAATCGAGTTTCGAGTCGAGTCTGTCAACTTACTTTTGCCCGGTACTGTACACACGGTACTGTAATTACCATGCACAAAAGCAAAGGAAAATAATGATTGAATAATATTATTGAACCAAGGATAAAATTGAACCACATAATACAGTGTGATAGACATTAACTAGATGCAGTATAAACTTAATGGTGGTAGTACTTACTGGACATCAGCAGTATGGTCTAAATCTGTTGTAGGATGTAAAAAAGAGAACATCTAAATTTACGCAAGTGGTGGCCATGCTTATATAATCTGATGCAAACACATGGAGTTTGAAAGAATTTGAAAGTTTATATGAACCTGAGCCAAAGGATTAAGGAGCACTTTCAAATTTTTCCAAACACTCTTGAACGTTTGCATTGAATATATATTAAAGCACGGTATTTTTGGCCCGTTTTCGGGTGGTATATGAGCCAAATTTTAGAATTTATTTTGTAGCATGACACTATACTTGACTAGTATGTTTAGGGTGCATTCCCATGGCGACAAAGACTAGTGCTTTTAGGACATACTGAACATAACAAATCTCTCCCAGTCTCCACATCACATCCACCATTTTCCTGCCCCCACTTTGCCTGAGGTTTCAGGAATCAGCCTTAGTGTCTTGCTGATGTTAACAAAGGTTGTTATGTGGGGCACTTGATCTGTATTTCCATCTCATCCCAACCCTCAGAAATTTGACATAATGTTATTGGCAAATATGTACAGTCTTTAAAGGGATAATTGAATTAAAAATGACCCGAAAAAACCCTTTGGGCAGAGCATGATAAGTGCACCAGCAAGTTTCCTTATTGTTCTAAATGTTAGGAACAAAGCCTTATTGACAATGTGTGTTTTCCAGCTTAAGATCTTGGTTAGTGTTATTCCAAGGTAAGGTACATGGTCTACAGCTTTTAGGGTCTGACCTTGCATGCTATATATGGGTAAATAATTGGGTAGATGGTCTGGCAAATTTGTTGAACATATCATTTTGGATGGGTGGAATTCCATTTGCCACATAATTTTTGGAGCAGTTCACCAGCCTCCGGGGGGGTTACTCCCTTATATAAGCTATATAGGTATGTGCGGCACCAAAGGGTATGGTTTTTGAGCCTTTTTGGTCTGAAATAGGGTATACATTATGACCATTTTGGTCTGAAATAAGGTGAGGTTTGTGCACTCTGATATGGGATCTGGTATGGTTCTTACAAGAACCTATCTTTTTATTAATTTTCTTCTCCAAAGAACTGAGGTTTGATTAGTGCTGGGAATTTGAAGCCCTTCTCAAATGTTTACGCAATGAAAATAGGGTTAGGTCTGGCCTGAAATAGGGTATCAAGTTTTGGGTAAGGTCTGAAATAGGGTAGGGAAAATCATAAAATTTTGGTCTGAAATAGGGAAAGGGTTCCAGAAGTGCTCTGCACACCCCCACCCAAATCTTTGGGAAGTACCCCCCCCCCCAGGGCACCAGCCTGTCTAGATCTAGTTGCAGGCTGAGGGTATCATTGACATTATGTGCAAAGCCATACATCAACTTGTCATCTGCAAAACGCTTTAGATTGCTTGACATATCAGTTCCGATGTCATTGATGTAGCGTAGAAGGCAGAGAAGGCCAAGCACAGTCCCCTGGGGAACTCCAGATTTTACAGTTGTTTTTTTGCTACTTGTTCTCTCCACTTGCTGTGCCCTACCTACATGGGTTTACGGTCGTTTCGCTAACGAGTCGTTTCACTAACGTCCAGTTCACTAATGTCCTAAGTCGTTTCACTAACGTATTAGGTCAGTTCACTAACGTCTTATAGGTCATTTCGTTAACGTCCTGAAGTCAGTTCCAGTTCTTGAAATAATGAGGTTTGCACTGACGTGACAATGTTAGTGAGATGTTCTGAGACTAAGACTAAAATAACGCCATGTTGTCAAAGAGGGTTTATAGAATAAAAGTTTTTTAACAACCTCGTTCCAATTTCGCGTAATAATAAAAGTTTTTTAACAACCTCGTTCCAATTCGCGTAATAATTAAGCAAAGCCTTGCGCTCATGCGTAGTCTGGAGCGAGTTCCAAGTGAACTTCAAACGACGGCAAAAAAAACATGTCACATCACTCGGACGTATACCGTATTTTCTCGATTAAACGCCGGACCCCAAATAATCGCCGGGTTCAAATAAACGCCGGCTCTACAGGGCCGAGTTTAAAATAAATGCCCCCAGCATTTATTCGGGGTCCCGGCGTTTATTTGAGGTCCCGGCGTTTATTCAAGATGGGTATATTAAATCAGGATTATGTGTTGTGACCGTATACTAGTTCTCTTTCTACCATTATATTTGAATTTATACACTGATATTCAAACCGAACTACCTTTTACAAAAGTACTCCTCACTAAAACAGATGAAACAAACGACGCATCAGGTATCATGTCAATCTCTTTTAAATCATGATAACTTTTCTGCGTGCTTGTCCATTAAGCAAGGATCATCTCGAGGATCTCTCCAGCGTTTCTCCAGCAGTTCCTTGCAATTGAATCGTTCCATAATTTTGTTTTTCTCGGAACTGATGGAGAAGGAACCTCGCCACCACCTTGTTCAAAATTGCTTGCACAATACGTTTGCTGTGGAGCAGTTAACGATGCACTTCCTCCGTGTTTCATGCACGGAGAAACGTAACGTTGAGAAGAGTTCAATCACTGTTTCTGTCAGTGATGTTTTTCTTTTTTAGTAACTTACCAGATTCACTTAGATGAGACAAAGTTGATGACATTGTTTCACATTTTTTAAACGTTTTTGTTGAATTTTGGTTCTTGGTTCAATAAACTTCCAATACTGAAAAATGCATTTAATAAATAAACGCCGGGCCCCGAACAAACGCTAGGTTCGAATAGACGCCGGGTCTACGAGGCCGAGTTTTAAATAAACCCCGCCCCCGGCGTTTAATCGAGAAAATACGGTACATGTGTACTGAAGGATAAGTCCGAAGTACATCGCACACATGAAGTACGTAAAATAACTTTTAGTCAACTGTTTCTTACAAGGTTTGTAGAAAGTATTTCCGAACAACACGTTAGCGAAACGACCTATAAGACGTTAGCGAAAAGACTTAAGACGTTAGCGAACTGGACGTTAGCGAAACGACTCGTTAGCAAAACGACCGGTTACCTGACCTACATGTATCAGCCAAGACTGTATCGAAGCCAGCGTTGGGCCACGAATCCAGTGGTAATCAACCTTTAACAAGAGACGATTGTGTGCCACCTTATCGGAGGCTCTAGAGAAATCTAGAATCTAGAATGTAAATGTTCCCTTATTGCGCAGTGCAAAGGAATCGGAGGTCAAGCTTAATCTTGCATGTATCTTTTTGACTTACACTCATACTTACACTCATACTTGTCAGGTTTTTCTTCAGCGACAGGACTTGTTGCCATCATGTGAAGAGAAGAGGAAGAGATGCCTTCCACAGAAAGTGCAAGCAATGCAGTATTTTCCTTTCACCACAATTTCACCACTTCTCTGAATTTTCCGCCATTGTGGTTGCGCCTGCGAACACTTTTGGACTCGAGGAGTATGCGCAGAGAGTAGGTTAACTCTGACAGAGAAGATGGCGGCGGATTTGAACGCAGTTGTACTTATTCAGGTAATTACACCGGAGATCTTTCTTTCTTGCCATTTTTGGAGTGCGAGTATTTTAATGAAACTCTGTTTATATTGTTCTTCTACAGGCACATGTTCGTAGTTTTCTTGTGCGTAAAAAATTGCTGAAAGTTCGGAAAGAGTTTGAAGAAGTTTTCGCGGAGTTGGAAAAGAGCGCAGAATTTGTCCGCTGGAAGAAGGAAGGCTTTGGACGACCCTTGATAAGCTCTGATCCTAAAGTATTGAATGACGTAAATGAAAAAACTAAATTAGCAAGCAGAGAAAATGGCAATGAAGCGACAAGAAGTCGAGGTCGGGTAAAGGAGGGTTTTTGTAATGGTGAGCTTTCGTCAGATGCTGATCAAAATGAAGATGGATTTAGCTCAGACACCGAAAAGTATTCCCTTGGAAATAGGAACTTCAATGTTGCTGGATTACAAAGAGAGAAAGTTGACGAAGGAAGAATTTCAGATTATGAAGACCCTATATTAGAAAGAACTGCGATCTCTGAAAGATATGATGAAGACTTGCAACAAAACCATGGATTTCTTGCTGACAACGGAACTAACTCTTTGCAAGGACAGAAACAAAAAGAAGAACAAACCTTTCCTGGGAAAAAAAGCCAACAAAAGCTAATATCTTTAGGCCTAAGTGCTGAAATGACAAATTGTGAATGTGGAGATGACAAGTGTCCTCACAAACTTTCCAATCCTCCTTGTTCCAGTTTTCCACTAAGCAGTACACTAAGGGATACATCAATTGATGAGCAAGTGATAAAAGAAACAGTTGGTCATGATAGTAAATCCGAAACATCACTGCAGGGATACGTGTACAAGAGACTTCATTTGAGGGATCAAGCAATTCTTAGTGATAGTTGGTTGACTGACAGGTCATTTGGTAAGCAAATAATGGATACACAGTCTTCTCCAGGGGGGTACTCCCCTATATGCCCTTAACAGGGACGTGCAGTGAATTAACGACTGGCCTAATATCAAAATAGTTTTCACTACTTTCAAAATCAAGAATTTGTTCAATGCGAAAGATGCTTTCTGCAGTCGGTCCCAGGGGGGGTACTCGAAGTATACATGACGGGGGGTCCGACGTATTTTTTTGGGTTGAAAATTTACACGCTCGGTATTTTTTTGGGTCAAGAGATCTGTCACTTATTTTTTTAGGTGTTAAAAAAATATGCGTATTTTTTTGGGTCTTCTCTCCGAGCGAACTTTTCGTTTCGGGTTTTCATTGCGATCAGAAAGTACTAAGGTATTTAAGTCTTGTATTTTTTTGGGTTGGAAATTTTGATGCCAGGTTTTTGTTTGGGTCTAAAATTTCAGGCTTGTATATTTTTTTGGGTTTGCAATATGAAGCTGCGTTGGACCCCCCGTCATGTATACTTCGAATACCCCCACTGGGCAGTCGGTAATTCACAAAAGTGGTCACAGTCACATACAGAAGTGGTCGCCTACGAGAACTTTCAATTACAGAGTATAAGTGACAGTTCAAATGGGGTTTTACAATGCTGGTCATAACTAGAGCTGGTCGCTTAGAAGAGGAGAGGAGAACAAGGAGAGTTTCAACTGTATTCAAAAGTTCTCAAATCTGTACATCATATCTCAGGCACATGAAAATTTGACAGGTTTCCCCAAACTGTATTTCAACGGTCATCTGATTTTAAAATTAATTCTCCTCTTTTCTCTCCACTACCAGCTTTTCAAAACAAATTAGGACACTGGAAAGACTTTGAGCATCTTGATGGGACTGAAAGGAGGTGATTGAATTAGGAAAGCAGAATTAAAAATTAAACAATGTGAGAATCCATTTGGAGTGGTTTATGCAAATCAGGAAACCTGTCAAATTGCAACGTGCCTGTCACATGTATTAATCAAATCCAAATCGAGTAAGGGATCAAGTTTCAGTTTGAATATTTAATTCCTCATTTGAAAAGTGGATTATTGAAACAAATCATGAAATCAACATAGCAAAATAATATAATCGAGTTCAAATTTTTATTCTATGGGGGTACGCTTGACCTGGCTCAGCTGTAAATCATGTTGGGAGGCAGCGTGGCCGAGTGTTTAGGGCGCCGGACTTGAAATCCCGAGGTCCCAGGTTCAAGTCCCGCTCTAAGAACTTATGTAAATAGCCAACTGGTCTGCCTCCCCACCAGTTGGGGTATTTAAACCATTTTGTTTAGTTAGATTATTTCTTTCATTGTCCTGAAAGGCCCCTCACAGGGAGCACGGTCAATTAAGTTATTATTATTATTATTATTATTATTATTATTATTATTATTATTATTATTATTATTATTATTATTATTATTATTATTATTATTATTATTATTATTATTATCCCCATAATATGCAACCACATTTTTGAAGCCTGTGGGTACACAAAAGGTCCTATTTGATCAAGCCTGGTTGTCACTATTTTAGTGATGCTTTCATCCACATATTTCCACAGTTCCAGTGGAAACTGAAGAGACAACAACTGAACTTCCCACAGATCCTGTCAAGCTACGTGAACTGAGAGATCATATTGGAATGGAACTGCTTTGGACAGAACAAGCAATGCAAAGTCGGAAAAAGGTATTAAAAATGTGTCTTACTTTTTATTTTTAATAGTGACGAAAATGGAATTTCTCTGTACATTATTACTACTTGTTCGAACATTCAAGTGATGAGAATAAAGAGATCACTGATGAAGGGCTCAGGCTCCAAATGTCAGCCTTCAATCTCCTTACGGTGCCCAATTTACCTTATCAACTCAGTTGATAAATCCAAAATTTGTGAAGTGTAAAAGGTCAACAAGCCACATATACTTTGTTTTTCTTCTTTGCAGTATCTGGCTTTAAGAAAGGGATTGGCACAAGCAGACCATGAGAGCAATTCGACTGTTAACTGGGAGTAATGCAGAATACAATGCATTTGGACTGCATCTTTAACATGCCTTGATTTTGTAATGAAGCAACTAAAAGCGGTTGGTAATTTGCAACTACTTCACAGTTAGGGACAAAGGACCTCGTCTGTTAATCTTGATCGTAATCTGTGATCAGACAATTCTCGACAGCTCTTGTTTAATAATTAATGTCTAATATATGATATTCATTTTTTTTACCCCGCCGTCAGGACGGGGTCTAGTAATACCCATTTTTACCCCGCCGTCAGGATGGGGTCTAGTAATACCCGTTTTTTACGCCGCCGTCAGGACGGGGTCGAGTAATACCCGTTTTTTTTTTTTTTGGTGGTCACTTGCACCAGACCTCCACTCGGTCAAAACAATACTTGCTGGTAATTTTCGTTCGTTTAGCGTTTATTCGCCAGAATTTTAATGAAAGTTGGTGTAGAAAATTACTAGCGATTTAATGGCATAAAAACCCCTTTGATAAAAGCAAGAACGTGGGTGCTAGCGAGCTTTGAAGCTGGCTTTGAGCTTTGAAGCTGGCATGAATTCACTTGCCCTGAAACACAGAAGCCGATTCGGGGAAAACCCTTGCTTTCGCCAAGTTGAATAATTCAACAGTGTAATTCAAGCACTTTTTTGGCAGTTTTGCTTTGCTTCACCAAAATCTTTAGGGAAAGGTGTGAAGAAAAGTACAAGAAATTCAATGGAGCTGACTTCTCTTCGATGAGAGCGACTTTTGAAAGCCAATGATTCATGCTACGTGCCGTAGCACATAAACATTACGTCACTGAAACACAGAAGCCGATTTGGGGAAGTAACTTGCTTGCGCCAAATCACTCATCGAATCACAGCCTAAAATAGACTTTTACATTTTTTGCCCATAGCTACCAGTTTCCTTTAGATTTTAGAATAAGTTTTTTTTCTCAACAAATCTATTAAATTTCCGTGCCCTTAGTGTTATTTAGAAATACTCTGACATGTCAGTTCGTTTATTTTAAAAAACGTGATGTAACTGAGTCACGCTATGGTCAAAATATTTCATCACGTTCTTCTTTGCAAAGGCTAGGACAAGCGGGTGGCCAAGGAATGAGGGATGGGAAAGGGGTTCATACTATCAGGGATTCATGTTATCACAGGGAGAAGGGTACGGAGAAGACGTAAGGGGGAATGGCAGCAAGCACGTCGAAAGTACGATAAATCACCAACTTCAAAAGCTTAAATCACTCAGGCTCGTATATTGAGTGACCGTAATGTATTTTGCACCCTGAGGGGAAGGGAAAAATGGCAGGGTCCAATGCCCCTGGGGCTTTTCTTGTTTTTGCCCCGCTGTCAGGACGGGGTCTAGTAATACCCATTATTTGTGGTCACTTGCCCCAGACCTCCCCTCGGTCAAAACAATACTTGCCAGTAATCTTCGTTCGTTAAGCGTTTATTCGCCAAAATTTTTATGAAAAGGGGTGTAGAAAATTACTGGCGATTTAATGGCATAAAAACCCCTTCGGTGAAAGCAAGAATGAAGGTGATAGCGAGCTTTGAAGCTGGCATGAATTCACCCAACTTGCCCTGGAACGTAAATATTACATCACTGAAACACAGAAGCCAATTCGGGGAAGTCCCTTGCTTTCGCCAAATCATTCGTCGAATCATGGCCTAAAAGTAGACTTGTACGTTTCTTTTTTTTCGGTAGATAACAGCTCCCTTCAGATTTTAGGATATTTTTCTTTATCAGTAAATCTCATTTCCGTGCCCTAACGCAGAGATGTCAGTTCGTTTTAAAAAACGTGACGTAACTGAGTCACGCTATGGTCAAACTATTTCATCACGTTCTTTTTCCGCGAGTGCTGGAACAGGTGAATGACCAAGAAATGAGGGATGGGCGAAGTGTTCATACTGTTAGGGATTCATGTTATCACAAGGAGAAGGGTGCAGAAAAGACGTGGGGAGGGAGGGGGTGGCAGCAAACATGTCAAAGGTACGATAACGCACCAACTTCATAAATTTACACCACTTGGGCTCATATCTTGAGTGACCGTAATGTATTTTGCACCCTGAGGGGAAGGGGAAATCGGCGGGGTCTAATGCTCCTGGGGCTTTTCTTGTTTTTTTTGGTGGTCACTTGCCTCAGACCCCCGCTTTTCGCTTGGCCAAACAAATACTCGTCAAGTCTTTTGCTACACAGGTTAGGGCTCATATCTTGAGTGACCCTAATATATTTTGCACCCCAGGGGAGGGACAATAATGGCGGGGTCTAATGCCCCTGGGGCTTTTCTTGTTTTCATTATTTTTCATTATTTATTTTGGTGGTCACTTGCCCCAGACCTCCGGTTTTCGCTCGGCAAAACAAATACTTTTAGTGTCTTCTGCTACACAGGTTAGGGCTTGTATCTTGAGTGCCTGTAATATATTTTGCACCCTAGGGGAGGGACAACAATGGCGGGGTCTAATGCCCCTAGGACTTTTCTTGTTTTTTATTTTGCCACACCACAGACAACAATACAAAGACAATGAGTGAAGAAAAAAGAAAGACGAAGGAATGATGGTAACAGTGGCAAGAAGCCCTAAAGGAAACTATGAAGCTTATGTTAATTAGGCCTCCTCAATTATGTTACAGTTGAAATTAAAATTACAGTGACGGATGCTAACACAGTTTTACCAGAATACAATTCATTACAAAATTAAAAGGGAAAGTTACTGAATATTTTACAAGAACTTATATTCATTATTTCTGTTTCAGGCTTCATTGTACAAGGAAAAGTAGTATTCTAAAATTTTGGTTTGCAAAAAAAGTGGACTGGGTCCATTAATGCTTGCAATACTTTTCTCCTGCTCCACTCAAATCCACCATCCCCCAACTTTTTCTGATTTGCACAAAGGGCAAGCATGAATGTCCAATGTAAACAGAGGGTGCTTGCTACTTAAGGACATTTGCACCAACTGTTTAAACACATCCTTACTGCACCCACAATTCAATCGCGATATAATGCCACATCATTCATGAATCCAGCATACACAAATGAAGTACAGAAATGAAGAAATATACAGCACTGGTCTGCACTCTCAGGTTTAACTCTCGGTGATGCCATTCTTACTTTCAGTAGATCACTTTCTCCATCCACACGTCCCAGGGGCATTACACCTGGCGTCATCCCCCATGCTGCCCCCCCCCCCCACACCCCAGCTCCAGAAGCATTAGTTTCACTGTGAGCCCTGCCTGGTGAAGAGCCAACCTTGTTCCCAGGCATCAACTCACTTCCTCTGGGGTGGGGAGGTGAGTGTTACCAGAATGGGTATTACTAGATCTGTTCGTTGCTTCTTTTTTTTTTAGTCCGAGTTTTTCACATGAACTTCCTGGTCCAATAATGTGGTAAATTCGTTTGGAAACGAGCAATCCAAGAAATTTACAGACATTCCTTTTAGAAATTGTGGAATATCTCATCCCGTTGTCCTCCTCTTTTTCCTGTTTGGAATGGAACAGTAGAAAACTGTAGCATTTGTCAACTCCAGTCTCTGATGAAAAATTGCCCATGATGGTACAGTGTAAATCACTAAATGGGGGTCAAGTCTATGTGGTAAGCAGCCTCTATTATTTTCTGAATGGGATAGATGCTCACAAATTGGTTCTCTTCAAGTAGCAGACAGTAACCCTCTGAGCCCCAATATTTAAAGTGGTACTATGATCAAAAAATCACTTATTTTTTTTTCGGATTTCGAAACTATGTTCGTTAAACACTCCCCAAGCAAAATTATAAGCCTTAATTTTGAGAAGAAGACCGTTAATTTAAACTGCAATTTTCCGTTTTAATGGTCCGCCATTATTACACCAGAAAGAATACAATGACGTCATTCACGCAAGAGCTGTAGAATGTAGTGTGTGAACGCGGCTTACAAATTATGCAAAACACGAGTTTGAGGAGTGTGAAAGCTCAAAACTCCCGTGCTGCATACTAAACAAGGCACTTTCACACACACTGCATTCTAAAGCTTGTGAGTGAATGATGTCATTCTGTCCTTTCTGGTGTAATAATGGCGGACTATTAAATCGGAAAATTGCAGTTTAAATAAACAGTCTTCTTGTCGAAATTAAGGCTTAAAATTTCGCTTGGGGAGTGTTTAGTAAACAAAGTTTCGAAATCCGAAGAAAAAATTAAAGTGATTTTTTGATCGTAGTACCACTTTAACATCCACATTCTCCTCACTATTCCCCTCATATTATGTTACTAGTTGGGAGAATTTGTTAAAAATAAAGACATTTGGTCATTGGTGATCATTTCCTTTATTCTCATGACCTGTATGTTTGATCAAGTAGGAGAAATTAGACACTGGTCACTATTGGGGCTTAGGGTTAAGAGTGGTCACTTGAGAGGTTCAACTGTTTGAGAGCAGGGAGTTCAAATTAACAGAGTTTGAGTTTGTTAATGGTAAATTAAATTAATATTATTGTAACTACAAGGGTAAAAATCCAGGGGATATTGGATTTTATTTTAAGTAACAATGCATGTAAGAACTAGGCAATCCTCTATTGTTCTGCGGCATTTCGCTTTCCCCATATAAGATTGTTTAGATTTTCTTACTGAGAATACATCAACCTATGGACAACACGTTTTTGAAATAAAATGTACTGAAACTTTATTTTAAAGCGATATTTCTTTTGTTACAAGATTTCATCCAATCATGAGACTCCCAAAACAATGGCCAAGAAAGGCTTCTAATTTTCCATGTTTCCCACATAGAAATTTTGCTGCATTAAAACCCAGAATAGTTTTCACCAAAAGGGAATCAATAAGTAAACTAGAGAGAAATAAATGCGCTACCTGATGAAGTGATAGTAGATTTTCATGTTTTAGCCAATGAGGTGGACCGTTTCAACAATATCACAATTAACACCTTTCTGCATTCCTTGCCGTTGGGTTGCCTAGTTCTTACTAGGACCATGATGGCAGTCTGAGTTTCAGGCCTCTACTAAGACAAGCTGGACATTTTAAGACAACAGCTTTTATTTTTTTCACTACTTTCCAAGTTTTCTATAAAAAATTACTGACATTGCTATTCTAAACTGTAAAAATTCTAATTGTTTACGCAATTTGAAGTACAGAAGCTTACATATTTCAATGTACAAGTCGTTAAAATAAGCCAAATCTCAGCGGCAACATTTCTCTTGGCATGGAAATTACTTTTGTTTTAAATGCAAATGTAGCTCAACACATGCTAAGTGAAAGTAGTCCGAACTAAGAACTCAAAAACTCTCATAAGTAAGAAAATCAAAACGAAGCACTGCTGCTCAGCACTGGCAAGAGCTCACTCAGAACAAACTGCAAAGAAAACAGAACAAACAGTTGCTTCTACAGACCTGTGAATTTTAAGGACGGTTCCTCCTTATGTTACTGCGCATATGTTCTGCCCATCCCGGGTTTGGTCTGAGATATTCTGGTTTCTTAAGAAATTTGCCCACTAATACAATGGTGTTTTTGCTCAGTTTACGACTGTCGAAAAAGCAGACCTTAGCAAGGGCTATCAGAATCGAAAAAGAAAACTGGGGTAACTGTGCACTTTTTTTTTTAGAGACAATTGAGCTTAAATTTGGGGAGAAATGCCAATTAATTCTTTGTATTTTATAGCATTTTGAGAATTGCGGTTCCTTAATTATCTCTGAAAATGCGTGGTTACCCTCATTTTTCTTTTTAGATTTCAACACACTGCAAAATTAACAACACTACGGATACATGTATGGACAAAAACTTACAACCACTGTGTACCTTACAATTAACAGCACTGCTGTGTGGTACTGCTCAATTGGGGGAGGGGGGGGAGGAGCTTGATTGAGATGGGTGGCTTAATTAAAACACACAGGGAGTCAAAGAGGGACACAATTTTTTTCTCAAATGCCTGCCATCATTGATATACTGAAAACAGAGCTAGCTCTCGCTGGTATTTAAAAATCTGTAAAAATGTTTCTTTTGTCTTCTTATCCAGCAGTTAGATTTTTTTGAGAGTAGTCACACTTTAGAATATCTTCCACTTTCACAGCATGCATAATAAATGTGAGTGTCATAGAAAGGACAGCTAAGAAGCTTTTCTTAACATACTCTTAGTATTTCACCCTAGAAAGATTTGGTAGCTTTCACTTTGACGTGCTTTTGTTGAGTTTCACACAACAGCGGATTAAGTAACGTAAAATCAGCCAACTGTTGATTGTCTTACATGTGTATTATCAATGAAATGACTACTTACACAATCAAGAACAAAGACATAACCAATCCTGCGAAGGCTTTTACACCCACAGCTCCAGAAGCTGTTACCAAAACAAAAGTAAGCATTGTTACTACTACGTTAAATGCTATGTTAAACTCCTAAAGTGGCCTAAGCAAAAAATTCACCAAAAATTCCAAATTTCGTTTTGTAAAATCCTAAGAAATCAGTAGTCCTATGCAAAAGTTCTGCCAAAGAGGTTTCATTTGAATGGTAACATGATAGGATTTTGTCAACAGATTAAAAAGTTAGAGTGACAAATCATCTCACCATAACTTGGTCTAGGAGTGAAAAGGTTAAGTGACTTACATGTATAGGTTCAAGCTTAAAGGGGCTATGTCACGCTATTTCAGTACTATAAGATATACTATCTTATAGTACTGAAACTGTTTCCTGTCGTCTGTTGCTACCGCTGGCAAGGATGGAAATGGATTGAAAATTGGGCCATTTTTTTCTATACTAAAATCACCAAAAAAAAATTATGGTTAGCCCTCCCTGATAAAATTCATTATTTTGATATCTTCCTCAGTTTTACAGAAGCATTTTGTGTACAAGTAAAGGCACTAGGTTATAATTTTTGCACAGAATTGACCTAAAATAGCAAAATCTTTATGACATAACCTCTTTAAATGTTCAGAAAGAGTGTACCGTATTTTTTTCAGTGGATTTTGAGACAATTATCCAAACCAGAAATTTCTGACATATTATTCCTGATGTGGTCACTTTTATTCCACATCCACAGCAATTCAATCATTTTGACAAAATATGTGTCAAGGTTACTTACTTGTTGTTGGTTTAGCTTCTGCTGCCGCTAAAAACGGGAAAAAGAACATTTTTACACTTTGCTAAAACTCTTCTGGCATTAATGTTGATTGTTGTTAGTTTTATAATCATGAGTACCATTCATGTGAAAGATCAAGACGTTATCAGGAAAACAAGAAACAAAAAAGAGTGACACTTGTAACGATTCATAACTTCAGCTGATGTAAGATTTCATTTACTCCTGGGGCACCTAGTAGTTCACCTAGGAGATCAACGGAGGGCTTTAAAATAGGGGGCATATTTTCCTCACTGTTCACAAGACATTTCCTATGGAACTACAATCTCGGACGGAATAAAATGGAACAGAAACCCCCCTACCCCTCCAAAATCAATGATGAAGTCACGCAAAGGGAAAAACTATCCACTTTGTTGTCCTTGATTTGGGGCGAGGGTGGTCTAAGTGTTCCATTTAAAACGTCCAAGATTGTAATAAGGATAATTTCTCAAAATATCAATTGAAAGGTATCTCATCCTTAACCCTTTAAATCCCAATAGTGACAAACATCTAATTTCTCCTTACAGTATCACTACTTGATCAAACATACAGGTCATGAGAATTAAGGAAATGATCACCAATGATCAAGTGTGTTGATTTTTAATCAAATTTCCCCAATAAGTAACATCAGAAATGTAAGAAGAATAGTGAGGAGAATATAGATGCTAATATCGGGGCCTGAAAGGGTTAATGATAACTTGCTTTATTCTCCTCAATTGAATGTTAGAACAAGTAAAATGTAAAGAGAAATTTCATTTTCATCACTGTTTTACCCTTCAAGCCTTTACTAAAAGAGGGAGCAAAGTCAAGAATGAAAAGAAAAAACTAAAAGAGAGATGACACTTTTGTACACACCATAAGCCACCAGACAGGCAATCCCCAGGGAGGACAACTACGGCTGATTTGCTACCTGTTTTGGTATCCAGATCTATTAATTATTGACTAATGGTAACTCAAAAGATTTTACTTACTTGTTGGTCGAGGTGTTGTTTCATTACTAGGTACTGAAAGATTAAAGCAGAATAATGAAGTACATTCTGGGCCTGTATACAGTACCAGTCTTAAGGTTACTCTGGACCTTCGTGGGTGTCCTCAGGGAAAGAATTTGTATGCGTGCCATTTTATAGGAAAGCACAGCAAACTATTATTGTTGGAAAGCTTAATAAATGTAGATTTCAGAAAAAAAATAAATTGCCAGTTTCTTCAATTCCACAAAGAAAATCGCAAACAACAACGAAAATGACCATGTGTCATTCAATTGAATTAATAGGGTATCAAATCCAAGCACATTGGCAAAGTAACTGCACAGTGTTAATCACAAAGGATGAATCATCAAAAGTGTGTCAGCATTTTCTGATATTCTGACTGGTTATTTTTTTATTAATCTGTCAAGTTCGAGCAGCAAAGAATACGTGATGGGCATTGCATTGAAGATCGCCACAGGTGAAATATTATAAATTTGAAAAATCCCGACACACGTTTGTTTGACAACATCTAAGGAATGTTAGGCCAAATTTCACAGAAATTGGCCGGATTTTTGTACCCTATTAATTCATTGTTTGATTGAATGACGCATGGTCATTTTCATGGTGATTTCTGCAATTTTTCTTTTGTGGAATTAAAAAACTGGTCATTCATATTTTTTCCGAAATCTTTATTTATTAAGCTTTCCAAGGATACATAGTTTTCCGTGCTTTCCTTTAAAATGGTGTTTACAGTCAAATTTTTTCCCGGAGGACACAGGAGGACAACCCCCGAAGGTCCAGAGTAACCTTAAGGGGGCTCTGTCACGCTATTTTAGCATCTTTTAAAAAAGCTAAAAAGTGTCTTGGCATCAATTGAATTCCAAAAATAAGGTTCTAGCTTTGTTATAAAAGACTACCTTACGCCACTGAAACTGTTTCCTGTCGTCTGTTGCTACCGATGGCAAGGAAGGAAATGGATTGAAAATTGGGTAAATTTTTTCAAGTTTTGATGCTATGTTCTCATAAATCACCCAAAAAAAATATGAGTAAAGGCACTAGGTTATGCTTTTAACAAGAATTGACCTAAAATAGCAAAATCCTCGTGACATAACCCCTTAACTATGTATCAAACATTATTTTGGCACCAAACATTTCATTTTTGGCAGGGGGCTATGTGACTTTTGGCATTAAAAGTTAAGAACACTAGAAAAGTAGAAAGTGGCACATTTGATTATTAACTACAACCAACAGCCCACACGCATAACTCACAATATTTAAACTTCATGTATTGTTTTCTTTAAATCTGTGTTGTTGGTTTTAATTTTCAATACCACCTTATCTCGGCAGTATTAATGAATAATTTACCAGTAACCGGATACCCATTTATGAGCAAAGGATTCTGGGATCACTAGGGGGCAAACATGGCAAGTCGCCAGAAAGAAATGTATGGCGTGAAGTTGTTTTTCGTCAAAAGCAGTGAATTTGCACAAAAAATGACGCTTTTTCACTGTGATTTTGTGAGAAGTGGAGTTGACTAGTATTGGTACATGGAAATTATAAGTTTCTGTGTGTTTAGTGCAATAAAATCTCTCGATAAACACTTGCATAAGGTTGATGGTCTCGAAATAGTACACATTTAGGTATAAATTTGAGGGTATTGACTCAATAAAGCCTTTTCAGTTGTAATTGCGTTTGTCTAGATTGTTTTCTTTTTAGTTGCGTGTGTTATAACATTATTATGGCTGCTGGAATTTTACCCCCACAAAGGAGAGAAATTGTTGTGCGAGGGGATGGAAATTGTTTCTACTGAGCTATTGCTCTGTGGAGGAATGAAACCGGCGATCGAAAATACGAGGAAATCCGAAGATTGTCTGGCAGTTTTATTGAGCAACACCCACGGGTTTTTCAGCCATTTCTTTTCTCTTCGAGTTCAGTGGAGGAACATGTGAAGAAAAGCAAAATTACTGGAACCTGAAAAGAAATATTTCTTATTTATTTCTTATTTATCGCCAGCACAATGATCGCCGCCCGGCATATTTCTTAGTTATACTCGTAGCATAAACGACTCAACAACATTAGCACACGTAACTACAAATGAAATTAAAAGGCTTCATTGAGTCAATACCCTCAAATTTATACCTAAATGTGTACTATTTCGAGACCATGGCGTGATGTAGATTTCAGTCATTCTTACGCAAGAAAAAGTGTTTATCAATAGATTTTATTGCACTAAACACACAGAAACTTACAATTTCCACGTACCAACACTGGTCGACTCCACTCTACACATATCACAACAAAAAAAGCGTTAATCGTTGTCCAAATTCACTGCTTTTGACGAAGAAACAGCTTAATGCCATACATTTCTTTCTAGTGACTTGCAATGTTTGCCCCCTAGCGATCCCAGAATCCTTTGAGCATAACATGGGCATCCGGTTACTGGTAAATCATCCACTGTTGCAATTTTTTCCAAAACAAAAAAACTTAAGTACGAAAAATTTGTAAGAGTAAGATAGATGATGAAATAAAGTCTACTGAGCCCGTTTCTTGAAACTCCCAATAACATACCAAGCTCAAAAACTATTTTATGGACACAATATTCTCCAATAGTTCTACAATTTTTATTGACTTTGAAAGCTAAATCTTAATCTTTATAATTTCTTGAACCATATCGCTAAGTTTGTGCCAATAATTACCATTAGCTGATAGATTAATGAGCTCACAAAATGCTTCCTGGGCCCGGAAAGTTGTTGGGAGTTTCAAGAAACAGGCCGCAGAAACCAAAAAGCAAAGAACAAGAAAAATAAACAAGCTTGAGGTCAAAAGGTACCTACCAGGCACAGACGTAGCTAACGGGGTAGCTGAAAAGAAAGTTAAGAGTTTAAGTTTACACAGGAAGACTTGACGTTACACAAGGCCATCTACACATCACTTTGATGACAAACTAAACCTATCGACTCCCAAATTCCCACTTCAAATGCAACGTTAAGGCTAAGATGACTTTTTCTGGCTTGTATCTTAACAAATTGCTGGCAAACTGTCAAAAACTCCGTCTACAACGTGCAAGGAACACAAGCTGGAATTGTTACAATGCAGTCATAAGCTTAAATCCTCTGCTACTTGGGATTACTGTGCACCTTGTGATAATTCTAAATCTCTCATTTACAGAACCCTCAATGGTCACTACATCGCTGAATTTTTAACACTTACTCTTGAAAGTGATCTATTTACTTATTTATTTATTAATAATGGCAAGTTCATGTGACTTACTTGGTGTCATGGTGGGTGTAGCTGTTGGGAGAAAAGATATTAATTAGCTGAAATTAATAATTAAATGTTAAGACACAACTTTCTAAGCTCAGCTTGGAAGAATGAACGAATCTACGGTAAAACCACGAAAAATACTGTACATGTTCGACTTTCCGCGAAGGGGAACCACGTTTCCCGGGATAGCGTTGCTAAGCTTTTGCGCATGTTCTGAAAGACCGAATTGTCAAAATCACTTCCGATTATGCGCATAACGCTTCATTATGTAATTGATAACGCATTTCCGTCACCGGTATCCTCCGGTCCACATTGAACGAAAGTGCACCGTTCAACTCTAAAAATTCGCTTCCCAAAAGTCGGATTTGATGAAATTTCTGATTTATTTTTTAATCCGGCTTGGTAGAAAATTTTATTTTCATATCATTTGCTAAAAATGAGGGCATTTTGGTCCAACTGTCGCGATTAATCGGGGATTGAAAATTGGGCCGAAATTGCTTTCGTCCCTTGTCTCTTTCTTTACTGTTTGTCGGCTGTTAGTGACTTGATACGTCCACAGTAATTGCTGTATGCGGTTTTTGTCTTGCGGATAGAATTTCACCAGACGCGTAACACGATAGCGTGAAGCTCTGTTCAGTCACGTTCATTGTTTTGAATTGCAAGATCGATCTGCACGATGAATATAGCTAGCATTACGGTCAAACATGACTCCTCTGCGCCCTGTGGTCATTTCAGGAAAAGACCCATACCCCTACTTGCTCAGTCATGAATCAAATGACGAGCCGTTTTCATAATTTTTAAGGTCCACTTAGAGTGGAATTTCTGCGAAATATGTTAAAAATGGCCTAAATTAGCTGAGACAGGTGCAGAGAATAACCTAAGTGGAAAAAATGTTTGAGGTTAGGTGCAATTTAATTTCTCGGAGTAAGGTGCACACCTGGGTATAGGGACAATGTAAAGTATCTTGTTGGAGAAAGCAACACAGAAAACAGCCTTAAACTGACCTACGGCTAGTGATCTACTGATCGCAAGTCAGATGGGAAGTCTAATACACAACAAAGCCGTGCTACTCTACACTATTAAGCACCAGCATTACAATGCAACTAAAAAAAACCTTGGAACATTAAGAATTATGTTTGAAATATATAATGTTCTGCCAACAATCAGATGGGAGACCAAGCCACAAAAAAAAACACCACAAGTTGCAGTTCTCTTATCTGCTTGGTTTTCTTTCTCAACACAATAAATATTACAGAAATAATTCCAGTGTTTATGGTTTTCTTAGTTGTAATTAAAATTACGCTGCACTGCTTTTAAGTTTTCCTGCATGTACATGTAGTATTTGTTGAGGTAGCTGCAAAGAATGCATTTTACAATTCAGTGAATGTGCTTGACAATAATCAGGGGGGGCTGGCAGCGAGGCCTGGAGTTTACATGATCGCCCCAGTAAAGAAATTTGGCCGAGTAGGACTGCATACTAATTTTATTCCAAACAAACATGGCGGTGGCAAGGAAGGAGACGTAGCCGAGTTAGCCTTTATTTGGTGTATGCGCGTTTGTGTTGGTCCAGCATTATTTCGGTTATTCCAAGTTTAAACATTCAAGGGAAGGTTTCAATCGCTTTTTTTGTACCTTTTTGCTATCTGATTTGGTTACCCTTTCTGCTTTTTTTGGTACTGATTTTACAACGAGTTTTGAAGCATTTTCTGACACATTTCACAGCGGCCAGATTCTCTTTTACTAAGAATCGTCACTCGAGACTTTGTCGTTGTTTCATTTACATACACTGTAGATGCTTCTTTCTTTATAGGAACTACCCAGGAGGAGTCAACAATTAATTGTGGAGGTTTTGTTGATCCAAATTATCTTCTGTTTTACCCAAGTTATGTTACTACCATACAGTCCACAAGAGATTTTTTCATGTCCAGTTCTCTAAAATCCTTAAGTGGTGAAAAGATGAGGCAATGCTTACAACACTTTGTTCTTTGACTTTGCAAAGTGAGTCACCGATATTGACTAGGTATACCTGATTAAAAAAAGAGATTATTTTCGTGAAAAGGTGAAATAGTTTTTCATTTAGATTTTGTCTATCACACCTCTGGGGTGAGAACTGAAAGTTTAAGGAGGTACGTTGTTCAACTGACAGCAATACTCCAGCCAGTCATTTCACATAATTATTAACCTGGCAACCATGGCTTCATATATTTCATCATGAATGGGTTTGTGGAAAATTGGCATTTGAATTCTGAAGGGACTTGAATTGTTCTTGACAGTGCAATATTGATTTTGAACAGGTTTTGCAAATAAAACAATCATTCGGGGGTGGAGTTTGCAAAGGTTATGACTGTCTGTAAAGCAGAGATACCCTGGCAAACACACCAACACTTTGGATCTGGCAGTTTTGGGCAAAGGTTTTGGTTGTGCAGGGACTTTGACTGATGACATATATATGGACAGCTATGTTAATCCTTAATTTTCTGAAAACACTTCAAAATGACTGTTGCACACTTAGAGCAACGACGGGGTTATTTCATATCTCCTTTGTACGAGTTACTGAATGAACGCCAGCCTCATTTTGACACCCAGCAATACAACACTGTTTTGATCTGTTTTCCCCTACCTTATCGGTAAAAATTCTGAAATAATGATCCTCACAGTTAAATGCATTTAACTTGAGCAGTTGTAAAAGCAAACTTGAAAAAATTTGGTCTCGACCAGGATCAAATTTGTGTTTTCAACTGCTCAAGTGGAAAACATTTAAAAACTGCAAGCCCTTAATGGACACATTAAGGGCTTACATCCGGCAGTTCACACGGTTTTTTTTTCTCATATGTATCCATCTTCAATAAGAATTCTCCCTGGCATTTGGAACTGTTTCCTCATCAGAAGTACAGATGTCTGAAAGGGTGTGAGCAGAAGTCAATTGTTCTTTTAACAGAAGGGACAGTTTAGACCTTTTGCATTGTCCTAAAACTCCGTTATTGCATAGTTCACCTAGTGTTACTGAACTCAAACTACAAATTTTTCACTGACAGTTAAGAATAAGGGCCTGAATGTCTTTCCCTTGAATTAAGCTTCTTGTACAGGCTACAGGCAAAAGACAAAAAATCATATAATGTGTGGTTCCAGAAAATATCCATACCCCCACCACGGAGGGAATTTCACTTAGGACCCCCCTCTTCCCCGGATTTTCCGTTTTTTGAAGTAAGCTGTAACCCCCCCATCCCTCCGGATTTTCCACAGTTTGTCAAACACCCCCCCAACCCCTCTGGAAAGTTTCGTTCAAGAAGCGAGAGTGTTAAAAATGAAGCAACTGATCCAAATTTAAGTGAAGCTAAGCCGTTCCGATTATCGTAGGACGTGTTTATACTATTTATTAGCGTTTAAAATAACGTACATAGTCATAGCTTACTCATAACATATTATCTTACCAATACCAAACTGTTCTTCTCTACGTCAAACAGATATACTAGGTAGCTGTAAAATTACCTTGACAAAAGCATGTAAAACGTTCGTTTTAATTGAAGAATTCGCTTGAAAAGACGCAGTGTTGCTGATAAACGTTACTTCAACATGAACGCGATCATGAACAAAGAAAACGCACAAACAAAATTAAGGGGAAATGATCAAAATAGAAAGAATAACGAATATTGAGTTCTCTAAAGTCGTTACCCTGCATACCAGCCCTCAGTTAAGAGCCCGTCACTTGAAGGTGCAAGAGTAGCAAGAAAGCCCGTAAACGTATTTGGCGACACTTGTACTTCGCGATAAATATTCTCGTTGCTAAGCTTAGTAAAACACGACTTCTACGAGTCAATGAGATCGCGCTTTGCTTGCCAGTTGCCACATAGGGAAGTTAAAAAGGACGGACTGATTGTTCGTAAACAACTCTTATAATTAACATCAATGGCGAAGGCAAGCTTAAAATTTAGGTTCTTTAGACGACGCAGGCATTTCGTCGAAGGATCATGGTCTCGATAAGTAAATGTAACCACTCCTAGTACACGTTGCTGTCTTCTCGAAGACTGGTAACGAGTAATGGCGGCTACTTCTACGCAACGACGTTTATTTCGTTTCCGCCCCAATATCGCTTCCAAAGCGCCTTTGGGAGAAAGAATACCTGTTTTACGTTTAACAAAAGTGTTTACTTAGCAGTTAACCTAATTTAATTCCACAATAAAGATCTACAAATTCGGTTAAGTAGTAATTTTCGAACTTTATCTGCAGCTTACATCGGAATGAATCAAAGTTGACCCTCTGGAAAGTAATTTATCCGTTTAACCCCCCTCTCCTCTGGATTTTCCTGGGCTTTTGACCCCCCCCCCACCCCCCGGAATTTCCAATTCCCTCCGTGGTGGGGGTATGGATACTTTCTGGAACCACACAATTTCAAATCCTTCAATCTTTTCAAATGACCCTAGCAAATGTTTATAATCCTTCTCATTGGACAGTTGCATGCATAATATGGGAAAATGCCTGGAAATGTGATAGTTAATTGCATTTTCCATTGAATTTAACTTAGCACATCAGTACAATGCGATATATGGAAGGGAGGTTTCCTAAACCTTGGTGTATTTACTTTGCCAATTCTTTAAGTTCTCCTATCAAAACAAGCAAACCTCAGGTAGCTCTATTTGTAAGGGTAAGCATTCTTTGTTGGTTGTCCTTTATAAGCTATCCTTTCCAGTGGCAAAATTCTATCATCTAAAATGTTCTTAAAGCTGTTTTTCTCGTAACTGCACTTTAAACTGAAAACTAACCAATATATTTGCAGGAATAACTGCCGCCAAGAAACATTCAAGCCAAAATAAGAAGAATTTCATAAAATAAACGTGGTGTTTTATACGTAATTACGCTTACAGCTGTAAATAAGATTCATAAAACTTGAGACAAGTATTTGTTTAATGCATGTGTAAAGTTCAAGTCCATTTTTATTTAATACATTCTGAGCCTTCGCATTTGATTTTGTACCTTCATTTGTGAAACAGACTTAAAGAAGAATCGCAATCAAAATCTCCTCTTTTCACTTTGTTTGCTGGAAGATTCCACAGTTTCCACAGTATAAAGATCCTTATAAATCTTCCTGAGACGACGAAATCCACAATCATCCGCTAGAATATAAGCTTAGTTCTAATTTGAGCTAATCATATTGATCAACACGCTCAACTAGGAAAATCTCAGGCTGAAACTTGTCACTCGCATATTCAATAATGACTGCTCTACTAACCTTAAATAAAGCTGGTCCTTCAGTCCATCGGTTTTGATGGTCTCAGAAACAGAAATGGATCGAAATGGAAGATTGAAAGCTGCAACTTAATGCCATTTCCCAGGTCAAGTGGCTGTTGACACGGCGAGCGTTAGTTTCGATAACACAAACATCACAGCTCATGTTCTTGACATTATACACAGCAGGAGTGTACACAGATTCAGAATTTAAAGAAATGTGGTATTTAAACTCTGTACTGTCGCAAAAAATGCTAACAGCAAATAAACAGTAACAAAAAACGAATTCCTTTTCCACAATCGAGTAACCACGAACAAAAAACACATATTCTCGAGTAGTTCGCGCGCGAGTTCCTTGCACTTCGCGCATGCTCGCTAGGGTTTTCGAATGATTGACAGATTTCTTTTCTGGGGCAATCATGTAGAGGGCAAAAGCGGCAAGATCAGAGGTAGCTGCTAGCCCCCCCCCCCCCCCTTACAATAATTAATTAATACTTACGTGACATCTCCGGTGTAACTGTTGTTGCCTGAACCTGTATCACACAAACTACATAAAGAAGGGGAAAAAAAAACACTACTAAGTACCACTGAAACTCCCGGATCTGTCAGCAACTACTCTTGTGAATTTATTTTCTTGAGGTAGAATTTCATGAAAATGATGGACTTGTTTAATTGTGCTATTTTCTTTGTCATTTCAGAGAAAGGAGGGGCTTAAAGGCTTTGAATTGTGCAAAGTGCATGCTCAATCTTGGCATCACAAAAATTTTGAAGATAAAGACTTCTCAAAATTAGTTAAAATAAGGGAACATTATCTCCATTTGCAACTGATGGGGAACAGTGCAAGAAACACAAGTTGGTTTTCAGTAAAACCAATTCTGATCAAAACTTTCATTACTTAATGTAAATAAACTGCATGGTGGAAATACCTACCACAGGCAAGGAGGACAAAAGACACAATGATGATTTTCTCCATCTATGATAAAATTTAGAAAAAAAAACAGGTTAACACATTACTTCAAAGAAATGCAAGTCCATTATGAATGACAAAAATGACCCCAAGAACATCACAAAATTATGGCTGCTATGTCAATTCAACAGAGACATCACTTATTTTCCAACAACAATTAGACTCTCAGTAGAACAAGTAGGAACCCGCTTGTTTTCTCAAGACTGCGTGACACCGATGTGTGACTGGCTTGCTTACATGACATTTCCGGTAACATTTTGCACTGGAAAATTCCCGCGCAAAAGACACGCTTCTGTGGCTAAATTGAAGTACTTTCTTTAAAAGCGTTTCTGCAATCCTGTTTTAGTTATTTAGTTGCTCTGAAACGAATTAAAATTCGCTCGGAATAAAACTGTGTGAAACTTCAAGAGGGATACTTTTGCGGCTAGTTAAATTTTGCCGAAGATCGGTGAAACGCAAATTACTTTAAGGTGATTCCATTCAATTGCATTACGCATCCTTTCTGCGCATCATTCCTTGCGTGATTAGCGCGTGCACGAGCGCGCGCACCTTCGGAACTTTATAGGTTTTCTATGAAGGCTGAGCTTTTCAGAGAAATAATGGTCGTTTTCTCCTAAACGAGCTCGGTGACCCCCATTTTTTAAGACACAAATTTAAATGGCACACGGTCAAGTACAAGATATCGCGATTTCAAAAAAAGTTAAAAATTCTGCTTTGAGATATTTTTATTTAAGTGCCGAAAAGAACACATCTTTAGGTGCAGCAGGGTATGTACGTACGCGGCAAATTCTTTAATTTATTTCATAATCTTGATTCCTGTTCAGCTAAAATAGTACACAACACAAGATAAATGTCTGTTTTGGTGAACTGCTCCAATATTTCAATACAAGTAATGACTTTTTAAAGCAATTATAGTTTTCATTTCTGATTACTAGGGTTTGTCAGGAAAACCTTGCGGGTCGTATAGTTGCTATTAATGGCTATCCATTTTGTGAAAAAACAAGCACGGTGACCCCTATTTTTTATTGCATTTTTGAAATGTTCTAAACATAATTACCAAGTGGACCAAGTTTTAGAAAATTTTAAATATTCCTTCTATTTCGATGGAATCACCTTAAGTGCCGAGTTTCAAAACAACGGAAGGTAAAAAATGCGATGTGAAGAAACGAATCATGTTCGGGAGCTTATTCTAAAAATTTGAAAGCGGTATATTGTTCGACTGTTTGTCATACGGAAAGTCGGTTCGCTTGTTCACAAAACCAACTAGAAACAACAAGTTGAAGATAAGCGATCATGGGTTTTTTAATAGCTTTGTAATATAGTTAACAACTCTTATTTCGCTCTGACTTTTCAATGGGAAAATTTAATCAGCTTTAATCAGATATGGAGTGTGTAACCAAATGCGACTGCGGAAATTTCCGGTTTTTCTGGATCTACAAACAGGACTATTCGGCATTTCAGACCTTCAAGCTCAAGCATATTTGTATTCCGTTGCATTCTTCTCTAAATATATTGTTTTCTGTGCTATATCAGATCTTGGTTGGATCAATATCCAAGCGAATTCAATTGTAAATATTATTAAAGAGCTTTTTATTCATAAATGGACAGAACACGCAATCGGTTTATCTCAGTTGTGCGAATTTTGAAACAAAGATCCCAGTTTAAAACATTCTGGAATTTATTAGTGTTCGTTTTTCGCGAGGCTTCTTCAACTAACGGGCGTGTTTGACGAGAAAGCTATCCGCCAAAAATGCATAAATTTGTCGCTTCTCCAGCTTTCAGACCATGAATATTTGAATGGTTTTCCGAGACACTGATGAAATACATCTTGAGGCTACAAACTGTCATTTTCGCAAAGACATTCGACTTGGTAATCAAGTCGAGTATTCAATATTACGGCTAAAAATACAAGCAGAATATGCCGACATCATTTCACCACACCGAAAAAAAAGCGTTATTTTAACCGTGGTAACCGAGTAACGTTTGCGGTGAAGCAACGTCTATGTCCCAAGGTTTCGCTTTTGCTAGCCACAACAAACGTAGTGACAAAGATTATATTTCAAACATTCAAAGCTTTCGGTTTCGAAAAATAACTAGAGATCATTTTACTAATTCACAAATAACCGCATTTAGCCGTCTACATATTTAAAGACACATTCAGTATCTACTCGTGGTTCGAGTTCCGAGTACTTCAACGAACATGTATTTGCTGTTCTATTGCTGATTAGAGCTGAAAATGCTTCACGCGAGCTATCGACCTTCGCAGTTTGTGTCAAAAGTGAAAAATAGCGACGGGAGAAACCAAAATGGGAACAAATTCCGCCCGGGGCGATGGTTGAACTCTAGTAACCTGTATTTAAAACTACAAAACAGCCTCTTCCCTTTAACTGCGAAACGATATTTCTACTTCTGAACTGTATGTCAAATCGTTACAACCCATAAAATGGACGCTCCCTATAGCACTAATCGATCGAAGGTGTAATTAAACAAAGAAAAACTTCGTTAACATAAAGCATTCATGGCTTAAATTCGTTCAGACATTCATCATTCAGAAATATATCAATCTAAAAGCACAAGGCTCCACTTACAAGTCACAGAAAAGCGTTTCGAACTTCGCCTATTAAGACAAATGCAAACCAAGATGGCCTCGCTACTTTTCATTTCGTTATTCCATCAGCGAAAAATAAACAAAATAAGACTCCAATACTAATCAATATTCGGCGGACTGATTGCCTACAAAAATAACGAACAAAATTCTACGGTCAATCCTTTCGAAAGCCGTTTACAATATGACTCAATGTTACCAGCGCTAAGGTTTTCACGCGCACGCGAATTACAAAGCCTCGACTGAAGAGGGTGTTGTTTCAGCCACGCCACGATGTAACACGCCGGCGCCTGTAATCGACAACTTTTGCTCATTGCGATCGTTTCACGCTCCAGTGAAGGGGAAAAAACTAGTCTCGGTTAACAAAAGCACCAAATAAAAGACGAACTTCCTTTGTACCTGTGAGACGCTTGAATAGATTCTGCTATACCGAACTATATATATACTCCTATTGCTGTATAAATACATTCCACGTTACGATGTAACAGTGCTCGCTGCTCGAGCTCCGCACGAGTTCGAATGAACTTGTCGATTTCGAAATCAGCATCGTAAATAACGCAAGCAAACCTCGACGATCGGTTCGAAAGCTCGGTTTCATAAACTTCGCTGCAGTGGTAATTGAAAGGAAGGTAGCTTACCGCCTCATTAAAACGAGCAACGTGGAACGAATATCCTCAAACTACATCGTTTAATTATAGTAGATAATCATGTTGTTGTAGTAAAACTACTAACGCACAATCCCTCAAATAAATGAAATTCATCGAGGCTTTTTAGCGCCGCAAGCAGGTTTAAACCAAAACGTTGTGATACACAGATTTTGTACTCATGAGTAAAACGTGGTGAGGCGGTGCCTGTACTCGCATCGCTTAGTATTGGTCGTCAAAATTAACGTTTCATGCCTAATTCTGAAGTTCTAAAATTTCACAGACCTTCTATAACCTCACAGATACAACTTGCTGCGATGCACCAGTTTACAATGTTGTAACTTACCTTTGGGTTTAGATTTTCGGGGTATAACAGATCAAGCTTTCTCAGTGCTTCTCGTGTGAGTGAACTCGCTGCACCAACGCCTTGAATGAGAGACCGCGCAAAGCCCTCTTCTTCCTTTTTGAGTTAAGCAACACGTGATCGACACATGATTCTTTTGTTATGGTGGCTGACGTAAGGCTGTTGGAATTTGACCGCCACCACTAGTTCACCACACTCGCGCTTAATCGGTGAAGTCATCCCGGAGTCATCCGTGCTGAATGTTTATACATTATTCTGATTATTTGAAGCTTGGACTTTGAAATGAATGAGAAAAAGATCTAGTGAATTATTATGCTCATAGAGGCAACAAAGAGAAAGAATTTAGTCTCAGAACGTTAATATAGCTGGAGAGCAAAGGTTGATCCTGTAGAGACCACGTCGGTTGCGATTGGCTCTAGAATGTGATTGACAGATGACTGTATTATGCCCTTTGATTTTTGGCATAGCGCACCTTCCGCGATCTTTACTGTCCGGGGGGAGGCAGTTAGTGGCTTAGTAATGGTCTGTTCTGAAACAGATTAAGGGTTGTTGAGGTTTTATATAGCGTAACAGCCACCACTAGACAAAAGTTCATAGGAGAACCTCCCCCCCATCTTTCTTTGCATGGATATTGTACATACATTAAAAACAATCCCGTTGTCAGGGATTAGATGTTTACTTGGCGCTTTATTTAATGTCTTTAATATGCGCCCTGGCATAAGTACAGTCATTTGTAAAAATAAATTAAGAGCGTGGCTACAAGCATGTTTCCTGGCGTTTATTTTTTTAAAACTCAAGTTGATGGTCTCTCTTTGTTGTGTATCAAGACTTCTATCGACTTCTGATTTCATTACCATGCAAACGCAACTGTGAGGTCTCGCTTTAGTTTTGCTCCACGTGTCTGCAAACATTGAAATGTCTACATATTACAGTGACCTTGAAGATTTTGATGATAAGAGCCCTTTGCGGTCGTCATATCACAATGCCAGGGATTTTTTTAAAAATCTGATTATCTCACACCCTTAAGAGCAGGAAGTTTGTAGCGCAGAGCTTTGTCACGCAAACCTAGCCCGCGTCGCGTAGGTGGCGGTATTGAAAACGTAGGTATAGGCTTGGATAAATTCTGCTCGTAAAATGGCTTATTCTACCTGCCAGCAGTGCTCGTAAAAATCGCTTATTCTTCTCGAAATTCTGCTCGGACACCCTCATTCTGCTCGAATTCTGCTCGGTGTATTTTCACAAGTATGTAAGGGAGCCTAGGCCTAACCCCTAAATACTACGTAATTAGACTTTCATTATGCAGAGCAAAATTCTAATTCATCTCACTTTATAACAATAATATTAGACGAAACAGTGATTTTTTTATTAGCATCTTACAAAAAGGAAGATCAAACAATTGCGTAAAAACTGTGTAATTATTTTTGTATGTTTGGTGTTTATTTAGTTTTTTATTTTTTTCTTACAACTGTTTTGCATATCATTAGTGGCACTGATTTTCCGTTATTCTGCTCAAATTCTGCTCGAAAATCCCTTATTCTGCCGGCAGAATGCTCGCCTCGAGAATCACTTATTCTTCTCGAAATGAAGCCTAGCGCGCGAAGCCGAGTAAGGCGGCGAATAAACCCGCGAAAATAAGCGGCGTAAGCTGCCAAAAAATATCGCCTCCACCCCATTCCCTTCTCGGCTGTGCCGGTGAAACTTCGCCCAAACTGAATCCTGTCAGCTAGGATACCGCAAACCTGAGCTCACTAAGATCCATGTGAAAGCTTGCACGCGGTTGCACCTTTCATTCAGAGGGCTTTGCTCGCTAGATCGCATATGATTACGTGATAACGCAGTAGCGTCACGTGCGCTCTACCCTCTCAAGTCATTGTTATTTTAAGTTTTGCAGAGTTTTGGCTTGAACACGTCTAGCCTGTTCATCGCCTGCAAGCGCCAAGGAAGTGTTTCCATAGGCCCTGAAGCAGTTTTCGCTTTTCCTACCCTGTCCTACCAATTTGTCCTACCATATTTTTTGCCCTCGCCCCAATTTCCGCCCAGCCAAAAAGCGAAAAATGCTGAAACGTTCGCAGGCTGAAAAGCAAATGGGGAAACGAGTTCCCGTGCGTCTTCTTTTCACGGACCGGTCCGTTTCTAAATTTTGTCGTCCTCCGATATCTGAGAGCCGGGAACAGGCTAGTATCCAAACGCGAAAGAGCGGCTGATACATACTGTAGTACCCTGGACATATGACGTGGTTGAACAAACGTTCGATTCACAGGAAGAGATTGTCAGGGGCTGTAAAATTTCAACCACTAACTTAAACATGAAGCACTTCGATAAATGACAAGCATAGACCACGTTGCACGTGTTCAAATGAGGAAACGTGCCCCCGTTACATGTGCTTCCGTCCTTCACACAGCAGTGACATGTTTTGGCAGCACGGCCAGGAGCGGGTTATTATTTTAGTAGGAGGGGGTGGGGTGGGGGGAAAAAGGCTGGGGGTCCTAGAAAACTTAAAGAACAGGAGGGGGTCCTAAAATGGTTACAGGGGTTTGGGGGAGGGGCTGAAAATCTGAAAGGGTATGAAATTACAGGATCCCAAAGTGGGGTAGGGGGTCTTTGGAGCCCCAAAGGCCCGAAAATCTTGTCAAGGAGCTTGAAGCCCGAAGCCTTTCTTGACTTGGAAACTGAACACTGCTAATTCTGGCTAAACAGAGCCCTGGAGTGGTGCGATGGATCCCAAGGGGGGGCGGGGCGTCTTGGGAGCCCTAGAGCACCAAATTTTCCGTTTTGGGGTCCTGAAGCACTGCATTGTTTAGGCCGGAGTTCTGGAACAGGCTACACCCTAAGCTTTGGGACCCTGAAATTTGCGATGATATACGAAAATTTTATTGCAATATTTTTATAGTTTTTCGTGTTGTAACAGTGTGAGTGACCTTTATCAGCTCTTGAAATTGTCTTTCATCTATACATAACCGTAACAAACATTGACTAAGAGCAGTCTCGTCTCTCCCGACGCATGGAAACGCGACGCACGCGTGATGAGCCGGTAGTTATCACCAGTGGTTCATCACGCGCGCGTAACCAGTTTCCACGCTGCCATGTTCACGCCCACTCATTGTCCTTTATATCTTAGGGATACGCTCCATATCCCTGAGTGGAAAGCCGGAGACTGCTCATAGTCTACAATAAACATAATTTTAAACGTTCATGGCATTATTGGCATTTGCTATGTAAAGAGTCCTGATATTGCGGTCTGTTCTATCTGCACTGAATGACTTCATCTTCAACGAATTTAAGATGACCTATCATTCCGAACCAAAAACTTTCTTCTGTTCTTTGCCTTATTCTTTTAAGAAGAAATTTCCGGTTCACTTGTTCCAAGCATTCGGCAGTTTCCTTGATCTCTGCAACTGCACAGGAGCCAACATAACTTTCTTAAAAAATATTAATACCCTTCACAATTTTAAAAAGGTTGTCTTTGTCATTATTGCCGTAACCTAATCTAACATCAGTAGCGCGGAGCTCGGTAATATAGGCTTTGTGTGAGAGTATTTTCTAGAAGAGTATTAAAAAATAACTTCCTTTAACAATAAAACTTATTACTTGCTGTAGTAAGTGTCCACGTTGTGATCCTTGGTTTTGTGCGCTGATTTACATCAGTTACATGGGCACACAACGGTTCGTTTCGGGGAATATCTGTTCGGAAGGGGTGTGATTGAAGTGAAAGCAAAAGATTTCATTGACAAAACAACACCTTATTAAAACATCAGACTTATTAATTCCTATTGTTCTCGGAGGGACCAATATGTCGTTTAGAGCGCAAAATAAGGTCAGATAGTATTTTCGGAGAGCCATCAGCACTGAAATTCGGCGGATAGGATTCTGTTTCCCAAAATTTTCTGCGGCCTAAATTATCAGCTAAGAACGCCGAACAGATCAATCTGTATCAGAGCTTACACAAATATGCCTTTGAAAAGCTCTGAAACAATCTAAGAAGGCGAAAAATGATATGTCAAGTACACCTTTTGCTGTTCATTACGAGAAAATACGCAATCATTTGCGTGAAACGGCGATCAATTACGCGAAGAGACATTCATTAGCGCGAAAATACGAACATTTGCGCAAAAGTCAGATTCAATAGCGATTTTTGCATTTTAATCAACATTCAATAACACCTTTGGGCATTCATATGCGTCATTTGGCATACAAAAGAGAAAAATATACTTTCATTTGTGCTAGTATGCAAGTCATTAACACCATCTTGAATGTCAATAGGGACAATAATGAATAAACAAACATTAAAGTGAAAATACCATTTATTAACATTTCTGTCACACTGAAAGCAATTCAATAGAATTCCTGGACGGCCTCAGTGTGGATGAGACAAACATTAATGCACTTGTACAAACAATTACGTGTTCTTTAAATTCAATAAACAAAAAACGATTTTCAATGGAACAATATCTATTTTGCCTGAAATTTTCATTGCCAGTGTGATGCCCATGATATGTACATGTATGTACAACCCTTTGGATAGGTTACGTAACCTTTGTCAAGTGCAAAATAGGATAAAAGGATCAGAAAATTTTTTCCTCTTAATTTCTCTTCGTGAGCGTTTTTTGACTACTGGTACATGTACATGTACATACAAAATGCCTCGAAGAAATCGAATACCTCTCGAACACAGAGAGAGAATCGTTAGAGCTTTTGAGGACGAGCAGGAAGACTATCTTTTGGTCGCAGACACGTTGGGCGTGAATCGATCAACGGCAAGGGGTATCGTGGCGCGTTACATCACAGAAGGCAGAATTCGGGAGAGACCAAGAGGTGAGGTGGAAGAAACAACGTGCGCGTGGATGATGAAATGAGAGACTTTCTAGAGCAAATTATCAACGAAAACTGTCTGCTCACACTTGCTCAAATAAACAGTAAATTAAGGAGACGGTTACCAGCCAAACCCGAGATACATGACCGTACTGTATCAAGAACGTTAGACGGGATGCTGTTCCGAGTGAAACTGGTCAGACCCCTCCCTGCTGACAGAAACAGACCTGGCGTGCTGAACAAGCGAGTCGATTACGCGAACTGGTTTATGAATCACGCCATAGTCCGTCACTGTGTGTTTGTCGACGAAAGCGGCTACAATATTTGGACGGCCAGAAGTCACGGTAGGGCGCGGCAAGGAGAGAGGGCGTACCGCCAAGTGTGCGGTCAGCGTGGACGAAACCTGACCGTGACAATGGCAATTTCGCCCGTAAACGGACTTGTGTTTTCGTCAGTCGCTGTGGGAGGAATGAACGCTGAGCGTTTTAACAACTTCCTGGCACAGGCGAGGACGAACTTAGATCCTGACGAGTCAGTGATCTTTGTTTATGACGGAGCACCGGCCCACAGAAACCCGACCATTCCCGCCCCAAATACAGAGCTTAAAATGCTTCCACCCTACAGCCCTTTCCTCAACATCGTGGAACAGGCAATAAGCAGTCTTAAAGCGGCCATCAAGGCCGACATCTCCCGTCCTGAAATCCAAAGACTTATGGACAACAGAGATGAAGCAAGAGCCCGAAGAATCCCACTAGGGGATTTTCGAACACAACAACTTCTTGAAGCCCTACACAGAAACATCGACACCGTCACCGCAGCTAAATGTGCTCAATGGTACCGTTTAATGCAGACCTACCTACCAAGATGTTTGAACAGAGAGGTTATTGAGGGATAGATTAAAATTCAGGTACTACATGTATAGGTGCTATTCAATTGAAAATCGTTTTTTGTTTATTGAATTTAAAGAACACGTAATTGTTTGTACAAGTGACACTAAGGCCGTCCAGGAATTCTATTGAATTGCTTTCAGTGTGACAGAAATGTTAATAAATGGTATTTTCACTTTAATGTTTGTTTATTGTCCCTATTGACATTCAAGATGGTGTTAATGACTTGCATGCTAGCGCAAATGAAAGCATATTTCTCTTTTTTGTATGCCGAATGACGCATATGAATGCCGAAAAGTGTTATTGAATGTTGATTAAAATGCAAATATCGTTATTGAATCTGATTTATGCGCAAATGTTCGTACTTTCGCGCTCATGAATGTCTCTTCGCGCAATTGAAGGCCGTTTCACGCAAATGATTGCGTATTTTCTCGTAATGAACAGCAAAAGGTGTATTAAGATAAAATTTTCTCTTTGGTTGCCCTTGGATTTATATATCAGCAGCTTTAAATTGGTTCGTTGTAGCACTTCACTGAATTAAAAGTTTGTCTTTGTTTGTTATTTAGTACAGCCGTAAACCAATCTCGCAGACCTTGGTAATGTAAGGCTTTGTGTGGGAGTTCATGAATATTTTCTAGGAGTGTTCCTTGGTTTTGTGTGCAGATTTACACATCCGCAGCTTCGACTCATTATAGCAATTCACAATTTAAGTTTGTCTTTGTTATTCAGTACAGGTGATCCAATCTCACACCGCACGGAGCTCGATCGGTAATATAAGGATTTGTATAGGCGGTTCAAGAATAATTTCTGAAGCGTAAACGAAAATACCTTTTACAGTAAAACTTAACACTAGTTGTTGTTTGTGTCCACAGTGTGTTAGTAAGGACTGTTAGTAAAAGTATTTACGTTTCGATACGTTCTAGTGCGATTTGCGCTAATTGGAGACACTATATTATAATTATATTTTAATCTGTGTATTGGCACAGTTTTGTTGAGCCAGAATTAGTACATTTGTAAATCAACAGCTTTAGTTCATCGCTCGCTGACCAATGTGTTTATTACAATTTACAACAGCTCGGATTATTATTATGCAAGGAAGTACGATATGAGAAAACACAAACTAGCTAGGACAACTATAATACAAACTAACAGTATAAGACGGAAAAACATTATGAATGATTCGTGCGCAAGACATAAAAGGAAGTTTCGTGAGAGATGGAGTTTGTCCGTTTCTTGCAGTTTGTTGTGTATGTAGTGTAACTGCGAGCTGCTAAAGTTATGCCCTGAGGCAACAAACCAAGCCCACGCGCATTTATTACAAGAGAATAAGTAACTGCAAGTGATAATCTCTTGGTTATTGTCAACTCTGAAGCCTGGTATTTCGACCGCTTTTAAACCACTCGCCCTCGCCAGCACTCCCATATAGGCATCCTCAACGGGAAATACTTTCCACTTTCTCATGTTCTGGAATAAGGATGATATTGTATTGGCAGACAAAACGTAAAAGGGGCCGGCGGGATACGGTGGGAAATAATCCTCCATGTAGCAGTCACGAGTAGTAGCATTAACCTGAGTCTCAATTTTTTGTCGAACAGGAGGTCCTTTGTTGGTTAACCGCCCCGGTGATAGCACTGGTGCTCTGTTGATGTCCCCACCATAGAAATTATCCCTTTTAGCTTCATTAAACCAGGACACCAGACGAGGTAGACGAATATACACATCATCATCCGCTTTAAGAATTAATTGCGGCTTGACTCGGATAAAAACCTAGCGAAATCCCGAGGGAACTTTTATTATTAAATTCTGGTAGTTATCAGTGAAGTTGAACTGCAGAATATCATTGTAAAACCCTGCTTCTTGTCTGATCTCAACGCCTACTTTTCGATCATCTTCGCTTCTTCCCAGCATAAAGGCATGCCTCCATATCTTCAAGGATGCGTTGTCATTATACCCCAGCCATGTACTTCGAATAGCATTTCTTTTGTCTAAAAATGAACGTTTTCCCACTCCAGACGCGATGAGAATAAACAGAAACAAATTGGATTTTTGACCTCCAAGATCGGGTTCTATGATCGCAGATGCGAATGAGAAATTAAATTGCGAAAAAGTTGACGACAATTAAAACTATTTGCATAAAAACAGAATCTATTTCCGAAGGGAATTTCCGCTTAGTGTGGCACACGTGGCCTAACTGCAGCTAATATATGTAAACATGTATGTAAAATTGAAACTGAAAAACGCTAAAAAAAATGTATTACTGAGAAAATATTTAAAAAGAACACCGAACCTTTTCAGTCTCACGTCTCTTACTATAAGCCTTTTTAAACTTCACATATTTTGAAAAGCGAAAATGTTCATTATAGAATTAATTTTGTTAATAATCTTTGAATAGTGTCCTTCAATAGCATTTTCGATAATAATATAAAGGTTCAAATGAGGCCTAACACTACTGTAAAAATTAAAATCTAAAATCCAAGCTTTTGCCGATCAACGGCATCATCAGGGATAAGAAAAATATTCCGCGTAAACATTTTACATAAGGAAATACAAACCTACCCTCAACTCCAGAGCGGAATGCAGCGAATTCGCGGACCTTTTATTCTAGTGACTATTTTAACACATCTGGATAGACCCTTTGTACAATGACACTCGCTCATTAGACCATTTTATTCGTTTCCTATTCATATTTGTACCTATTGTTTTAGACACTTTACATACTTGCCGCATTCTTACGTTTTTTACACAACCTACTTTACATTTGTATATAGGCCTACGCGGATATTTTTCTTATCCCTGATGATGCCGTTGATCGGCGAAAGCTTGGATTTTAGATTTTAATTTTTCCAATAGTGTTAGGCCTCATTTGAACCTTTATACTATTAATTCATTTTTTTTTTTTTTTAACTTTTGAATCCCAGTGGAAGTGAGCTGCGAATATCTAGCTAACAAATAAAATCTGATAAACAAGTATTTACGTGTAGCTTTCTGCGTTTACCACACTAGCATGCTGGATGCTTGCAATCTGATTATCCAAATTCTGATTTTACTTCTTTGCCGACAAGCCATTTTTTTTTCCTCGGAGGGATGATAAAGAGAGCGTTGAACCTAAATCAAAGCACCGAATTGATTGCTACTCCGCTACTTCAGCAACCGTTTTCGAAGAGTTAACCTCCATGTCTTATTCTATCTGTTCATCATATGTGTTTGCAAGGCAGTTTATGTGCTGGGCGTTATTACCTTGTCTCTTATTTATTACGGTGAAGAACAATGGAATTCGCATTGTAAAAAAGCCATTTCCCATAATCAAGGTCAAATACTCAGGCCACAGCTTTGAGGACGGTGGGTCCTAATACAAAGGTATTTTTGCAAAGGTCATGGCTATGGGGAAAAGCAGATCTTAGCAACTGGAATCTACAAAGAAAAATGTGGGTAACCACGCATTTTTTCAGAGATAATTAAGCAACCATAATTCAACCATAACATGACAACGCGTAAATTAACGCTCACAAAAGATAACGCGACTTAAAATATTCGCGTTAATATTTCCTGGAGTGTTAATTTTCCTATCCGAAGGTATACATTCCTCAACCTCGTTCCCAGGGTCTCTCCTCTTCTTCTCGCTCCACTCCAAGAAGAGAAGAGACCCTGGGAAGAAGTGTTGCACATAATCGTCAACAGGTGATACGCTTATGTCGTTAATTAGTTTTAGGGTTAACCGGTACTTAGTTTTCCCAAGTTCGATCACACTTTTTAAACAGAATCAAATACTCTCCAAGAGTTCAAATTATCTTGCTCTCGTTTGGCTTGATTAGTTGAAACTCATCTGCGCTCTAAGCCCGGCGGGCGGTTCGAAGCTGTTCAGAACAATGGCAGTTCAGATTAGTTCCACTCCACCTAGGACAACCCAAAAGATGACAATTTTAAATTATAAATAATACAAAGTTTATAAACTAGCAGGACCACAGCGACAAGGCATTGAGAGTTGCCTGATCAGTAGACCTGGATCAGTAAAAAGAAAGACACAGAAGCAGAAAATACGAATGTATGTAACAAAAAATTGCCCGATATTTCGGTTTGCAAAACAAACCTTCTTCAGGGGCTACAAGAGTAAAATGAGTAAATGTGTTACAGAACTGTTGACATTAAAGTTTAAAAGTTTAAAATAAATGAATATGATAGGTTGGTAGCTGAAGAAGAAGCGTCATTAATGTAGCTCATCACGTCTGTTTAATCCTTACGGCTCAAGTGCAGGCTTAACCTCTAGTTGGGACCGTGAAATTTGCAATGATCTATTAGAATTTTATTGCAATATTGCTATAGATTTTCGTGTTGTAACAGTGTGAGTGACCTATATCAGTTCATGAAATTGTCTTTTATCTATACATAATCGTAACAAACATAGACTACGCACAGTCTCTCTTTCCGATCAAGGATAGTCGAGCATAAAGAACACGCGAGCGAGCGAGCGAGCGCGAAAATCGCCCGACGCGTGAAAACGCGACGCACGCGTGACTACACCAGTGGTTCATCACGCGCGCGTCACCGGTTACACGCTGCCATTATTACGCTCACTCAGTGTCCTTTAGATCTTAGGGACTGGTTGCATACGCTCCATATCCCTGAGCGGAAAGCCAGAGACTACTCGTAGTCTACAATAAACATAATTAGTGTTCATGGCGTTATTGGTATTTGCTATGTAAAGAGTCCTGATATTGAGGTCTGTATTATCTGTACTGAATGACTTCATCTTCAACGAATTTAAGATGAACTATCATTCCGAACCACAAACTTTCTTTGCCTTATTCTTTTAAGAAGAAATTTCCGGTTTACTTGATCCAAGCATTCGATAGTTTCCTTGACCTCTGCAACTGCACAGGAGCCAACATAGCTTTCTAAAACAAAAATATTAATAGCCCTTCACAATTTTAAAAAGGTTGTCTTTGTCATTATTGCCGTAGTAGCGCGGAGCTCGGTAATATAGGCTTTGTGTGGGAGTATTTTCTAGAAGAGTATTAAAAAAGAACTTCTTTTAACAATAAAACTTATAATTTGCTGTAGTAAGTGTCCACACTGTGATCCTTGGTTTTGTACGCTGATTTACATGGGCACACAACGCCAGGTTCGTTTCGGGGAATATCTGTTCGGAAGGCCTAAATCGCCTTAGATATTCGGATTTAATTGAAGTGAAAACAATAAACTCTTGGACAAAACATCACCTCGGACGTTCGTAACAAAAAGACTTGTTAATTCCTATTGTTTTCGGAGGGACCAATATGTCGTTTAGAGTACAAAATAAGGTCAGCTATCATTTTCAGAGAGCCATCAGCAGCTCGGAAATTCGGCGGATAGGATTCTGTTTCCCAAAATTTTCTGCGGCCTAAATTTTCAGCTAAGAACGCCGAACAGATCAATCTGTACTAGCTTACACAAATATCCCTTTAACCCTTTCACGCATGCTTTTTTTCCAGAAAAACCCGTAATTTTTACCGTTAAATGTTTTTCTTGGGTGTTATGAAATTGTACTACGTTTTGCTAGAAAAGCAATCGTTTACATTTCAGCTAAATTTTCCACTAGTTTCTATGTTAAAATGAGCAATATTTCACTTTACCGCATGCCCATAAGCCAAAATTTGGACTTGTTTTTGTTTTTGTTGTTTTTGCTGATACATTTCGATTTTTCTCCTGCCTCCTTTTCCTTTCTTTTTTTCTCTCTTTCTCTTCTCGCTATCTTCTACTTGTTATTGCCTTTCTATCAGCTGGAAAAGGTTTGGTATTAACCGTTCAAAAAACCTGGAAATGAGACGTTGATCAATTAAAGGGGTAATGGCCTATTTTACACAAATTTTGCACCAATAGTTCAACATGTTTTTTTCCAGTAACTCTGTCAACATTTGGTCGCCATTCAAAATGGACACACGTGTGGAAAGCTCTGATCCTCCCGTGTTAGTGGGTTATAGAAACCATCTCCTGTCGTAGAAATTGATGACGTCACAAGTGGTTCTTTGTTTACTTCTCCAAATGTTGTCTGGTGACGACTCTGGGCGCAAAAGGGTTACAAAAGCTGAATAAATAAAAAAGCTCTGAAACAATCTAAGAAAGAGAAAAATGATATGTCAAGTATTTAGTTAAAATTTTCTCGTTGGGTACCCCTGGATTTATATATCAGCAGCTTTGGTTCATTGTAGCACTTCAATCACCGAATTAAAAGCTTGTTTTTGTTATTCAGTACAGCGTGACCCAATCTTGCACAGCGCGGAGCTCGGTAATGGAAGCCTTTGTGTGGGAGTTCAACGAATATTTTCTAGAAACAGGTTAAAAGAACTACCTTTAACGATTATTAAACTTATTACTTGCTGTAGTTCGTGTCCACATTGTGTTCCTTGGTTTTGTGTGCTGATTTATACCTTAGCACTGTTAGCAGCTTCGGCTCATTATAACAATTTACAATTTAAGTTTGTCTTTGTTATTCAGTAGAGGTGACCCAATCTCAACCGCACGGAGCTCGATCGGTAATACAGTGTATAAGGATTTGTATAGGAGTGTGTGTTAGTAAGGACTGTTAGTACAAGCATGTACGTTTCGATACGATCCAGTGCGATTTGCGCCTATTGGAGACACTTAGTCATACAATGAAAAGTATATTCTAATTATTTTTTAATCTGTGTATGGCACGGTTTTCTTGAGCTAGAATAAGTACATTTGTAAATCAACGGCTTTAGTTCATCGCTCGCTGACAAATGTGTTTATTACAATTTACAACAGCTCGGATTATTATTATTATTATTATTATTATTATTATTATTATTATTATTATTATTCAAGGAAGTACATAATGAGAAAACACAAACAAAAGGACAACTATAATACAAAGTGACAGAATAAGAGGGGAAAACATTATAAATGATTCGTGCGCAAGACATAAAAGGAAGTTTCGCGAGAGATGAAGTTTGTCAGTTTCTTGCAGTTTGTTGTGTATGTAGTGTAACTGCAAGCTGCTGAGGCAACAGACCTAGCCCACCTGCATTTATTACAAGAGAATAAGTTACTGCAAGTGACAATCTCTTGATTATTCAGGGGCACCGAACGAAAAAAATTTTAGAAAAATACTTGAAATATAATTTTCGGCTTTCTTAGATTGTTTCAGAGCTTTTTAAAGGCATATTTGTCTAAGCTATAATACAGATTGATCTGTTCAGATTTTTTAGCTGAAAATTTAGGCCGCAGAAAATTTCAGCAAACAGAATTTCCGAGCTGCTGATGGCTAGCTGACCTTAGTTTGCACTCTAAACGACATATTTGTCCGTCCGAAAACAATAGGAATTAATAAATCCTCTTGTTACGAAAGTCCGGCGTGACGTTTCGCCGAAGAAATCTCTAGCGTTCACTGCTATTAAATCCGAAAATCTCAGGCGATTTTAGGCCTTCCGAACAGATATTCCCCGAAACAAACGGTTACTGTCAACTTCGGAACCTGGTATTTCGACCGGTTTTAAACTACTCGCCCGCGCCAGCACTCCCACATAGGCATCTTCAACAGCAAATACTTTCCATACTTTCCACTTCGGCTCATGTTCTGGAATAAGGATGATATTGTATTAGCTGATAAAACGTAAAAAGGGCCGGCGGAATACGGTGGGAAATAATCTTCCATGTGGCAGTCACGAGTTATAGCATTAACCTGGGTATCAAGTTTTCTTCGAACAGGTGGTCCTTTGTTGCTTAACCACCCCGGTGATAGCACCCGTGCCCTGTTGATGTCTCCACCATAGAAATTCCTCCTTTTAGATTCATTCAACCAGGACATCAGACGAGGTAGACGAATATACACATCATCATCCCCTTTTAAGAATAAATTGCGGTTTGACTCGGATAAAAACCCAGCGAAATCCCGAGAGAACTTTTATTATTAAATTCTAGTAGTTATCAGTGGAGTTGAGCTGCAGAATATCAATGTAAAACCCTGCTTCTTGTCTGATCTCAGCGCCTACTTTTCGATTATCTTCGCTCCTTCCCAACAAAAAGGCATGCCTCCATATCTTCAAGGGTGCGTTGTCATTATACCCCAGCCATGTACTTCGAATAGCATTTCTTTTGTCTAAAAATGAACGTTTTCCCACTCCAGACGCGATGAAAATTAACTCTTTCACGCCTAGACCAAGTTATGGTGAGATGATTTGTCACTACCTTTTTAATCTGTTCACAAAATCCTATCGTGTTACCATTCAAATGACACCTCTTTGGCGGAACTTTTCCATAGGACTATTCATTTCTTAGTATTTTAAAAAACGAAATTTGGGATTTTTGGTGAATTTTTTGCTTTGACCACTTCAAGAGTGAAAGGGTTAGACAGAAACAAATTGGATTTTTGATCTCCGAGATCGGGTTCTATGATCGCTGATGCGAATGAGAAATTAAACTGCGAGCAAGTTGACGACTTGACCTAATCTCGTTCCCAGATCTCGCGGGTGGGCGAAGCCGAAGGCGAGATCTGGTCAAATCCGATTTGTACCACGTGATTGCCTGTCAGGAATGTGGCAGGCAAGTCAATAGCGCATGCCCGAGACAATTCTTAGAAAATGGCAATCAAATGAATAACCAAAGCTTAACCAAACGAATAACGAATGCTTAACCAATCTCGTCTTTCCTGGAATGATATCTAGCAAAGTATTTTACTAAAGAATAAAGCAGAAGGCAATCATCAAAGCTCAGTTCGGGTAAATAATATTTTATTTGATTAAGTGTTCATTCGGCTGCTACATGCAATGACTAGACATGTCTAGGTTTTATGCAAATTTGATCGGGTCACGTAACTATTCTTACGGCGGGGGGAACATCGTTATTCGTTAGAAATAGCTTTATAATGCTATGAAGAACTGAGAAGAAATCTTCTTGACTTTTGAGGCCGACTGTAAACAACGAAATGTCCCAAGAATGCATATATTATGATTGCGTGCACAATGTCTAATTTGGATAAAAACAGACATTGAATTCCCCAGAGGCCCTGAGAAGCCTCGCAACGCACGTTCAAATTTTAGCGCTGTGACAGCCATGTTTTTAAACAGCCAATCAAAAAGATCGAATTTTCTTACTTGATCAGATCTTCGCCCACCCGCGAGATCTGGGAACGAGATTAGACTTGACCGTCAAGTGTACAATATCATAAGCATAATGACTTGCTTCAATTCTACTCGTGCCGGTTTTTCCTTCACTTGTTTTGCGACTATCGACCTTGATGAAATTAGCCCGTTCCAGGCTTCGAGATATTGGGGAAAGCGTGATTTGAGTAAAAGAGCGCTAAAAAAAGCGAATGAGCTGAGGATCGACAAGGCTCTCCCTTCCTTTTACCGCCAACGCCCCCTTTTCTCCAGATCCCACGCGTCTCAAGGGTGCGTTTCTTTGGGAAAATCCGAAAACGGATTTGTGATCCCAGATCAAATGGATTCTTCGACACCAAAGAAACGCAAAATCCGAAAAAGGATTATTTTGTCATGACAAGAGGGGCTGGAGGCACGCAATATATATGTCAGAACGATATTTCTCTCGTACTGCCCTAGAATTCAACTAGAATGGAATACAAATAATTTATAAACAAGGACTGTATATGCAGTAGTTCAAGTGAACTCGCTATTTGCGTTCACAATTAGCAAAATCTGGTCCCTGAATTACAGAAATGGTACACAAATGAAGTTATCCTGACGTGTCAATGCTTCTGTCTGTACTTTTGGAGAAAACTTTTCAAATATACGGAACGGAATAATCACCTGAATTTTTCTTTTTTACGATCGAATGTTTTGTCACGCAAGATCGAGAGAAAATATGGCGAGACCAGTAAATTGGCATGGAAGACCGCTTGACAGATGTACTATTTTCGGATCCGTCCCCCAAAGAAACGCACGGATCATGAATCCTAAAAATCCGGATTTAGATTTGATCTGATGTATCCACTCGGAGTGTGGATTCTTCAGATCACTAATCCGTGATTAATCCATTTTCGGATTTAGGTAAAGAAACGCAAAATCCGTTTTTGGATACAAGAATCCGGATTTGGATTTTCCCAAAGAAACGCACCCTTATTTTCGCGTTCCCTTTCTACTTTTCGTGCCGTCCCTACCATCTGAGACCCTGGAACAGGCTATGATGAAATTGTAGCTTCCAGCGATCGGCTTGTTTGAAGCGGTGTATTTCGAGAAATAAAGGCAGAACAAAACGATTATTCCGAACAAGGCCATGCAGACTTTTTAGCAAAAGCAGGCAAAACAACTGCCCCTTTCTCCCTACAAGACAACTCAGAGTAATGCTTCCGATTCTTTGGCGACATAGATTTATGAAATAGAGTAACGTTGCCATGTTGTACTATTGCGGATGTGACATATGCAGATAGTCACAACTACGAATCATGTTTGCGTCCACCTAAAAACGAAAACATCTACAACTTTGACTGCCATAGAGGGTTTTTACGGCTGCCCCGTTGGAGGTATAAAACAGCAAAAACTATTTGCATAAAAACAGAATCCATTTTCCAAAGGAGAAACATTTTATTGTTTTACAGGCCGCCGTAACCGTAGAAATTACCACGTGACCTAACTGCAGCGAACATAATTATGTGAATTGAAACTGAAAAACGCTAAAAAAATGTGCTACTGAGAAAATATTTAAAAAGAACACCGAACCTTTTCAGTCTTACGACTCTTACCGTAAGCCTTTTTTAAAAAAACTTCACATATTTTGAAAAAGCGAAAATGTTCATCATAGATCATTATAGAATTCATATTGTCTTTAATTTAAGTTTTGAATCCCAGTGGAAGTGAGCTGCGAAAATCTAGCTGACAAATAAAATTTGATCTACAAGTACTTACCTATAGCTATCTGCGTTTACCACAAATAGTATGCTGGATGGTTGCAATTTGATTATGCAAATTTTGATTTTACTTCTTTACCGACAAGCCAAATAATCTTTAATTTTCTTCTCTGGAAGATACAATAAAGCAGGAACCAAAATCAAAGCTGTTGCAAACTGCTTTAGCAACCGTTTTCAAAACGTCAACCTCCATAGGGCTATTCTATCTATTCATTGTAAGCTATTGTATGTGTTTGCGAGTCAGTTTATGTGCTGTGCTGGGCGTTGCCTTGTCTCTCATTTGTTACGGTGAAAAACAATAGAACTTGCAGTGTAAAAAAGCCACTTCCCATCAGTCAAGTCTACTCAGGCCACGGCTTTAGAACGGCAGGTCCTACTATAAAGGTTTTTTTTTGCGAAGGTCATGTCTATGGGGAAAAAGCAGATCTTAGCAAGGACTATTGAAATCTAAAAAGAAAAATGTGGTTAGCCACGCATTTTTTCAGAGATTATTATGGTCAAAATACTCAGCGCGTTCCGCTCATTATTTAGGAATGATTTTCATTACTCGGGAACGGATTGCATTATTGGAATCAAAATTCCATTTTCAAATTGGAGATTGAAATCTTCCAACGGTAGAATCATTCGAAATAACGAATGATAGATAACCAACGAGGCGCGTAGCGCCGAGTTGGTTATAATCATTTGATATTCAGCAAGCCCGAGTAGAATAATTGTTTTATTAAAAACATAACCACTGTTTAAAAAAAATCAAGAAAGAAAGGGGAAAAAAGAGAAAAGACATAAAAAGGGAACAAGAATAGATCACATGACTGAAGCCGGGAACCACTGCTCGCAGGGTAATGACTGAACGAGAAAGGCGCCAAAACCTTGCGAAGTGTTGCAGCATTTCATTGCAGAGCTGAATGAATCAATGAAACTGCTCGAAAGTGAACGAAGTGGCACACGTTTTGGGAAAAAATCTTCTAATTATTGGCTCTGAAATATGGTACGTGTTTGATTTTTCCTGAAACATTGTTGTAATCATCGTTTAAAGTGGATTAAAGCTGTACGATTTCACCATATTAGCTGCTGGAGTTGAAACGAACAAGTTTGTAATCCGTTCGCACAACGGATCCATCATGTGCGTGTTGGATCGAGTTGAAGACAGAACTAATTTGAACTGGAAGAGGTAATTTCTATGCAGCTTAGAAGCAAGATTACTGTAGCGAGGAACATTAGAATTCACCATCATATTTTGTTAAACGCAAAGCACAAAACGCAGTTGTTCTCGGTTCAGAGGTTGCGGACGGAATGGTATTAAAAAACAACACTCAAACAACTGGGAAAGCGATTCAACTCCGTTTACATGGCATCCCATTTCTATCTGAACATTTGAACCTGTTGGAACACAAAGCTACAAAGAGTGCAGGTAAACCAGTGTCAATTTTGCGTGTTATAGCCGAAAAAAGTTTCGCCCTTCCTTAATCCTTCTTGGTAGTTTGTTTCGTACTTGTTTAGATTATGATTTTCTCACCGACTCGCCATGAATGTGTGATAGTTTTTATTGAATGCTTCTGCCTCACTTCAGTATGTTTTATTTTATGTCTTGCCTTGATATTTTGAAGTGGAAAGCCTTCCTGATAAAATCTACCGTTTGTTCAATTTTAATGATCGATGTGACGATCGATGAAAGAAATTAATTGTAAACACAACGCTTATTGCTTAAATTCTATTTCTGCACAGTTTCTTGTTGTCTTAAGAAATCAAGCACGACGGAACAATTTTGATTTGTGTCTTAGTGAAGCTGCTGGAATTTCTGCTTAATTTAAATTCGCTGCCAAGTGATTTTTCTCGTCCATTTTTCTCGCCGGGTTGCTCGCGAGGAAAAAACTTTCAGCTCACTTTGTTATTGAATGTTCATTGACCATATTTGGTCGCAGCAGGTATATGAGCTGATAGCCTAGCTCCGTTCAGCCAATCGAAATGCTAGAAGTCCAATATACCTAGTCCAGTTTTTAATAATTGAATTTATAATCGTTTGCATCTCTGTCTTTCGAGTAAACTTTGGAAGCCGAGAACATGCAAATTCGAAACCACATTTTTCCTTGATAACTGTCTTCTCTAAATTTGTAGACGATTCCTTGCCTGGCGTCCTCGACGCTGATGCCTTTGAAGAAGGTAAGCCCCAAGCTTATTATTGAAATCTCAACTTTTGCCATCTTTGAATGTGCTTTCACAGGAACAAGTGGCTAAGGGTTTTTGGAAAAAAAAATTGTATTGTATTTGTATTTTCTGTATTTGCAGACGATTCCTTGCTTGGCCCTGGTGCCTCTCAAAAAACAATACCAGGCTGGGAAACAACTCTGGCTTCTTGGAACTGTAACATCTAATCGCCAGTTAAACACAGGGGAACAATTAGGAAAGTTGCAAGCCAGAAGATTAACAGGCAAGGATAACGAAAACGATGGTTTAGTATTGCCCTTTAATCCCATATCAATATACCAATTCTCCTGACTGATCTTCATACATTTCCATATTGTTTTGGTTTGGAGAATTTTTAAAAGATCAAACCATTTTTCCTTTTTTTCCTTTGGTGATCATTTTCTTTATTCTCATAACCTTTTCTGTTGATTAGGGAGAGGCCAAAAAACAATAGGAAAACAGGAAAAACAGTTTGAGTATATATCAACTGGAAACCAATTCCATCATAACAAAATACATTTATTTATTTCAGATCACATTTCCTGTTGCAACGTAACTATTATTCACAAGCAGAAGTTCCAGTTCTGATGCACAATGTCTGCAGAAACGCTAACTTGTGAACAATGTAAATATGAACAAAACAAGACTGAAATAAAGTGTTGACAGGCCAAACGCGGCTCATACGCTCGTGCTAATGTGTTTCCTTGACCATATAGTTTAGCTCTCACGAGTATATTCCCTAGAGATTTTCCTTTTTTTGTATGAGACTATAGGGGGTTCTTTGTATATTTCTCTTAGCGATGGTTGATTTTGGATTAAGTGCCATTTGCTCATAAGGATGTTCTTAGACACAGCCGGGTGGAATGTTGTAACGAAAGGCAGAATTTTACTCCGCACTCTCTGTCGTTGTTGAAGAGCCGACTTCCTTACGCTGAATTTGACTTCCGACGTTATTCTTTCTACTAAGCTGTCAGGGTAGTCTCTCGCACGAAGGCGTGCCTTAAATTGGTTGATATTCTCAGCGAAAGATTTCGCTGAAGAGTTTGTTCTAAGAAGTCTTAGGGCTTCACCTTTGATAAACCCTTTTCTGACCCCTGGTGGGTGACAGGATGAGAAGTGGGTGTACTGGAAAGTCTCTGTCGGCTTAAAATGTGTGCGGATATCAAGGATTGCTTGTTTGTTAAATCTTTCGCCTTTGAAGACAGTAGTATCCAGGAAGTTTATTTCTTTATCTGAGATTTCAGCCGTAAATTTAATTGTCGGGTGGTGTCTGTTTGCTAGGACAATAAACTCTTCTATCTCCTTTTTGTCAACATTCCACAGTGAGAATATGTCATCGATGTATCTTTTCCCACTCAAGTGGTTTTGTGTTGCTAAGACTAGTTTATATTTCCGTCTCAACCGCCGACATAAAAATGTTTGCAAAAGCAACTGCCATTTTTGTGCCCATTGCGGTTCCGTGGGTTTGGAGATGGTGTTTCCCGTTGAATTCAAAAGAATTCTCTTGGAGAATCAGCCTTAAGATTTCTCTGAGGGAGAGGGTCGGTATGGGGGTCGGTATGGGGGTGTTTGCACGGACAAACTGAACTATTAGAGTGGGACAATAAATTATGGAGAATCGTAAATGAGACAACTAAGATCGCTCTAACGTACTGATAAACGTTGAGAAGACAAGACTAATACCGTATGAACATACTAACGTACAGCGAAACGCTAAGCAGTGTCGACTTATCGCACGAATGTACTAACACACTGAAAACCTTAAAGGACCAATATCCGGTTACTGCGCATGCTCCAAACTTTGATTTCCTGACAGGATGTCGCGAATTCAAAAGACGCGAGAAGTGATATAGAACCTTCAAAAATCCGTTTGCATCGTGCTCAGCTTAGTTCAATATTACCCTAAAGCTTCTCCCAGTTATAGATTAATGATATACAGTTTTCGTTAAGTTCCAATTTGTGTGAGATCGGGATTTTTTGGCGTTGTTTTCAATGCCGTTGGACGGAGGACCGAGAGGAGGGAAGCGCTATGGCGCCGGTCGAAGGCTTCTTTCTCCCGGCAGCCTCCATAAAAGCTCAGAAAATCGTGAAAGGAATAAGAAGAGATGGAACTAGCAGCATACCAGAATATATATAAAGAAAGCAACCCAAGAGACATGGAAACGACTGAAGGGATCAGCGGTGTCTGTATTCGACCGACACAGCCATAAACTGATGGGTTGGAAGGCCTGCACGCTGCACGACTTCTACTTGTACTTGTATGCCGCGCCTTATCTTGGTCTTTTGACCCATTTTGCTTCTTGTTTTTTTTTAGCGGGTTTAGAACGGAGGATTTTTAAATGTTGACTGAATCGAGCCGTTACAACTTAGGCGTCGCATTCTCGAGGTCATATCGAGGTCATAAGTGGTGGATTCTTGTGGCTTTCGTCGTTTGTTATTCTCCGTTGGTTTGACTTCTGATCATTTGTTAAGCGACTCAATATGGTGTTTATGCCGCTCTTGCATGATAGGTACGTTGAATTTGGCTCATTTAGGAAATTTGTGGGTTTTTCCGCCTCTCAGGTTTATATTTTCGACAATAAAGGATCTGAAATATTCACTGCAGCGTGACGAGTTTCCCTGCTGATGTTTGTAACGCCGGGCTTGGCTTATTGTTTTTAATTCTCTTGCAGGATTTTGTGTTTCGCATTACGCTCGGTTAGATCTTTGTGTATAATCAGGGTCACCCAACGAGAAAATTTTAGCAAAATACTTGAAATATCATTTCCTTCTTTATAAGATTGCTTGAGAGGTTTATAAAGGCACAACGTGAAAGCTAATACGGATTGATCTGTTCGGATTTTTTAGCTGAATATTTAGGCCGCAGAAAATTTTAGGAAACAGAATCCTATCCGCGAATTTCCGAGCTGCCGATGGCTCGCCGAAAATGCTAGCTGACCTTATTTTGCACTCTAAACGACAGATTTGTCCCTCCAAAAACAATAGGAACTAATATCTCCTCTTGTTAAAAAAGTCCGACGTGATGTTTCGCCAAAGAAATCTCTAGCTTTCACCGCAATTAAATCCGAAAATCTCCGGTGATTTATAGCGGAGCCAGGGCGCTAGCGCGTCAGCGGAGCTCCATTGTTAAGGAAATTTGGTAACCTATCAAGCCAAAAAATTGTGGTAGTGACGTAATAGTCACGTGACCGTCCGTCCGTACGTCCGTACATCCGTACGTCCGTACATCCGTACGTCCGTACATCCGTCCGTCCGCACCACAGGTTTACCAATACACTTCCTACACTGGATATGACCCTGTGTTGAATCCCGTGTGTTTTTGGCGCGAAATCGCATGTTGACCCGCGTTGTAGCAAAACAAGCAAAGACAACAAAAGTCAAAAACAAATTTGTTAATGGAAAAAAAAAGTTCAAAAGAACACTCAGTTGTCTTTTTGGTGGAAGGGGAAAAGTTCAATTTAGGCGAAAAAATTAGGCGATAAAGTTCAGGCAAAAAGTTCAAATTTGCCTCGTCGGTTCTGTTCAAACTCGGTCGGCACACCGCTTGAGTTTGCAGCTTTTCGCAGCGGTTTCGGCGCCAAATATAGCAGAGCTAGTGGTTTTTGTTTTTTTCTGTCCACAAGCTTTGGTTCATTGTAGCACTTCAATCACCGAATTAAAAGCTTGTTTTTGTTATTCAGTACAGCGTGACCCAATCTTGCACAGCGCGGAGCTCGGTAATGGAAGCCTTTGTGTGGGAGTTCAACGAATATTTTCTAGAAACAGGTTAAAAGAACTACCTTTAACGATTATTAAACTTATTACTTGCTGTAGTTCGTGTCCACATTGTGTTCCTTGGTTTTGTGTGCTGATTTATACCTTAGCACTGTTAGCAGCTTCGGCTCATTATAACAATTTACAATTTAAGTTTGTCTTTGTTATTCAGTAGAGGTGACCCAATCTCAACCGCACGGAGCTCGATCGGTAATACAGTGTATAAGGATTTGTATAGGAGTGTGTGTTAGTAAGGACTGTTAGTACAAGCATGTACGTTTCGATACGATCCAGTGCGATTTGCGCCTATTGGAGACACTTAGTCATACAATGAAAAGTATATTCTAATTATTTTTTAATCTGTGTATGGCACGGTTTTCTTGAGCTAGAATAAGTACATTTGTAAATCAACGGCTTTAGTTCATCGCTCGCTGACAAATGTGTTTATTACAATTTACAACAGCTCGGATTATTATTATTATTATTATTATTATTATTATTATTATTATTATTATTATTATTCAAGGAAGTACATAATGAGAAAACACAAACAAAAGGACAACTATAATACAAAGTGACAGAATAAGAGGGGAAAACATTATAAATGATTCGTGCGCAAGACATAAAAGGAAGTTTCGCGAGAGATGAAGTTTGTCAGTTTCTTGCAGTTTGTTGTGTATGTAGTGTAACTGCAAGCTGCTGAGGCAACAGACCTAGCCCACCTGCATTTATTACAAGAGAATAAGTTACTGCAAGTGACAATCTCTTGATTATTCAGGGGCACCGAACGAAAAAAATTTTAGAAAAATACTTGAAATATAATTTTCGGCTTTCTTAGATTGTTTCAGAGCTTTTTAAAGGCATATTTGTCTAAGCTATAATACAGATTGATCTGTTCAGATTTTTTAGCTGAAAATTTAGGCCGCAGAAAATTTCAGCAAACAGAATTTCCGAGCTGCTGATGGCTAGCTGACCTTAGTTTGCACTCTAAACGACATATTTGTCCGTCCGAAAACAATAGGAATTAATAAATCCTCTTGTTACGAAAGTCCGGCGTGACGTTTCGCCGAAGAAATCTCTAGCGTTCACTGCTATTAAATCCGAAAATCTCAGGCGATTTTAGGCCTTCCGAACAGATATTCCCCGAAACAAACGGTTACTGTCAACTTCGGAACCTGGTATTTCGACCGGTTTTAAACTACTCGCCCGCGCCAGCACTCCCACATAGGCATCTTCAACAGCAAATACTTTCCATACTTTCCACTTCGGCTCATGTTCTGGAATAAGGATGATATTGTATTAGCTGATAAAACGTAAAAAGGGCCGGCGGAATACGGTGGGAAATAATCTTCCATGTGGCAGTCACGAGTTATAGCATTAACCTGGGTATCAAGTTTTCTTCGAACAGGTGGTCCTTTGTTGCTTAACCACCCCGGTGATAGCACCCGTGCCCTGTTGATGTCTCCACCATAGAAATTCCTCCTTTTAGATTCATTCAACCAGGACATCAGACGAGGTAGACGAATATACACATCATCATCCCCTTTTAAGAATAAATTGCGGTTTGACTCGGATAAAAACCCAGCGAAATCCCGAGAGAACTTTTATTATTAAATTCTAGTAGTTATCAGTGGAGTTGAGCTGCAGAATATCAATGTAAAACCCTGCTTCTTGTCTGATCTCAGCGCCTACTTTTCGATTATCTTCGCTCCTTCCCAACAAAAAGGCATGCCTCCATATCTTCAAGGGTGCGTTGTCATTATACCCCAGCCATGTACTTCGAATAGCATTTCTTTTGTCTAAAAATGAACGTTTTCCCACTCCAGACGCGATGAAAATTAACTCTTTCACGCCTAGACCAAGTTATGGTGAGATGATTTGTCACTACCTTTTTAATCTGTTCACAAAATCCTATCGTGTTACCATTCAAATGACACCTCTTTGGCGGAACTTTTCCATAGGACTATTCATTTCTTAGTATTTTAAAAAACGAAATTTGGGATTTTTGGTGAATTTTTTGCTTTGACCACTTCAAGAGTGAAAGGGTTAGACAGAAACAAATTGGATTTTTGATCTCCGAGATCGGGTTCTATGATCGCTGATGCGAATGAGAAATTAAACTGCGAGCAAGTTGACGACTTGACCTAATCTCGTTCCCAGATCTCGCGGGTGGGCGAAGCCGAAGGCGAGATCTGGTCAAATCCGATTTGTACCACGTGATTGCCTGTCAGGAATGTGGCAGGCAAGTCAATAGCGCATGCCCGAGACAATTCTTAGAAAATGGCAATCAAATGAATAACCAAAGCTTAACCAAACGAATAACGAATGCTTAACCAATCTCGTCTTTCCTGGAATGATATCTAGCAAAGTATTTTACTAAAGAATAAAGCAGAAGGCAATCATCAAAGCTCAGTTCGGGTAAATAATATTTTATTTGATTAAGTGTTCATTCGGCTGCTACATGCAATGACTAGACATGTCTAGGTTTTATGCAAATTTGATCGGGTCACGTAACTATTCTTACGGCGGGGGGAACATCGTTATTCGTTAGAAATAGCTTTATAATGCTATGAAGAACTGAGAAGAAATCTTCTTGACTTTTGAGGCCGACTGTAAACAACGAAATGTCCCAAGAATGCATATATTATGATTGCGTGCACAATGTCTAATTTGGATAAAAACAGACATTGAATTCCCCAGAGGCCCTGAGAAGCCTCGCAACGCACGTTCAAATTTTAGCGCTGTGACAGCCATGTTTTTAAACAGCCAATCAAAAAGATCGAATTTTCTTACTTGATCAGATCTTCGCCCACCCGCGAGATCTGGGAACGAGATTAGACTTGACCGTCAAGTGTACAATATCATAAGCATAATGACTTGCTTCAATTCTACTCGTGCCGGTTTTTCCTTCACTTGTTTTGCGACTATCGACCTTGATGAAATTAGCCCGTTCCAGGCTTCGAGATATTGGGGAAAGCGTGATTTGAGTAAAAGAGCGCTAAAAAAAGCGAATGAGCTGAGGATCGACAAGGCTCTCCCTTCCTTTTACCGCCAACGCCCCCTTTTCTCCAGATCCCACGCGTCTCAAGGGTGCGTTTCTTTGGGAAAATCCGAAAACGGATTTGTGATCCCAGATCAAATGGATTCTTCGACACCAAAGAAACGCAAAATCCGAAAAAGGATTATTTTGTCATGACAAGAGGGGCTGGAGGCACGCAATATATATGTCAGAACGATATTTCTCTCGTACTGCCCTAGAATTCAACTAGAATGGAATACAAATAATTTATAAACAAGGACTGTATATGCAGTAGTTCAAGTGAACTCGCTATTTGCGTTCACAATTAGCAAAATCTGGTCCCTGAATTACAGAAATGGTACACAAATGAAGTTATCCTGACGTGTCAATGCTTCTGTCTGTACTTTTGGAGAAAACTTTTCAAATATACGGAACGGAATAATCACCTGAATTTTTCTTTTTTACGATCGAATGTTTTGTCACGCAAGATCGAGAGAAAATATGGCGAGACCAGTAAATTGGCATGGAAGACCGCTTGACAGATGTACTATTTTCGGATCCGTCCCCCAAAGAAACGCACGGATCATGAATCCTAAAAATCCGGATTTAGATTTGATCTGATGTATCCACTCGGAGTGTGGATTCTTCAGATCACTAATCCGTGATTAATCCATTTTCGGATTTAGGTAAAGAAACGCAAAATCCGTTTTTGGATACAAGAATCCGGATTTGGATTTTCCCAAAGAAACGCACCCTTATTTTCGCGTTCCCTTTCTACTTTTCGTGCCGTCCCTACCATCTGAGACCCTGGAACAGGCTATGATGAAATTGTAGCTTCCAGCGATCGGCTTGTTTGAAGCGGTGTATTTCGAGAAATAAAGGCAGAACAAAACGATTATTCCGAACAAGGCCATGCAGACTTTTTAGCAAAAGCAGGCAAAACAACTGCCCCTTTCTCCCTACAAGACAACTCAGAGTAATGCTTCCGATTCTTTGGCGACATAGATTTATGAAATAGAGTAACGTTGCCATGTTGTACTATTGCGGATGTGACATATGCAGATAGTCACAACTACGAATCATGTTTGCGTCCACCTAAAAACGAAAACATCTACAACTTTGACTGCCATAGAGGGTTTTTACGGCTGCCCCGTTGGAGGTATAAAACAGCAAAAACTATTTGCATAAAAACAGAATCCATTTTCCAAAGGAGAAACATTTTATTGTTTTACAGGCCGCCGTAACCGTAGAAATTACCACGTGACCTAACTGCAGCGAACATAATTATGTGAATTGAAACTGAAAAACGCTAAAAAAATGTGCTACTGAGAAAATATTTAAAAAGAACACCGAACCTTTTCAGTCTTACGACTCTTACCGTAAGCCTTTTTTAAAAAAACTTCACATATTTTGAAAAAGCGAAAATGTTCATCATAGATCATTATAGAATTCATATTGTCTTTAATTTAAGTTTTGAATCCCAGTGGAAGTGAGCTGCGAAAATCTAGCTGACAAATAAAATTTGATCTACAAGTACTTACCTATAGCTATCTGCGTTTACCACAAATAGTATGCTGGATGGTTGCAATTTGATTATGCAAATTTTGATTTTACTTCTTTACCGACAAGCCAAATAATCTTTAATTTTCTTCTCTGGAAGATACAATAAAGCAGGAACCAAAATCAAAGCTGTTGCAAACTGCTTTAGCAACCGTTTTCAAAACGTCAACCTCCATAGGGCTATTCTATCTATTCATTGTAAGCTATTGTATGTGTTTGCGAGTCAGTTTATGTGCTGTGCTGGGCGTTGCCTTGTCTCTCATTTGTTACGGTGAAAAACAATAGAACTTGCAGTGTAAAAAAGCCACTTCCCATCAGTCAAGTCTACTCAGGCCACGGCTTTAGAACGGCAGGTCCTACTATAAAGGTTTTTTTTTGCGAAGGTCATGTCTATGGGGAAAAAGCAGATCTTAGCAAGGACTATTGAAATCTAAAAAGAAAAATGTGGTTAGCCACGCATTTTTTCAGAGATTATTATGGTCAAAATACTCAGCGCGTTCCGCTCATTATTTAGGAATGATTTTCATTACTCGGGAACGGATTGCATTATTGGAATCAAAATTCCATTTTCAAATTGGAGATTGAAATCTTCCAACGGTAGAATCATTCGAAATAACGAATGATAGATAACCAACGAGGCGCGTAGCGCCGAGTTGGTTATAATCATTTGATATTCAGCAAGCCCGAGTAGAATAATTGTTTTATTAAAAACATAACCACTGTTTAAAAAAAATCAAGAAAGAAAGGGGAAAAAAGAGAAAAGACATAAAAAGGGAACAAGAATAGATCACATGACTGAAGCCGGGAACCACTGCTCGCAGGGTAATGACTGAACGAGAAAGGCGCCAAAACCTTGCGAAGTGTTGCAGCATTTCATTGCAGAGCTGAATGAATCAATGAAACTGCTCGAAAGTGAACGAAGTGGCACACGTTTTGGGAAAAAATCTTCTAATTATTGGCTCTGAAATATGGTACGTGTTTGATTTTTCCTGAAACATTGTTGTAATCATCGTTTAAAGTGGATTAAAGCTGTACGATTTCACCATATTAGCTGCTGGAGTTGAAACGAACAAGTTTGTAATCCGTTCGCACAACGGATCCATCATGTGCGTGTTGGATCGAGCTGAAGACAGAACTAATTTGAACTGGAAGAGGTAATTTCTATGCAGCTTAGAAGCAAGATTACTGTAGCGAGGAACATTAGAATTCACCATCATATTTTGTTAAACGCAAAGCACAAAACGCAGTTGTTCTCGGTTCAGAGGTTGCGGACGGAATGGTATTAAAAAACAACACTCAAACAACTGGGAAAGCGATTCAACTCCGTTTACATGGCATCCCATTTCTATCTGAACATTTGAACCTGTTGGAACACAAAGCTACAAAGAGTGCAGGTAAACCAGTGTCAATTTTGCGTGTTATAGCCGAAAAAAGTTTCGCCCTTCCTTAATCCTTCTTGGTAGTTTGTTTCGTACTTGTTTAGATTATGATTTTCTCACCGACTCGCCATGAATGTGTGATAGTTTTTATTGAATGCTTCTGCCTCACTTCAGTATGTTTTATTTTATGTCTTGCCTTGATATTTTGAAGTGGAAAGCCTTCCTGATAAAATCTACCGTTTGTTCAATTTTAATGATCGATGTGACGATCGATGAAAGAAATTAATTGTAAACACAACGCTTATTGCTTAAATTCTATTTCTGCACAGTTTCTTGTTGTCTTAAGAAATCAAGCACGACGGAACAATTTTGATTTGTGTCTTAGTGAAGCTGCTGGAATTTCTGCTTAATTTAAATTCGCTGCCAAGTGATTTTTCTCGTCCATTTTTCTCGCCGGGTTGCTCGCGAGGAAAAAACTTTCAGCTCACTTTGTTATTGAATGTTCATTGACCATATTTGGTCGCAGCAGGTATATGAGCTGATAGCCTAGCTCCGTTCAGCCAATCGAAATACTAGAAGTCCAATATACCTAGTCCAGTTTTTAATAATTGAATTTATAATCGTTTGCATCTCTGTCTTTCGAGTAAACTTTGGAAGCCGAGAACATGCAAATTCGAAACCACATTTTTCCTTGATAACTGTCTTCTCTAAATTTGTAGACGATTCCTTGCCTGGCGTCCTCGACGCTGATGCCTTTGAAGAAGGTAAGCCCCAAGCTTATTATTGAAATCTCAACTTTTGCCATCTTTGAATGTGCTTTCACAGGAACAAGTGGCTAAGGGTTTTTGGAAAAAAAAATTGTATTGTATTTGTATTTTCTGTATTTGCAGACGATTCCTTGCTTGGCCCTGGTGCCTCTCAAAAAACAATACCAGGCTGGGAAACAACTCTGGCTTCTTGGAACTGTAACATCTAATCGCCAGTTAAACACAGGGGAACAATTAGGAAAGTTGCAAGCCAGAAGATTAACAGGCAAGGATAACGAAAACGATGGTTTAGTATTGCCCTTTAATCCCATATCAATATACCAATTCTCCTGACTGATCTTCATACATTTCCATATTGTTTTGGTTTGGAGAATTTTTAAAAGATCAAACCATTTTTCCTTTTTTTCCTTTGGTGATCATTTTCTTTATTCTCATAACCTTTTCTGTTGATTAGGGAGAGGCCAAAAAACAATAGGAAAACAGGAAAAACAGTTTGAGTATATATCAACTGGAAACCAATTCCATCATAACAAAATACATTTATTTATTTCAGATCACATTTCCTGTTGCAACGTAACTATTATTCACAAGCAGAAGTTCCAGTTCTGATGCACAATGTCTGCAGAAACGCTAACTTGTGAACAATGTAAATATGAACAAAACAAGACTGAAATAAAGTGTTGACAGGCCAAACGCGGCTCATACGCTCGTGCTAATGTGTTTCCTTGACCATATAGTTTAGCTCTCACGAGTATATTCCCTAGAGATTTTCCTTTTTTTGTATGAGACTATAGGGGGTTCTTTGTATATTTCTCTTAGCGATGGTTGATTTTGGATTAAGTGCCATTTGCTCATAAGGATGTTCTTAGACACAGCCGGGTGGAATGTTGTAACGAAAGGCAGAATTTTACTCCGCACTCTCTGTCGTTGTTGAAGAGCCGACTTCCTTACGCTGAATTTGACTTCCGACGTTATTCTTTCTACTAAGCTGTCAGGGTAGTCTCTCGCACGAAGGCGTGCCTTAAATTGGTTGATATTCTCAGCGAAAGATTTCGCTGAAGAGTTTGTTCTAAGAAGTCTTAGGGCTTCACCTTTGATAAACCCTTTTCTGACCCCTGGTGGGTGACAGGATGAGAAGTGGGTGTACTGGAAAGTCTCTGTCGGCTTAAAATGTGTGCGGATATCAAGGATTGCTTGTTTGTTAAATCTTTCGCCTTTGAAGACAGTAGTATCCAGGAAGTTTATTTCTTTATCTGAGATTTCAGCCGTAAATTTAATTGTCGGGTGGTGTCTGTTTGCTAGGACAATAAACTCTTCTATCTCCTTTTTGTCAACATTCCACAGTGAGAATATGTCATCGATGTATCTTTTCCCACTCAAGTGGTTTTGTGTTGCTAAGACTAGTTTATATTTCCGTCTCAACCGCCGACATAAAAATGTTTGCAAAAGCAACTGCCATTTTTGTGCCCATTGCGGTTCCGTGGGTTTGGAGATGGTGTTTCCCGTTGAATTCAAAAGAATTCTCTTGGAGAATCAGCCTTAAGATTTCTCTGAGGGAGAGGGTCGGTATGGGGGTCGGTATGGGGGTGTTTGCACGGACAAACTGAACTATTAGAGTGGGACAATAAATTATGGAGAATCGTAAATGAGACAACTAAGATCGCTCTAACGTACTGATAAACGTTGAGAAGACAAGACTAATACCGTATGAACATACTAACGTACAGCGAAACGCTAAGCAGTGTCGACTTATCGCACGAATGTACTAACACACTGAAAACCTTAAAGGACCAATATCCGGTTACTGCGCATGCTCCAAACTTTGATTTCCTGACAGGATGTCGCGAATTCAAAAGACGCGAGAAGTGATATAGAACCTTCAAAAATCCGTTTGCATCGTGCTCAGCTTAGTTCAATATTACCCTAAAGCTTCTCCCAGTTATAGATTAATGATATACAGTTTTCGTTAAGTTCCAATTTGTGTGAGATCGGGATTTTTTGGCGTTGTTTTCAATGCCGTTGGACGGAGGACCGAGAGGAGGGAAGCGCTATGGCGCCGGTCGAAGGCTTCTTTCTCCCGGCAGCCTCCATAAAAGCTCAGAAAATCGTGAAAGGAATAAGAAGAGATGGAACTAGCAGCATACCAGAATATATATAAAGAAAGCAACCCAAGAGACATGGAAACGACTGAAGGGATCAGCGGTGTCTGTATTCGACCGACACAGCCATAAACTGATGGGTTGGAAGGCCTGCACGCTGCACGACTTCTACTTGTACTTGTATGCCGCGCCTTATCTTGGTCTTTTGACCCATTTTGCTTCTTGTTTTTTTTTAGCGGGTTTAGAACGGAGGATTTTTAAATGTTGACTGAATCGAGCCGTTACAACTTAGGCGTCGCATTCTCGAGGTCATATCGAGGTCATAAGTGGTGGATTCTTGTGGCTTTCGTCGTTTGTTATTCTCCGTTGGTTTGACTTCTGATCATTTGTTAAGCGACTCAATATGGTGTTTATGCCGCTCTTGCATGATAGGTACGTTGAATTTGGCTCATTTAGGAAATTTGTGGGTTTTTCCGCCTCTCAGGTTTATATTTTCGACAATAAAGGATCTGAAATATTCACTGCAGCGTGACGAGTTTCCCTGCTGATGTTTGTAACGCCGGGCTTGGCTTATTGTTTTTAATTCTCTTGCAGGATTTTGTGTTTCGCATTACGCTCGGTTAGATCTTTGTGTATAATCAGGGTCACCCAACGAGAAAATTTTAGCAAAATACTTGAAATATCATTTCCTTCTTTATAAGATTGCTTGAGAGGTTTATAAAGGCACAACGTGAAAGCTAATACGGATTGATCTGTTCGGATTTTTTAGCTGAATATTTAGGCCGCAGAAAATTTTAGGAAACAGAATCCTATCCGCGAATTTCCGAGCTGCCGATGGCTCGCCGAAAATGCTAGCTGACCTTATTTTGCACTCTAAACGACAGATTTGTCCCTCCAAAAACAATAGGAACTAATATCTCCTCTTGTTAAAAAAGTCCGACGTGATGTTTCGCCAAAGAAATCTCTAGCTTTCACTGCAATTAAATCCGAAAATCTCCGGTGATTTATAGCGGAGCCAGGGCGCTAGCGCGTCAGCGGAGCTCCATTGTTAAGGAAATTTGGTAACCTATCAAGCCAAAAAATTGTGGTAGTGACGTAATAGTCACGTGACCGTCCGTCCGTACGTCCGTACATCCGTACGTCCGTACATCCGTACGTCCGTACATCCGTCCGTCCGCACCACAGGTTTACCAATACACTTCCTACACTGGATATGACCCTGTGTTGAATCCCGTGTGTTTTTGGCGCGAAATCGCATGTTGACCCGCGTTGTAGCAAAACAAGCAAAGACAACAAAAGTCAAAAACAAATTTGTTAATGGAAAAAAAAAGTTCAAAAGAACACTCAGTTGTCTTTTTGGTGGAAGGGGAAAAGTTCAATTTAGGCGAAAAAATTAGGCGATAAAGTTCAGGCAAAAAGTTCAAATTTGCCTCGTCGGTTCTGTTCAAACTCGGTCGGCACACCGCTTGAGTTTGCAGCTTTTCGCAGCGGTTTCGGCGCCAAATATAGCAGAGCTAGTGGTTTTTGTTTTTTTCTGTCCACAACCATGGTTTTTACGGCGTTTCGAACACATTTTGCCAGGAAAAACACCAGCATTTTCATGCTGGTAGGCAGCTTGTCACGAAGAAAGAAATAAGTATTAAAATTAACTTGTAATGTAACGTTAAATGCCCATGGCCTAGTGGACTAGTCATCGGCATCTCACGCGGACTAGCCGGGTTCGACACTCAGCGGAAGCAAGTAGTTTTTTTCTTTTTTTTTCTCTTTTTTTTTTAATTTAACGACTTGAATGAGAGTATTTTCACAAATTAATAACTGCCAGCAAAAACAAAACAAAAAAAAAAACAAAACAAAACAAAACAAAACAAAACAAAACAAAAAACAGACAAAACAAAAAGGGGGGCTCCGCTTTTAGGCTTGGCTAAATCTATATATTATTTTGTGTTTCGCATCATAGATTTTGATCTATAGACCCTTTTTGTCAAGAAATTTAAGTTGTAGCTTCCTTGGAGCTATAAAACGCGAGCAAATATTTAAATGGCGGATGTAAAGAGCGGATCACCGCGTGGGCCGCGGGGTAATCTTGTCACCTCAATGTGACAGTTCTATTGTTTTTTTGAAAGATAACAGCTGACGTTCACGTGTGCGCATTATCGGGATAGTGTCCCTTTAAGAAGAGCAGAACAATGTCGTGCGAACGTGCTAACGTACAAAGAAACGTTGAGAAGGCTAGACTAACAAGTGTGAAGACGTTACGTACAGAGAAACGCTGGGAAGAGAAACTATTCGGATACCACGCAGCTCTTAACAACCTCTAATTTCATTGGACCTTGGTATCACGCAGCTCTATTGTTTCCAGGGCTAGGGTCCATTGTTTTGTTGTTTACTCTATTGTTTTCTCAGCAAATCAGAGAAGACCTTGTAAGAGCTGCGTACCGCCCCAAACTATTGTACGAACGCAGCAATTAATGGAAAAAAGACGATAACAGAAGACTAAAGAATTGTGTGAACCTACTAACGTGTAGACAAATATCATATGAACGCACTAATGGACCTTTCAAGGAAACGTATGGTGAAACGTTCTGAAGAAGGCTAATTTAGTTCTAACCGTAGAAATGACGGGGAAAACGTTGCCATCTGAGACAAGAATTAGTAGGGAAAAACGTTGAGAGGACATCATACGAACATTATGATATCCTTTTACGAAATAAGTTTTAGTTTCTGCTCACTCAATTTGCTTTTGGGATCCGATCATCAGAAGCAATATTTAGTTTGGTTTCCATCCGGTGCTTTAGTGCTTTGAAATTTTCACTTGCCAAAATGGCTAGTGAAAGCACAAAACTTACTAGCCAAAACGGAATTTCTACTAGTCTGTGACTAGTTGGCTACCGTTAGTCTCGAACCCGGCTTCGCTCTTCGTTCGTAGTCTGTTGTCTGCACAGTCTGCAGTCTTAACTTCGCATTTTCGCGCCACTCGTTGTGTACTCGGCCCAGTGTTTCAGCCAAAGAAAAACACACGTCCAACCGTAGTCCATAGTCCGTAGTCACCGTATCTTTTAAGTCCTTAATATTCAATTTGAAAGTGGAATTTTGATTCCAATAACGCAATCCGTTCCCGATTAATGAAAGTCATTCCCAAATAATAAGCAGAACGCGCTGAGTATTTTGACTATCAGCAACCATAATTTAACCATAAGCAACGCGTAAATTAACGCTCACAAAAGATAACGCGACTTAAAATTAGACTACGTGCGGTCGGTCTCTCTTTCCGCTCAGGGATAGTCGAGGGAAACGAACAAGCGAGCGGTCGCGAAAATCGCCCGCGTCGTTGAAACGTGATGCGCGTGTCGAGCCGCTAGTGTAGTTTCAGGCTCATGACTACACTAGCGGCTCGACACGCTCGTCACGTTTCAACGCGGCGGGCAATTTCGCGTTCGCTCGCTTGTTTATTTTCCTCGACTATCCCTAAGCGGAAAGAGAGACTGCTCGTAGTCTACTTAAAATATTCGCGTTAATATTTCCTGGAGTGTTAATTTTCCTATCCTAACGTAAGGTATACATTCCTCAACCTCGTTCCCAGGGTCTCTCCTCTTCTTCCCCCTCCACTCCAAGAGGAGAAGAGACCCTGGGAAGAGGAGAGACCATGGGAACGATTGTTGCACATGATCGTTAATTAGTTTTAGGGTTAACCAGTGCTTAGTTTTCCCCAGTTTGATCATGATTTTCAAACAGAATGGAATACTCTCCAAGAGTTCAAATTATCTTTCTCTCGCTTGGCTTGATTAGCTGAAACTCGCCTGCGCTGTAGGGGACTCTCGAAGCCGGGTTAAAAGCTGCTTAGAACAATGGCAGTTCAGATTTCTCGCTCTCTTTTGGCCTTTAACTCTAACTCTTGCGAACTCTTATTGACTGTCACTGATTGTCATTGATTGTCATTGTTGTTGTCTGTCATTGAACTTTGGTCGACTCTTGCTCTCGTCGGACCCAGGCATTACGGATTTAGTCTGTCTCCAGACAGGATTATCGGCAACAGTGCGCTTTGATATTTCGTTGAAAATCAGCGTTAGTTCTTCAAGTTCGTTTCTCTTTGTGTGTTCAGTTTTCGACTAGGATAGTTTGCCGAAAGATCTCTTTCGCTCCTAACGATGACAAATTAGGCCGGCGTTTAGAAGTCAGGGCATACCGACAGACTGGGCTCTAGTGAAATATATATTTCGTGACACTAAGAGTGGGTGCGGGGGGGGGGGGGGCCGTGTCGCTTGTCTGAATTTTAAAATGACCCCTAAAATGTCCCGTGTCGGTGTTATATTAATACTCACGTCGCTGTTGGAATTTGAAAGAAAATGATTTGTCTTTGTCGGTATTTAAGTTTATCTGATTTACTTTTTTTCCCAACCTACTAACATAGAGGACGAGTGTACACGTATTTCATTTGGTATGATAACGTCACTTTTGATGACCCGTTCGATGACTTCGATGTTTGTGGGCCGGATGGCTTACTCTTGGTGGTTGTGTCTTTTGCTTTCCCGTCTTTCCCATAACGAATAAACTTCAATGAATCGTTAAGCAATAGTCAACCGGTCAATAGTACAGGCCCGTAGGCAGGTTTTTGTGTGCGTGTGAGCGCTAAAGACAAGCTTATCGACGAGGGCCGAAGGCGCGAGATATACTAGGGGGTTCGGGGGCATGCTCCCCCGGGAAATTTTGAACAACTGGGTTGCCTGAGACTGCATTTCGTGCGTTTTGAAGGTACCCTGGGTGCCAGAGGCTTTTCTTGCGCGGTTTCCGGTTGCAGCTTGTGTGTGGCTCGGCCTCCGACCGATTTCGCCCAACGCGACCTCTGGTACCCGGGGTATTTTGAAGGCCGTCACATAGAAAATCAGACAGTCTAGTTCGAAATGGATTTTGAAATTAATCTTTCAGTAGTGTGCCAAGCTCAAGCCTCCTTAAATGCTTCTAAGCAAACAAATCTACCACTTCGCCCAAATTAATGTCTGTCTGACTCGTAATGAATGTGCATCAAGGCCAGCGAAGACAACCTCCCTTGAGCCATGCAAGCTCTGTTGTACATGTGCAGCTATCCATTCTTATGGCACTTGTGCTCCTTTCACATTCGCAGCTGCTGGCTGGAATTGTGCAGCAAATCTTCACAAGGACGTAAAGATTCTTCCGTACAGTGCGTACGCACCCGTCGCACCCTCTCTCCGTACGGCCCCGTAAGTGGAGTCAGTGGAGCGTGCAGTGTTCATACGATCACGACGTAACAGCAGCGTGATTGAATCAGATGATCTCATGCTCAGTTGCCAATCGCTTTTAAACAGGGAGGGGGTAGGGAGTTGAGGGATTGAATTAAAATAATGCCACGACGCTCAATATATCACATGAGAAGCTTTTTACATTCTTTGGAGACCTTTAAAATCTTTGAAGCGCAAAGAAAATTGACCCAAATTACTTCTGGCTTGTTTTCGGTCCTCTGTTAGAGTCCAGTTACCACCGTTCGTTGTCGCTAATTCTCGGCCTTGATGTCACTGTCGGAATTTTGCCGAGAACGGATGTCTTTTGTCGCTATTTCATTTTATGCGCTGTCGCTACCTTTTGGGCCATATCGCTTGTCGGAATTTTCCCTGGCAGGGCCTCACTAAGCTCAGTTTTTTTACTTATTCTATAATCAATTATGATAACATATTGTATAGGTTTGCTTGTGCAAGTGTTTAAGGAAAACGTTTTGAGTTTCAGATCTTAAAGACGAGTACGTCGAGATCCGTACCTTGTAGGATACGCCTTAAAATTTTCAAGCACAAGTGACCATAAGAGTTTGCTTGAAATGCAAATAGAGCAAGGCAACCACTTTAGTGGGTCATTAAGGTGGATCGAGGAAACGTGCTTTAATCCCAGGGGTTAGGTGGGGCCCCCTTCAAAACCATCGGGGTTACTGTCAGGAATTTGGGAGCGAGCAACTCGAATTTGGTTTAGTTTGTTCTCACTTTCACACTGAAAGAGGAACTCGATTCTCATAGAGAAGTAGTTCCACTCCACCAATAACAACTCAAAAGGTGGCTATTTTGGATTATCAAACCTGAACCGAAGGACCAAACCTACGAACTCCGGGGGCGGGGGGTTACTTCGGACTATATGTTTGTAGCAGGAGGCCATCGCCATCAACATGGGCTCCTGGTTTGTAATATTCTTTTAAGGATACGTTGAAGGTCACGACACGGTTCACTGGTGGTGGGCATTACCGACCACCCTGGCAACGAGCTAATAGCGCGTCTGCTTGATTTTGTTGTCCCTTTTGCGACCATCTTAGGGTTTCCCACTGAGTCCTGCTATTTCTCGTCTTCGATTTCCTTCTCTCGTGCTGTTCTACCGATCAGATAAATTTTCACTAAGTGGAATAACAAACGGGTCAACACGACAAGATTTGCTCTCAGGGATGTGACGAAAGTAACAGAATACAAAGAATAGGCATGTAATGCGTGCAGAAGGCAATGATGTTTTCTAACTTAATTGGGATAAAGTGCAACAAATATATCTGTTTAATGAAAGGGATTGAATGCGCAATTAAGTCTGCTTTTTTCGGAAAAGAAATTGGGAATAATGAATCAAGACGACTACTTTTTTCGACAATATAAGAAATCCAGAAGACAGTATATTCGAGAGCTGCTGAAAATATCTTAAGGTGCAACAGGACTAACTCCCCTCAAACTCTCCTGAGGGACTTGATGTTTTCATTGAAGGGGACATGTGTGTAATTTCTGGTCTGAAATTCTTTGTCAAGGTATTTTGAGGGTATTTATTTTGAGGGTATTTTCTCATCGTTTTGGCAACCTAACATTCACTATTTTGCATTTGTGAGAGACACCATATTCAGTATTTGGACTCATCTTTTGCCCTCATAAGCTGGAGGTAAACGCGAACAGTTAGTTGTGTATTAGGTATTAAAACTAAATTTTGTGGAATCGGTTTTGGAAATTCCAAAAAACATGTAACTGACGAAAACGATAACCCGTAAAAGTGTTACACCAAACCGTTGTTGCTTTTAATCCTTTGAATTTCCCTACAACCCTTCATATTCAGCATTTTAGGTTATACTAATGGCAACGGGAGGTCAAAGGCTTCTCTTGAAGCACAAATCTTTATGTTGAACTTTTGCCGTTAAGTCTAAGTTTGTTTTTACAGCTAAATGCTCTGATTTGACAATTTAACCCAATGTACATAGTTTCTAGCGGTTTTGAGGTTCCGTATTTATACCAGGGAGATTTCAATCCATTAATTGTCATGTTATGTTTGAACTTAAAGACAGACAGTTTGTCAAAATCGTTCGTATGTTATTGTTCATGTAGATTGACTCTAGCTCTACGCACCTGCTGTCTAGTGGTCAACCACGTTTTATGTTCATTCATTGAATTACACGATGATAACAAAGAAAATTCATCAACACACCATCAACCTGTTTTCATCTCGTGAGAAAAGGCTTCAAAAGGCCTCAGGAAGTCCAATGTCTGAAACTAGTATGCCTCATTTTTCAGTTGCCGACATTCAGACATGCCTTCTCTTTGAAAAGAAAAAAGCTATATCCTGCCCTCGAAAAATCATTTCATCCCTTTAAGCTTTTCAATTTCCACTTCATTTACAATCGAGTTTTCTTTAGGTTCGTGGACCAATCAGGACAACGATCAGAGACTTATAACATCTACTGACGACTCTGATGATGATTCCGCTCAAGATGTCGAAACGTCGATCAATGTCACCACAAACAGTTTTTCTAAGAACTACACTCACCCGGACGATCACACTTCACCGACGTATGATTTGTTTTTTTCGTGTGATGAAAGGGGTTAGCGATGCACCAACGGATTATTTAAAACAAACATACTGAGTTACATTTACCTTATATTTGAGGTTGATATGGACAATTTTAGATTCAATATTTTGACAGCAAAAATTTCCCTTTTGAGTTTTTTTTTAAAACTCGAGTATTCAGGGGAATGAGTCCGATTATCCGGGACACAACAAAGTAACGCTAAATGCACCTGCGGTTTCAAAATTTTCAATCAGTTTAGAGAATTTTAACACCAAATATGTCAGGATTTGCGAATAAATTTTTTCTCGGCAATCGGCAGTGAAGTATCTCTTGGTGAAAGAAATGTTCAAATGTTCAAAATTTTCAGTCGGTCTTCTGTCTTAACCCTATTCAGACCGGGCTTTTTTCGACCTTCTGGGACCGGGGGGGGGGGAACTTCAGAAGCCACAAAGCGGTTGCCATGGCAACGTCAAGTTTGTTGGACACAAGACACTCATGCCAAAATGTTTCCAGTTAAATTTTAGGAAAAGTAACAAATTTAGCAATAGCATAAACGGCAATAGCAATAGCAATAGCATAAACGGCAATAGCAATAGCATAAACGGTTACGAAATTACACAACTTCAAAGTTGAGGGGGGCCTCAAAAGCCCTCCCCCCCGGTCTGAATATGTTAACCCTAGCTTTTCCTCTTTTTGCTTGCTGCGAGTATCATTTCCACCTTCCTTTGAGTTGCGTGGTTGAAAGTTTGATATGGAGAATTTGTCAACTCCTTGTGTATCCTAAACTCGGTTTACTTTGTTTTCTATTTTTTTTTTATCCTTTATCCTCGATCCCCGCTTCCCGACCCTCGATCATGATTTTCCAGGAAAACCCAAAATACGGTACAATCTCCACAAATCAAACCCCCAGTTACGGTGGTCCATGCAAAGTTAATTGTTTCTAATATTTTGAACTTCTCGCTATCTCGAACCAAAAGTATTTTCTCCAATTTTAAGTTTTAATTTTAACCGGCGATAACTCGATACTTGGAAAGGGTTTGTAGGTGTGTTACCAGACGGTTCGAGTGACAGCATTCTACAAGTGATTCTACTGTGTTAGTACATATACACCTAATTGCAATAACGCTGCCAGATAAAAATGAACAATAAAAAGAGGATAAAAGGAAAAAGCCAAACAGTAATAAGTAAGGCACGCTAATTATTACGTTCAGGCAATTGCTCTGATGAACGGCTCACAAGATTTATACGTATTTTTGGTCTACTTTAGTGAATTTTGTTCCCTGGCGCACAACGGTAGCCAACTTGGTAATGACTAATTAATCGGTAAACTTTTCGATTGTAGATAAACAAATTGACCACTTCTGCGTTCCCATAAAACACTTTGCCCCCCCCCCCCAATTTTGCACAATCTATTGTTTTTAATTTCTCTTGGGAACGTGCATGTTCCCAGGCAATAGTTTATGCAAAATTTGGGAGGGGGGGGGGGACAAAGTGTATTATGTGAATGTGGAAGAGGTCAATTAGCAAAATAACAAGTTATTCTAAGGTTTGCAGACTGCGATGGGTGGTGTGATTTTAGATGTACAAAATACAAAGGTGTGATTGTCTTTGGCCTCAGACAAAAGAATGCCTCCTTGCCCATGTAACAATCCAAAGAGGCATTGGATTCCGCATTCCAACCCTCTGGATTCCGGATTTCGTTACATGGGGCGAGCCTCCACGAGACTCTTTGATATAATAATTATTCATTAACCAATTCGGACGCGCTGCCTCTCAAACATATAAAATTGAAGATGAAAACATTTTTGTTAACAAATTGCCATGTTGGATGCATGAGGTCGTCTCGCACAGTTAGTGCTTGTGGACTAATAGTGTGTTTCTGAAGTTTAATGAATCGCATCTTGAGTATGAAAAGGAGATTTAGGGATTACATTCGAGTCCCCAAAGGAGTATGTCAGGTTGCCGTCATGATTTTCTCTTTTATCATTAAACCCTATTCATTCCGGGGTGGGAGGGAGGGGCAGAATCTGCCCGCACGGACTTTGAACGTGACTTTATAACTGGAAACAATTTGGTATAGCAAGCACTCGTTTATCAAATTTGACGATACCATGGCAACCATGCACATTTTGACAGGTAGCTCAGTTTCAGAATTTTGAATTTTTCCCTTTTTAATGAAACATTAAGACGTTCTTGAGGCAACTTCCACATTTTTCGATAATTGTGGTGTTTTTGTATTGATTTTGATTACTCTTCGGTCAGTTAATTATAATATATCCTTTAATTTGTCGGAATTGCGGCGGATTGGCGTGGTAGTGTAATGGTAAGGAAGAGAGATAAGAAAAAAAACCAAAGGGTTCGATTCTAAGTTGTGAAAGTCTTTCTTTTTAGTAGAAAAACTATCAATAACAATTCAAAAATGTTCTAAGTGTCTTAAAAATGGCAACGACTGTATACGAAAGGGAAATTTGCGGTTCAGAGTATAAAAAGATTCGACTTGTTAATAATGAGTACGTTGTGATGGGCTAGTTTTTTTCCGTAATTTACCTGAGAAAAGTATGCGTTTACCTTGCAGTGGCTTCTTGTCTAGGGCGCATTGTATGATTTCAAGGTTATGGCAGCGGTAGCCCAACTGAGAGGACCTTTAATTCTATATCCGTGACAAAACAATAGGATTCTGACATTGAACTTAATAGCAATCACACCATTTTGTTTTAATAATTAAATCAGATGTTATTTAAAGTCACGCAAGTCCACGCTCATCCTTGTCCGCGCAGGCAGACTAATTTTTCATCCATAAGCTGAAACCAAGAGAAGATGAACTAAGAGAGTGAATCCCCATGCCCCAAAATAATAATTTGAAATTTATTATTTAGTTTGCACACTGACATCTTGCGAAGGTTATTTTTATTTGTTGTTTCCATGTCAACAATCTAAAATTACATGACGTCATTCTAACTGACCGTTGGTGTGTCGTCCTTAAAATAACCACGCAGTATGACACATAAACCAAAAATAGATTTCCACTAATTTTCATCGGAAGAGGCCCATGTATGGGGGATTCGCTCTCTTTGTTCATCCTCTCTTGGCTGAAACTGTAAACTCTATTTGCCTTCTCGAAAGTACGTTTGTGTTTGAGAGCTTGTGTTGAGTCGAGTCAACGAAGTCTATATACACTCAATTGAAAAACATCGTTGTCGTATGATTGGTATAAACCATAAGATGTGAGACCCAAGGGCTTTCTGGGAAGTGTTCGTACAATAACTGTAATTGCATAATCAGCGCAAATGATTGTTTTCATACAGTACTGAAACAACACGGTATTTCCTTATTTCCGAATAGTTTTCCAGCAAAATTGTTTTAGCTCGTGAACGGATCTGCAAACTTTTGCAAATTTCGCACCGTAATTTTCTGTACAGCGCCCAAATTGGTCCTTATTCAAATTTGGCCACTTTCGCAAAAGCTTGCACCGCTACCGTTACCACGTGCAAGAGCCAGTCTTTCATTTTGAATATGCAAAAATTAATGCTAATAAACATCTACCCATAAATCCATAAGGGCTCATCGTTAAGGGCCCACGGATCGACCTATTTTTCGCGCGTTGCTAAGGAAGTGAAAAATTACTTCCGGTGGATGGCGTCAGCATTCACTTCACTCAAGTTCAAGTGCGAGGCGTTCAGAATTTTTTTTAAAATAAGCACACGGTAGTTTATCGAGCTTTTTAGTGGGACAGTTAAATTGAAGCAGCTTGTTGATGTACTGGGAATATTATTTTTTTGAGATTTCAAGCTCAAGTAACACAGAGACGACTGGAAATGTTGGAATACAGCTTTTATGGATTTTCTACGGTGACTTTTTAAAATACAAACACCAACATCAGGAATCCAACTCATGAAAACTGCATGTAAGAGTATCAACTGGCCCCAAAATACTTTTCATATGGATACCAACGCCCGAGGATCTCTTGATTAAGAGAATTTAGAGTTTGCATAAACCCAACATGTCGGTAATATTTGCGAGAAAGTGATGGTGTTTTTGCTGGAGTGTTTTTGATATTTCAATACGCACCGTCGGCAAGTAGTCTTCGGTAAGTTCAGTTTATAAACTAAGCTTACTGTCTAGCTTCAAAAGATCCCAAGACATAAACAGTATAGCTTATTTTTATAAAAATACAATGTACTTGTTTTTAGTGAATAAATGAAATTTGTGATGATGCTGTTTCGTTTAATGGAAATTCGGGATTACGGGTAAAATATCAGAAAGTTTATGCGGGGTTCAATTCTACCTGTTACCATCCCCCCCGGGCACACCCCCGGGGATTTGCCATTTTTTTCTTACTTGGCGGTCTATTCTCCACCCCCGGGCACGCAGAAAGAGACAATTCCCCACCCCCGGGACTTCTCATCGACCACAAATACGTTGTTTTGTGTTCAAAATTGATTTATATACAATAGCACAAGCATATGTTTTGACATGAACTTTTAAAAACGTTTTTCTAGAGTTTACTGAACGAAGGATATTACATAGTATTAACAAGAAATTCTAGGGAATTTTCAGGCGGCGCAGAGTCTGTCATCTTCCTTTCCCTGGGCTGTTATGTATAAATAGTTCTCTTCCTTGAATCGAACTTGATTCGGGCTCGAATGTGACTCGTGCTATGCCGCTCAAAACATCAACAGTCTAATATACGTAACTTACCTAGAATGGTAAGTAAACTTTTTATCGTCAAAGCTTCCGAAGAGTCTCTTTCGCTAGTGTCTCCAACAGATAACTAAATCTATCTGCTTACGTCATAGCTACAAATGAAAAATTCACCTTCAAAATCTTCAACAAAGCTAATCTGACGAAAGAAATGTCGCGTATATGACAGATTTGCTATGAGAACTTTCTCGCATATTGACCTCTCAATGAACTCGATCGACGCAGTGAAATTAAATGATATTACCCAAGAATGTCAAATATTTCAGAAATTGATTAACTGATAAAATCGGTGACTTTACCTCAAGAAATAAATAGAGGCTACTTGCAATCTAAAACCTCTAAACGTGTGTTTATAAAGATCGGTGTTTACTGTTCACAGCCATTTAACCAGTATACTCAACAATATCTTCCTTCCTATGCTTTACATCATCCAAAACTCAAGAATGGAGTTTTTCATCGCCTTCGCAACCGATTGAGTTCGAAGCACTATGTAACCACAACTAACAACACTCTCCATGACTCATAGACGATTTCGCACGCTAAACAAAATGGCATTTCAATCTCCCTTTCTATGTCATTTATGACAACGTGCACAAAGCAACACAACATACATATTTTTATGCCGACATACTGACAACCTGCACAACTCCAAAGTTCTCACCAGCCTTTGTAAACACTGCCCCTTAGAAACGAAATCTCCTAAAAAAACAGCGAAATAAACAATTCAACAATTACCTTTACTCAACTTCAATACACCGCGAAACTCAAAACAACAAAATTACACTTCACATTTAGAGCCCGCGCGGAGACTAAGTCTACTGACTACCGCCAATTCAGGAATGTGCTACCCATTTCATTAGACGGCAGCGACGTTTGAGACGTCGCGCCGCCTAAAAAACATGGACACTGTATTGAAAAAGAAAACTGAAGAAAACAGTCTAACCGCACTGGCATTCGGCTGGCGAGTAAAGAAACGGTCTTCACTGCGTGTTTTATTCTAAATATAGCACATGCGCAAAGGAGGTCCGGTGAGCAAATTGATGACAGCATTTTAAAGGAGTTTTTCTTAGCTTGTTTCACAAGAACACTGGACTGAGATCTCTGTTTAATATAAAGCCGTGCATCTGTTTCATACAATTACGCTGAAGAAATATTTCTATGTTAGTGATGAACGCCATCCATTCGAGTACGCATCAAACGCACCTTCGTTTAACAATTTACAATAATCGTGCCTTCGAATACAGATTTTAATTTCGAGAGATTATTCTTCTCCAACCAGTCTGCTACAAATTCTAGAGATTTTCCCTGGAAATAGGCAGTCTTCTCTACGCGGTCCGGCGCCATTGTGTCAACTGAGAAGTGATAAGCTAGTGACGTGCTTCACAAGAAAAACGAGAAGATATTTTCGATTTGCCCCGCCACCCTAACCCCGGGACAAATTGTTTCAAACAATTCCCCACCCCGAGCCCGAAGGGCTGGACTTGTCCCAGGGCACAGGTAAAATTGCACCACGCATTACCAGTCACGTAGTTTGTTCCAGCTGTTGTTCGCACGTTTCCCCGTCAAAACTGTTGAATAGTAAAATGCAAAATGCCTGTTGCCCCGATCTGTCTCTTGCTTTCCAAGGAACAGTGCGAAAAAAAAAGAGCAAAAAAGGTTTTTGAAAACAAAGGATTATTGCATGGAAACTTTTACTTGCATCCTAAGAAAGCGTCACAAGGCCGGTAAAAATAAAAAGAGGCTAAATATCTGTTTTTGAAATACGAGAAACACCTTTCAATAGGTTTTAATGATATCAAAACAGAGCCTTAAAAAACAAATTGAGATCGACCACTTTCGGTGAAGAACGCGTACTTTTAGTCAATTAGTGGGTGAAAAATGAACAAAGCTTGCGAAGAAGGAAAATCCTCCTTTCATAATCAACAAATGGAGGCAAAACTTAAGTTTTACGGCACATTTGAAATTTTGAAACAACCATAGCTTCTTCAGAAAAACGTAATTTCCAAAAAATAATGCATAGAAATACTGAAAAACTAGCATAAGACAGTTTATCGTCAGAAAAAAATTAATCCAAACGAAAACTACGAACTAGATGGATTTTAAAGATTACCCGGGAGTCGATTTATTTACGCATGCGTACATTATCTCACCACACAACGCGCGTCTTGTGCGAACCACGCGCTTCGTGTCAACCTTCGATGGACTCCATAATCACACAATAATTTGTCCTAAAGGGCTTCAAAAGAAAACAAAACCGTTTACAATTTTTCTTTTCAACTTTGTGCCGACGTAGGAATCGTTTTACTCGCATTTAATTTTAATTTTCCAGAAAAGCTTCAAAGCGACGCGTTATTTGATGAAAACTTAAATAAAGATAATTCAGCAGTATGGACTGATAATTTGAGAAACTTAGACGTTTATAGACTTTTTCTTCACCGGACACGTGATCGTCGGCGTGGACTGATTACGTCATATTTTGGAACAAACCTGAATGCAAGGCTGGCTTTACGGCAAAGGGCTGATTTATTTAACGGCCAGTATTTCGGCTAAGAAAATTAACCTTCCTCAGGGACAGAGCTATACTGAAGGAAAATACTATAACAGCTCCAAAAATTTGAATTTTAAAAATACGCAAATGGTAAATAATTAACTAATTTAGAAAAATAAATAAATAAAAATAAAAATAAATAACAAAATAAAATAATAATCATAATAGCTATAAAAAGAAAGAAAAAAGAAAAATAATAGATAACATGCTATACAGTCAAATGTATAGGGTATAGTGTATATAATACGAACAATATTAGATTTGAGTGATCAACGTTCATTCCATCGGTTTATTCCGTCTGGTGATATGGTTTGACCTCTATGTATGAGGTAAGCTTCTCGTGCTTTCCGGCGGGATGCCCTGGGTGTAGGTTGTAATTCAAGTGGGATAAGACCCATGTCTGTGATAGAGTGGGCCAGGTAGATTGAAGTGGGAAGGGACGGCTGCCGCGGCGTTAGCGTGAAGTGGATTATTCGTAGCTTGTCTGTGTTCCGAAAAACGTTCACGAAGGGTGCTTTTAGTTTCACCTATGTTACCCATTATTATTTTATTTATTTATTTTTCTAAATTAGTTAATCATTTACCATTTTTGTTTTTTAAAATTCACATATTTGGAGCCGTTATAGTATTTTCCTTCAGTATAGCTCTGGCCCTGGGGAAGGCTAATTTTGTTAGCCAAAAAAATATTGGCCGTTAAATAAATCAGCCCTTTGCCGTAGAGCCAGCCTTGCATTCAGTTTTGTTCTTTTACACTTCAAGTGACGTCTAGCTCCAGCATCGCTACAACAGAGATCCGTCAATACCGAACCAGTGCAGTTTATTTACGCGTCAAGTGGACCTCTGCATCCAAAGGTTATATGTCACATTTTGGGTTATGGGTGAACAAAAAGTTCATACTCATAGCATAACTGTCATATCACTAAAAATGATACGATTACATGACAACGAATTTTCCTTAGCAACGACTCAGAAAAATAGGTGGGTGGGCCCTTAAATGTGTCATTTTGTGTATTATGTTTGACATGGATAACTGAAGACATTACTTCAATAGCGTGGTGCTATTATCACGTGACAAGGAGGCGGAAACTACCCTGCCATTGCATTAGACACAACAGATTCTTGTTGTCACCCAGTGAATTGGAAGTCCCTGAATTATCTAAAAGGTAAGAAATAACCATTCTCGCTCAACTGCTAAAAGTGTTCAGCCCGGCCTAGTTTTCGTTATCGACGAGAGTTCACGCGCCAAAAGCGAGAACCGAATGCAAGCGTCTTAACAGAAAGGCAAGGAAACACAAGGAAAGGAAATAACGAAGCCTCTGTGTTGTTAGAAGTTATTTACTCATTTTTTTTTCATTTCATGTTTTTAGCCCTTTTTAATATACATATTAGTAATAGTTTGCAATCTTTATGCCTGCAATAATTTTTACTGCTATTATTACTGCGTGTAATAGCTCTTAGTCTTATTGTTAAAATTAGTTAGTATACGTGTATTGTATTGTGGTTTTGATTATTTTACGTTAAAAAGCGTATTAGAAGTAAAATTTTTATGATAAAATTATTATTATTGGCGTCGGTTTGTGTTCACGCCGGGGCCGTTTCCCTCGTGAAGAAAGAAGTCTTCAGTGTCCTTGGCCCGACAGTTTTTAACGTTTTTTGTTTTTTACCTTTTTATAGGAAATTAACGTGTGTTAATTAAGCTATTTGAAATTAACGCAACTTAAATTAAAATGATTTGAAAGGAAAAAAATACACCCCAATATAGGAAATTAACGCGAAAGAGGGGGAAAATTTTAAAATGTGGGAAGTTAACGCGATTAATACAATGAAACGCAGTTTGTGGTCACAATTGGAACAAATTTATTGTAGGACTGAATTTAAAAATCTGAACAAAACAGATCTACAGGTGCGTGAGGCAATTTCTTTACAGCCAATATGCGTTAAATCCTGCCTAAACAAGAAAGCTATTGTTTTCAAGGTGTAAAGAATGTCTGGACTGGATCCAAAATTTAGGATTAAAATGGTGGAAATTAAGGCCGCGGAAATTAACGCTTCACTTAATTAACATCGCGGAAATTAACGCTCACAAAAATTAACGCGACTTAAATTACGTAAACGCGAATTTTCACAATTTGCGCTAATTTCATGGAGCGTTAATTTCCTGTAATGAGGTACGTGCTCTGTGTCGCGAAAATTACGATTTTTAGAATGTGCTGCCTTCCTTAGTTGTTGGCGTGTCCAGGATATACCATGTATGACCTATCGTGTCAGTCCATCTGAGAGCTTGAAACTTAGAAAATGGAAAATTGAATTTTCAGCCTTTGAGGAAATTTCAGCAGCACAAAAAATAAAGAAGATTGCTGGGCATTTCAGAAGGTCTCATAAAACTCGGTTTAGTGCAACTCACAACAAGCCTCAGCATTTGATTTTGAAAAACATTTTTGGGTAACATGACCGCATATTTAGCATACCCTGCACGTTGCGTTTGACACGGCTTGGATTTGGGGGTCAATTCGCATTTAGTTTAATGTTTCATGACCCTTTAGACTGCATTTAGCGGCGGGATTAAAAAGAGCTGTTATCTTAAATCATGCAAGATTTCTAGTGCAAAGACAATTCAGCGTTGCTTGCAGGGTTGTTATATTTTGACAGGCACTCAAATGCTAGGAGGACGGGGCAAGACAATGGGGAAAATATTGCGAGCTAGAGAACCTTCGTTAGCCTCGCTGGGGGTACTCGATAAAGTTTCATGCGAGGAGGCTCCGCCCGGAGGTTCAATCCCTTTCCCTTAAACATGTTAATTTTTATCATAATGGTACCCCTTTCATATACTCAGAACAAAATTGCACCCCTTTCTTATACCTCAAGGTTGAGCCAAAACAATAGAATTTCCTATAATCGCCACATTTTTCCCGAGCTTTCAGTCGTTCCGGTTCAGTTGCTCAAAGGGTGAAAGCGTTTATGTGTTTCGCGTTGTCAATACTGCCAAAATTTCCTATTCTTCGCTTTAGCTGCTATCGCTTCCACTTTGCAGCCGATTTTCTGACCCTTTCATATACTAAAATGACAATTTTCCCAATCCTTTAGTACAATGCGAGCCGAAAAAAAGCACCCCTTTCGGGCGGAGCCTCCCCGTATAGCCTACTATAGGGAGTATCCCCCCCCCGGGGATAGCCTCCTGTAATCAGCAATAATTTTACTGATACACTCCAGAGTTGGTCAAATGGGGGCCGAGCTGCAGGACATAGCATGGCGTTAGGTTTTTTTTGCTTCGTCTGAGAACAGAATGCGATGCGGTGTGTACTTTAATTTCATTGTCACGGGCTCATTTGACCTAAAAGAGACTCATGAAACGATAACTAACTAAATATGCGCCACTCGCTTTGTCAGAAGAGGGTGAGGGTTAAGGGGATTATGTTTAATGACAAGAATTTATAACTTTCTTTTGTTTTTCATTAGATAATGAAATGGAAAGGAAAAGATTTGTCATTCTGACCTTACTTACCCTGGCATCATGTAAGCGTTCTATTTACTTCTCTGGAATGAAAGTTGTGTTCTTTGTACGTATATGTGTATTCTTTATAGATATGTATTGTTTTATGGATGAGGCAAGTGTCCACGCTTGGGGGTGGGGAGAGGTACTCCCTCAAAATACCTATACGGGTGTGTGCCGCCCAACGGGGTCTAATATTGGAGGACTGGACGGCACATCCCCACCCAAAACCTACTTGAAAACCTCCCCCCCCTCTCCCCGGTCTAGTAGCTGCAACGTCGAAGTATCCAACCGGCCTGCCTCCCATGCACGGTTGGAATTCTGAAATGTATTATGTTTGTTAGCTCTGATATTTGTTTCATTTACTCCGAAACTAAACTTAATTGCTTTTCGTTTCTTTTGTTTTCAACGTATTGTGTATGTTTTTACTTCAAGCACAATTTGCAATCCTTTCATCCCCAGAGTCAGACTTCATACTTTGCAAAACCAGGCTGCACGAGTGATAGCTAAATAGGGGTATGGTACCCGATAGAGAATTTAAGACACCAAGCACTTATGACGCACAAAAATGACCTGCCTTCTTGTTTGCAAAATCTCTTTAGACCGATGAAGAATACGAAACAAAATCAGAAATAATGAAAGTAAAATGTCCCTTCGCAAACATCAGACTATAAAAAGAGCTTTTGCTTTCAACAGGGGCACCCAACGGTCCGTTTCGGGAAATATCGGTTCGAAAGAAAAAAGTCGTCTGAAATATCCGGATTTAATTGCAGTGAAAAAGATTTCTTTGTCGAAACATCACCTCGGGCTTTCGTAACAAGAGGACTTATTAATCCCTGTTGTTTTGGGATGGACAAATATGTCTTAAAGAGTATAAAATAAGGACAGCTAACATTTTCGGAGAGCCATCAGCAGCTCAGAAATTCGGCAGATAGGATTCTGTTTCCTAAATTTTTCTGCGGCCTAAATATTCAGCTAAAAATGCCAAACAGACCAACCTGTATTAGCTTACACAAATATGCCTTTTAAAAGCTCTCAAACAATCTAAGAAAGTAAAAAATGATAATTCAAGTATTTTGCTAAACTTTTCTCGCTGGGTGCCCCTGTTACAATGGCGCTAAGCTGGGGAATATCCTCCCAGAAAATAGCGTATATCATATTTTCAAGTATTCATTTTTTTACGTAATGAATTTTGTTATTAATCTATTATTATTATTATTATTAGCACTAATGAAATTAACTTCTTGCAGCTTGTACTTCTCAAGAATTTCTTAATGGATCAAGTGGACTCTTTTACAGCCCCAATTTTCCAAACAACTTTCCGCAAAACAGCAGATATACCTGGAATATCACAGTTCCCAGTGGGTACATCATCAAAGTCACCTTCCATCACTTTGAAATGGGCAGCAGGTGGGGAGGAAACCGTGTTACCATCACAAATGTTGCTTCTGATGATAACATGCAGCCATTCCAGCTGTATGGTTGGTCTACTCCTTCTCCAGTGTACTCTGCGGGGAATTCAATTGAAGTGATACTCACATCTCTTACTGATCAGTACTCGGGATTTAACGCATCTTACAAGGCCATCACATATGAGTCAGGTATGTCTCTGATATCACAGCTTTCTCTTGTCTCACCATCCTAACATTGTAAAAGCAGATTGTTAGTCAAAGAATTTCTCCCCTTTTAACTGGCGAAGATCGGCATAATAGACTTGGATTCTCTCAGTAGGCCTGGAACTACACAGCTATATTTTCAGATTAGGCCTGGTTCTACTTGGATCTCCGTGGAACTACGTGAATGTCCACAGAAAACCACAGGCAGCCCAAACTCACGACACCACTCTTGCGAAAATTATAAGGGTTTGTATAGGAATTTCAAGAAGTCTACAGATCTCCGATAAAAAAAAGCAAAAATAAACTAAATTTGTGATATTTTATTTCTGGTTGTCTGTCTCGAGTATTGGAGAAGCCATTTTGCTGCTTTCTTTATTTTGTTCGTTCTTTTGTTATGTTGCACTTTATGTGAGATAAACAAACCGTCACGTGAGAGTTTTTATGGACCTAAAATTCCGGATGAAGCATAATCCGCCAGTGTCCCTTCAAGACATACCAAATTTATTCCACTATTAGCCGATCTCAGTCAGAGATCCTAAGCGTAAGAGAGAATTGCCAGACAAAATAGTATGCAAAGCCAGGCCTGTTTTCATGGTGACACTCGAGCTTGTTTTTAAAACAAAAGATCAACATAACCTTCTAAGACATAGCATAGCCAACACGCAAATAAATACGGTCATAAGTGTTCAAGAACAACGCAAATGAATCTATACATAATATATAATTAGTTAAATCCCAGTGTAAGCTACAAATTTTCGATTCAAATCACATCAAAAGTTTACCGGGTTTCATGCGGAAATCAAGGACACTGCTCTGATGTAGAAATTTTCTGCTGCAAGTCGCACGCGCCGGAATGCAAGCGAGAACACAAGCTACATAAGCATAAACAAGAGAGGTTAAAGGGGATAGATAGGGAGTCTTAGGGCGTTGGCCGGGATATGTAAATTTTACAAAAGTTATTTATGGCATCGGAAGTCAAATTCCTGAGAGGTCCGCACATTTGCAGAAGTATTCAATACAATATACTGTAATGGCGGCTGCTGAATATTCAACATGACCTTTTCAACTGGGATTTACAGGCGTCTAGATTTCGGAATCAGTATTTCAGATTAGTGTGATGAGCTTGTTTCGGAACAAGAAGTTGAAAGTGGCGTTCCTAATCGCAAGCGTAAAATAAGCGATGTTTTGTCTTTCGAAGATGACTCCAATTCTCTTTTCCCCCGGCGAGAAGAAGTCCGCGGATTGCAGTTAAAGCTTTGAAAAGTCTTCTTGTCAAGGAGAAAACGACCATTTATTTCTCTGAATAGCTCTGCTTTCACAGAAAACCTATCAAGTTCCGAACGTGCACGCGCTAAAGCTTTTTTCAAAGCTTTAAACTAAAAAGGATTCAAAGCACTGCTGACCTTTCGAGATTGGTTGATTTCGATCCAAAATGCATACCGTAGTTGTAAACATAGGTAAGGTAATGTCCAGGTAATGTTTTTAATACAAACACGCATAAAACGTGTTGGATGAATTTATATCTACAGACGATTGAATTCCAGTAAGATGCATCTTGCTAGCTACGGTGGCTTCAAAGGGACATTCATTTCTCCCACGTTTTTTTCACTATCGACTTAGCTGCTACTTACTTGCAACTACTTGCGACTTAGCTGCTACTTACTTGCAACTTACTTGCGACTTAGCTGCTACTTGCCTGGGACTTACTTGCAACTTAGCTACGACTTCGCTGCTAGGTTACTTAGCGGGGTCACGTGAGTCGACAGGCCAGGTTGCTTTATTTATAAGGCTGTGTGTACTGCCGTGAATTCTAATAACGTCGTGAATTGTAATAACATTCGTCGTTTAATTGTAATACCGGTCGTCAATTGTAATATCTCGTGTCGTAATTTGTAATAACGTACCTATCACAAATTGTAATAACTTGTTGTCGTAATTTGTAATAATCCGAGCTGTCGTAAATTGTAATGACACATTGTCGTGTTTTTTAATAAGTCTTCAAAATGAACCGATTAGCCAGATTTATCCAGGCATAAAACCCGTGTTTCAATCTCATAATGTAAACGTTTTTTCTTTGCTGGCCAACATAACGAAGGCCATGCAATCAGTAATACTCCCTCTTTTGTCAAGTCCGCAGCAGTAAAGTACACGTACTGCGCGGGAAACATTTGAAGAAAATACGAGATAACAGCATTGCCATTCCCAGCTCTCGTCAGTCCTCAAGGAATTGTGTTTAAGATCGAGTGTGGAGTGTCTTAGTTTATCTTATATACTTTGAGGCAACACGCTTGCAAGGCTGTAAAAAAGAGACTTTCCCTGCCCAAATGCATTTTTCTTCTTCACACTGTTGGTACTTTTTAGCTCTTTCTTTCGCAAGCAAAAAGACGTAGATTAAGCACATGTTGCAGTTTGTCGGCGTTTGAGATAGTTCTAGTGAACTGCGATTTTTGCAGTTTCAAAATGGTGGCCATTAGTCGACGGATTCACAAAATTCTAGCTAGCAGATCAACAAGTTGTTTGATGGGTGGTCCGTCGTTATTCTTCACATTCATTGTCCCACTCGATTAAGGAGGGGGCTGTATAGGGGACTTCTCGCTTCTCCTACTCTTTAATCTCGGTTCTGCCCCTTGCTGCCTCCCGCCTTTTTGCGCTTTTCGATCGTAAAATACAGCATAAAACTGCGTTATTTACTTCCTATTTCTCCCACAGATTAGTGTCCCGTACACTTGCCGCCCCCTTTTCCTCCCGGGTACCCGACCCCTGTTACTCCTCCCCTCCCCCCACCGGCCTAGCTCCGTTAAGGTAGTTAAACCATTTTTAACAAATTAATTATTCACGGCAGTTACCAGTCATTATAAAGCTGAATAGTTGTTATATTGTTACAGAACACGACAATGTAATATTACAATTTATGACAGCTCGGATTATTGCAAACTTTTCCCACTCAAGTTTATACATTTCTCCGGGCTGAAATCGCAAGAAAATTTCAGCCCGGTGGGCGGACCGAAGTTTCAGCCCGGGCTGAAATTCGTCATGTAATCGTCCCTGTTGTGTCTCGTACAGTGATTCAGACTTGGTTAGCAACACAACAAACTTTCACTTAAATCAAACATGGCGGTTCAAAACAGGCAGGGCCACGCACATGGCATGTGCGCGCTTGCGCTGGTCAACGTGTGCGTTATAGCATTCCTCCTCCCAATTACAAATAATCAAAAAGTCATAAGTTCAGTCTCTCTGGTGGCTTTCGCAGTCGAAGGGGATAACGTCTACATGGTGTGGCTGGGCTGCTAGTTATGCCCTCTATCTGGCTGATTGAGGAGTTGCCAGGGGCGATACTGATATCTTTGTCTGGGGTCACTACTTCCTCGGAGCCACTACAAGCAGGGCTCTGTGGTACTCCACTGCTAGTTGATCGTAGAGTAGCCAGAAACACTGCTGGGTTTGGCTGCGGCACCGGGTCATCCGTGTTAGGGTTCACCGTTATGGCAGACTCTCTGAGTTGATCGATATGTCTTTGCCAAACTGTATTGGTTGCGACTCTGACTTCGTAGGACAAGAGTCCAGAGTGGACTGTGATGATTCCGGGCACCCACTTGTTTCCTCCACTGTAGTATCGGGCAACAACAGCTTGACCTACATCCAATTTGCGGGTAGGGCTGTGACTTGATATCAACTCCCTGTCCTGCTGTTTCTCTTCCACTCGCTTTCGTATGTTAGGCTTCAGTGCATCTCGTCTTGTCCGGATGTTTCTTCCCATCAAGAGCATGGCCGGTGTCTTCCCTGTCATTGCATGTGGTGTTGTTTTGTAGGCCAGTAGGAAGTTAGCCAGCTTCTTAGAGAGAGGCTTCTTTTCAGTCATTGCCTCGCAAAGAGCTTGTTTGAACATTTGTACTAAACGTTCAGCCAGTCCATTTGTAGCTGGGCCGAGTGGTTTGGGGCTGACTTCATCTGCTTGATACCATTACTTCTCATGAATGCTCTGAATTCATCTGCGATGAATTATGGTCTATTATCACGGACAAGCTGTTCGGGTAAGCCGTGTGCGGTGAAAAGCGTCAGTTCCTCAGTCGTTCTGGTAGCACTTGTCGAGGCCATCAATATAACCTCAGGCCATTTAGAGTGTGTATCTACGACAATCAGAAACATTTTTCCTAAGGACGGTCCCGCAAAATCAACGTGTATGCGCTGCCAGGGGCGTGCTGGCCACCCCCATGAGTAGAGCGGTGCAATTTTTGGATTGCTCTGGGTGAGTTGACAGCCTGTGCACCCTTTTGACTCTTGATCGATTGCTTTGTCTATTCCCGGCCACCATACGTAGCTTCGGGCCAAGGCCTTCATTTTGACGACTCCAAAGGTGGCCATCATGGAGTTCATCCAACACTTGTGTTTGGTGTTTTTGTGGGATTAGCACCCGTGAACCCCACATCAGGCAACCATCTTGTATAAACCGCCCCAATCCCGACAGGTGAAGCATCACATGCTAATCTCAGTGGTCGTCCTCGGTCATAGTGGGTAAGCACCATGTCTGATGTGATGGGTTTCTTCACTTTGATGAAGGTCTCCTCACATTCTTTGGTCCACTTCCATCGCTTGCCTTGCTCCAAAAGCTGGTTTAGTGGATGTAGTGTAGTGCCCAGGTTTGGCAGGAACTTGTGGTAGTAATTTACCAGACTTGTTTAACGTTCTCTGGACTTGGGGACGTTAACGACTGCATCAACTTTCTCTTGAGGCTTGTGTAACCCGCCTTGGCCTACCAAGTGCCCACAATAAGTAATCTTCTTCTGGAAGAATTCGCACTTCTCACGGTTTGCTCGTAGGCCATGTTCTTTCGTTCTCCTCAGTACTTCCTCCAGGTGCTCAAGGTGCTCTCGGTCATCCTTGCCTGTGACAATCATGTCGTCCAGGATGCAACTTGTTGCTTCTACTCCGTCTAAGACTTGATCTTTTGCTCTCTTCCAAATTGCTGGTGCTGAAGTGATTCCGAATACAAGGCGGTTGTATCAGTACAACCCTTGATGAGAGTTAACTATCAAGTCTTCTTGTGATTCTTCCTCTACTTCAATCTGATGATAAGCCTGTTTGAGGAGGTCAATCTTGGTGAACTTCTGCCCTCCTGCAAGCGTAGCGAAAATGTCGTCGATGCTTGGGAGTGGGTACTCTTCCGTTTGCAGTTGAGGATTTATGGTGACCTTGTAGTCGCTGCATATTTGCACGGTTCCATTTGGTTTAACCACTTACACAATTGGGGTTGCCCAGTCACTGAATTTGACCCTGTGCAGTGCGGCCTTCGGTTTCATGGCGTATGGGACGGACCTTGCTTTGCAAAACTTTGGCTGACTGCCTTCCTACAACGTGAGTTTCGTTTTTGTTGACTAAAGTTTGCCAATGTCGTCCTGAAACACTTCGCTGTATTTGTCTAGGAGCCCCTCTGGGTGTCTTGTGTTGGCTGCTCTTTAGCAACAGCGCAGATGAGTTTTCATTCGAGTTGGATCTGGTGCAGCCAATCCCTTCCAAACAGTGCAGGGCCCCGTGTTTTCACCACATACAATGTTAAGTCCTTGACCTGGTTGTTGTATTCCACATGAACATGTAGTTTGCCTTCCAGTGGCAAACTCCAGTTTCGACCAGGGGTGTGTTTGGGAACATTTCCTTGTACTTCTGAACAGGTAGTGTGGATACCGCTGAATCGGTGTCCAGTTCCATCTTCAGGGTTTGACCGTTAATCTTTGGCGTCACCTAGATAGCGTCACCAAATGCCTGGTTAACATTGTTGACTTCTAGGGATCCGACCACGCTGTCATCATCAAGCTCAGCAGCCATCTCCAAGGAATGTAATTTTCGGTTCTTTTCCTTTGGTCCTCCTCGACTGGTGGACTGTTTACCCTTTCCCGAAAGGCAAACTCGTTGGATGTGCACCACTTTCCCGCATTTTCGGCAGGTTTCTTTCCTAAAGTAACACTCGGTTGATTCGTGTGTACTGGAACCACATCGATAACAGTGGGGCTTCGACTTGACATCCTCTTTCACCTTGTTTACTTTTTCGTTACCCTTGATCAATTTGTTTACTTCAGACTCTTTCTTCCCCTTCAGTTCTAGCGTGTCTTTCGCTGCGGCCTCCATCGCTAAGGCGATTTCCGTTTCCTTAGCCAGTGACAAATTGGTTCGGAGACCAGTCGCTTCTGGATAGGTTCATTGTGTAGTCCATACACAAGTCGATCCCTTAACGAGAAATCTAAGTTCGTTCCGAACTCACAGTAGAGCACCAATTCCTCAATTCAGCCAGGTAAGTACTTACGGTTTCACCTTCGAGTTGGTTTCTTCTGTGAAAACGCAATCGCTCTGCTATAAGCAGTGGTTTAGGTGACAGATGTTCCTGTAGGGTTTTCACGATTTCCTTGAAAGAAGGCTGGATGGCTTCGCTGGTGCACGCAGATTTCGCAGTAATCCATTCGTTTCGTTTCCCATGAGGCTAAATATCACTGCCACTCGTTTTTTTATCTTTAATTTAGTTGGCGATGAAGTATTGTTCCACTCGTTCAACGCAGGCGTTCCAGTCGTCGCTCGTTTCGTCGAAGGCTTCTATCTTTCCAATCGGCATCGCGGCGGAGGTTCGAACTGTTTCTTTTCACAGTGCAGAATTCTCGTGGCCAATCTGTTGTGTCTCGTACAGTGATTCAGACTTGGTTAGCAACACAACAAACTTTTACTTTAATCAAACATGGCGGTATAATACAAGCAGAGCCACGCACATGGTACGCGCGCGCATGTAACATTAACAAGGCCGCTGGTCAACGTGTGCGGCATAGCAGGCCCTTATTTGGCTGTTCGCTTGAATGAACTGGAAACTTCGCTCATCTACAATGTTCAGCTAAACTTTGGAACTTTTTGGGTTTTCTTCGTGTTTGGATGTTTATAGCAAATAACACGAAATGCCACTAACGCAGCAGTCAATTCCAGCAGTGCCCATCCCACCGGGCATTAGTGGGGCATATTTCCTCATTGTCCGTCCAGGGGGCCGGGCATTAGTCTACCCCGGGGCATTTGATGGTCTCGTGATTTTCAAGTCGCAGCACTGTCACTTCCGCTCAATGATACGTTTATCGGGCAAGGATGATAAATTTGTAATTAACTTTGTCTAAAAAGGACAAATTGAGATGATAGAAACACAAAACGAATGGTCATTGGAGCAATACAGAGAAATAAGACTAATTTCAGACTTAGTTTGGCCTGATTTAGCTTTGATTAGAATGAAGGTAAGCCCCAAACACTAAGAAATCAACTTAATTTTTTACCTGTACCTCGGGGCATTTGAACAGCTTGTTTGTCCCCGCCGTGGGGCATTTGCCCGCTTGTCTTAAGAAAATCCTAATGCCCGGGGGTCGGCCCGGGAGGGGATGGGCACTGCTGGAAATGACTGATGCATAAATCAAAAGTCAGAATCACTGAAGCGAACCGAACTAACCAAAATTCGAAATTCGTGATAAATTTTCAATGTGTTCTTGCTCGTTCTGCTACATTACTCGGACTCTAAAATTCAAAGCTCAACCGACAAATACTTTTTTCGCTGCCGTCAATCAAATGTTTGGCGGCTTCTCCCAGATTCCGACTACTGTCGAGCGCTGTTCGCATCATGAGACTTTTTAACATGGTTCGCAAATTAATACGGAACTTCTTTGCGCTGGAGAGTCGTATTTTTACATATAAGCCATCATCTCTGCCACAAGAGATAGCGCGGCTCCTGAAAGTGGGCAAATCATTTGTCCCTCAAGTGCTGAAGATTTATAGAGAAATCAAAGGTACCCTAACAGCGGAAAGCGGCGATCAGTAGTTAGTAGGTATTGTGATTTTCTTTTACATTGGTCTGTGAATTTTGATCATTATGTTCGTTTTTCTGACCTTACAATTTGTAGACAGCGTATTTCTTTGTACTTTCATACTTACAGGGAGAGATACTTTGCTTGCTCGAAGACTAATAGAACATTACACTCTTCTTACGACGGACGTGTTTACGTGACGGAAGTCACGTAGAGACGAAGTAATGGGGGCGATCGGAGAATGGAATGTGTAAACCATTCTTAGCAGTATACAATAGCAGGAGTAATGGGCTCCTAACATTAGTCACTGACTTATACTAGCAGTAACCAATGGTGAGGAAGTGCGGGCGGAGATGTGGGTTGGGAGACGCGATTAATATTGAGAACCGCTGTTTAGTAATTGATTAGTAGGTGTGTCGCATCAAATGGTGAATGCGAGCAACCCTTTTAGGCCTAGTATCAACAGAGGAAATCGCGATGGATTCATGAACGTGGAAATTGAATTGAACTATACAGTAAACAAGACTCATTAAATTAAACAACAACAGACTCTTCAGTAACTAGTTGAAATATTGGCCTGAGTAAAAGTGCCCTTTTGCCGTTGTGCCAGCCTTGCAATCAAAATAGTTTATTCACACGTTACAGTGACGTCTGGTACGAGCATCTCAACAAAACGAGATCCGGCAATAAGAAGTACCAGCTGAGCTTTATTTTGCGTTGTGTGGTTCGCTGCATTCAGTAAAGATTTAGAAATTACTAGTTACAGTAAATTTGATACGAGCGTCGCCAAAGGCGCCTTTGATTTCTCATAAGAACCTCTTTTTTATAAGAACGTCGAGGCTGAAATTGACCCAGATGTTAAGAACATGCTAAGAACATACCCAACCTGAGATCAAGAGATAAAGCATTTTTATTCAGCCGAGTTCTGAAGCCGTTTTTGCATCAAGCTAAAAACACGTAGTAACAGCATGAACTTGCGTCGAGTTACCTCTTCTTTATCTAAAGATAGCGGATATGTATATAACAGCTTTAAACTGAAGTTTGAAGAGGTCAAGCTATTATCTTCTTGTCATTCTCAACTGTGGAAGAGCAATAAAGTGAATTTGCCGAGAAAAAAAAAACCGCCGTAGTGAAAAAGGAAACTGATATAAGTCATTACATTTAAAGCGTTCATGGTTCCAAAAGAACATACTTAAGAGGCTCTGACTGTAAATATCGAGAATCGATGGACAAGCTCAAAAAATCGAAAATCCTGGTAACTTGCCAGAAGAACACTTTTGGGAAGCTATCTTCGAAAATATTACTTAAACCTTCTGGAATTCTATTGTTTTCGAGAAATTCGGAAAAAACGGTTTTGCTTAATTAATTATGCAAAAATCAGGTTTAAAATGAAACAAATTGAATACGCTTGCTTGATGAAACAACTTGCAACGCCAGAAAACAATTTTAATTTTAATTGATAGCAATACTCTTCTACTTTCTATCAATGGGAATTGCATGGAGTTTTGCTTTATTTGTATGGTTTGATGGTTCTTTGAAACAAAGGCATTTTGCGCACTTCCGGAAAAAGGCCAAAATTGGTAAACTACAGAGGCTTAAAATGGGTCTTGGTATGTCTAATATCGAATTGAAATAAACACTGTGATAAAGTTTGGCCCTACTTCTATTATGATATGAAATAAAAAATCTGGGCAATTCAGGCTCGCGCTGACAGGAACAAAAATTCGCGAACCAGTGTTGCCAAAATTTGCATAATTAATGACTAATAGGAAAATACACTGTAATGGAAGGACGACTTGAAATATGACAAATCGTTTACCGTAACTATTTTCAGATGGTCTTTCTACTAGATGATGCATTCACTGGTATCTTCATTTATCGTTCTGAAGAATTACGAACAAATTTCGAAAATTGTTGGTGAAACTATAGTGCAGCGGGTTATCATATTTTGTCAGATGTCTATACTCTGCAGCACCAGTGGCCTTTCTTTGTTATTTGCAGTTTCTTTGGGAAAACACTAATGTTCTCGAAAATCCAAACGGTTTCTTTTATAAATCATTAAAGTTGACGTACGCGTATAAATTGAGAGCTAAAATGGCTGTGTATTAAAGGTAAGGAACACAAAGTACCGCTCAAAATAATCCAGTCACGCAACCGATCACTACACGTTCACGCAAACGTGAAAATATTCTTCAATGAAAATCTTTTCTTTCAAAACTGTGAAAGAGTTCTCAGTGATCTTGCAAAGTAAAACCAAACAAACTGTGTATTGATATCCCTTAGATATACAGCCGCATTAAGAACTCATAAATACCGATCCCGCTGCCAGGACGTCCGTGGCCTTAATTTTAAACATATTTATACAAGTGTAATAATATTGATAGAAACAGCACATTTTTTGCCAAATACGTATAAATCATAATAATAATGATGCACTTTTGCTTCCTGGCCAAAACAGTGTCATTTCAAAAAGTCGCCCAAAATCTTAGTAGCCGTTTTAAAAGAGCGATCCAGTCACGTACACAACAACATACTATGTCGCAGTTTTCTTCTCTCGAAGAGAAAGGTGTCATATGTATACGAAACTAATTCTAGACTTGCCTGTCGGAATTTTCGTCCCAGTAGAATATCAGCTACACATGACAGTATGCCCCAAACACAGGGATGCACACGGTATTCGCTGGAGAACTAGCCATGCACAAAACAGCGGCCAATGTAGGAGACCGCATTTAAAAACTGCCATATGTAGGTTGACAAATTGACAAAAAGTATTAACGTGACACCGGTCACGCAACAGCTCGTGTAGAACTTTTAAAACTTCTTCTTCTTCACTTTAGTTTTACGTAGAAATAGTATAAGCCCAAAACAATGCAAGAATAGATTGAAGGAATGTTTTAGTTCATTCTTTGTGTGTCCTCAGTAAATAAAATCCTCTAAATTGAGCTCACCCAAACTACTACTTTTCATTTCATTCATTTCATTATGCAAATTTTGGCAACACTGGTTCGTGAATTTTGCTTTTGTCAGCGCGAGCCTGAATTGCCCAGATTTTTTATTTCATATCATATAAGTACAAAACTACTAGCGTTCTATCACTAATGCTGTTCTCTGATTGGCTACGCTACTCACTATCTATTCTGTTGTAGATAGTGAGTAGAGTGTTTTCCGCGCGCGGTGTGACCTATTTATATCATTTTACGCTCATTTTACGCTTCGCTCTCGATTTCTATGCGTGATAGTTGATTCGGCCTTCGGCCTCCTCAACTACCACGCGATAGAAATCTCGAGCTCATAATCTAATTGTTAAATAGAAGTAGGGCCAAACTTTATCACAGTGTTTATTTCAATTCGATGTTAGACATACCAAGATCCATTTTAAGCCTCTGTAGTTTACCAATTTTTGCCTTTTTCCGAAGTGCGCAAAATGCCTTTGTTTCAAAGAACCACCAAACCATATAAATAAAGCAAAACTCCATGCAATTCCCATTGTTAGAACGTAGGAGAGTATTGCTATCATTTAAAATTGAAATTGTTTTCTGGCGTTGCAAACTGTTTAAAAGCAAGCGCTTTCAATTTGTTTAATTTTAAGCCTGATTATTGCGTAATAAATTAAGCAAAACCGTTTTTCCAAATTTCCCGAAAACAATAGAATTCCACAAGGTTTAAGTAATATTTTCGAAGATAGCTCCCCAAAAGTGTTCTTCTGGCAAGTTATCAGGATTTTCGATTTTCTGAGCTTGTCCGCCGATTCTCGATATTTACAGTCAGAGCCTCTTAAGAACGTTTCAGGCTCAAACATAACAAAGTAAGAAAATCCACTTTCGTTTCAGCTTGGACGAGTTTCGCGACAGGATCGAATTCATGCACCAAATTCGTTTAACCGTACGATCTGTTAAAGTTGAACTTGAAAAGAATGAGTTTCAGTTTGCTCCACGGAACATTTTTCGGAAGGAGCGGAGCAAAAAATAGCCAATTTTAGGAAATTGGAATTTGAGGAAAATGGAATTGTATTCGCAGTAAGTTAAAAGTCCGGCAAAACGCTCCTAAGCTATATATTGGTTGTTCTATCAGTCTTCGAACAAGCAAAATATCTCTCCCTGTAAGTATAAAAATACAAAGAATTACACTGTCTACAAATTGTAAGGTAAGAGAAGCGAACATAATGAGTCAAATTCACAGAACAAATGTAAACGGAAATCACAGTACTTACCAATTACTGGAACGTCGTTATCTTCCCGCTGTTAGGATTTGACGATTAATCGATTCCTTTAGTTTCTCTGTTAATCTTGAGCACTTGATGAACAAATGATTTGCCCACTTTCAGGAGCCGCACGCTATCTCTTGTGGGGAAAGATGATGGCTTATGTGTAAAAATACGACTCTCGAGCGCAAAGAAGTTCCGTACTTGCGAACCATGTTGAAAAGTCTCATGATGGGAACAGAGCTCGGCAGTAGTCGGAATCTGGGAGGAGCAGCCGAAAATCTGATTGGCGACAGCGAAAAACGCATTTGTCGGTTGAGCTTTGAGTTTTAGAGTCCGCATGTTGTTGAAAGGCGCAGTAAGTTGTTCTAGACTATCAGCCGGGTTCGGCCGTTTTTTTCTTCCTGACGAAGATGCTTCACAACAAGCTTATGTTTACTCAGCTTGCTTTTAAACTTCCGAACAAAAAATTACAAATGGGAAGTGTTTCAATCATATGTAAGCCTTAGATACGTTTCGTTACCCTGAAAAAGAAAACGCCACACTCAAGTTCCAGGAAAGGAAAACACAACCAATACGAATGATTACCGGCTCTACTTTGTTGCAGAAGATCGGAAAAAACAAAGTTGAAACTGCTCGTCGGTTTCGCGTTGTTGAGATGTTTAAGCCTATATGAAATACAACTAGTTTGCGTCAACTTTTGACCTCAAATATCTAGAAAGCTTGAACGACTCTCAAATTAAAAGCTTTCTTAGAGAGAGAAAGGTATACACTCATCAAAGTTTTGTGTTCGTGACTTGATCCGGATTTTTACCCTGTGTTGCGTTTGCAGCGCAGAGTCAACCAAAAACGCTTCTGGCGTAATTTTAACCATGCGTTTATTGCGATCGGTGATGTTCAACTACGTTTTGCAAGTGTCCTTCGGTGAAAAATGGATGATCCCTGATAAGACGATAAAAAGACAAGAAAAAAGTACAATGAACTCCGAGACTCCGAAACTGAGAACCCCGTCATGAAAAGCACGAAGTACCCGACCGATGGGCCCTGGGAATAATGTGGGGACCGGAATTGGTCCCAGGGCCCAGTAAGGTAAACTCAACGTAAAAAAATATAGACACTAAAGTTTTTAGACACTGTCAATTAGTTGAGACTGTTACACCCTTCCCACTCTTAACAATTTCAAATTTTGACCCTATAATAAAGTAGGAACTCAGGTTTGCGATGGTACGACAATGCATAAAAACAACAAGTGAAAAGCAACACAAAAAATACATTGCGGACCGCTAAGGAAACGGTAAAATTGGCTTATTTGCTTCAAAAAGAAGGCTTCAGCGCGACTTCCACTGACAGATTTTCTTGTAGCATTCTTCAGAAGGCTAATTAAGTTCAAGACGAGTACCCATGAAACTACAGTTGCTTTCATGAACCCGCCTAAGTTGCTCTTGATGGCGACTAGACAGACTTTTTAATGTAGATACGCATTTCTCATTGATTAGCGTGCATCCCGCTGGCTTTTTAGTTCTGCCAAATATCAAAAAACTTTGCTGAAACTAGAAATACATGACTCGCAGAACCTGGCGAAGGTCGAGGAAGGGTACACAGCAAAATTGAGGCATGGAGTTGGGGGAGAGTAAGAGGGGAAGGTTTTTTTGTGGGAGGGAGGAGGTGGGATTGGAGCTTCCCAGCCACTTCCATGTAACTTGTGTCCAATCCCCTGCCATCCTAAAATGAAATACATGGAAACTGGGTACGAGTATGGGGTTTTGATCGACGAGTCGCTGGAATTGAAGTTAAAGCTATGGGATTGGGTTGGGTACGAAAAGACCCTCAGCCCGCTCCCTCCCCCATCTCTCTTCATTCTGACAGAAGGAAAATAATTATTGGACTTAGAGGGGATGAACAGTATTACTATAGACCTGTTGTCGAGTACAATATGCAGTAGTGTTCCTTTTTATTTTGGTTGGTTGAGAGTAGGTTTATCAGAAATGCAGCCTACTCCTGCTTTCTCAAATCCAATTTTGAACGTTGTGAGTGCTATGTCCAAAATTAACCCGTTTCCTTTAACTGCTATTGTATAGTTTTTGTTTCGTTTACTGGGTATTGAGAAGTTTCAATAATTGCTGAAACAATTCATTATTTCCCTTGAATTGTTGAGAAAGCAGGAGTTTACTACTGCTGAAGAGTGATGCTGTGAAAAAAAATAACAACTCAATTTTGGTTCAGTTGCAGTAATAAAAATGATTAATTTTTGCCTACAAATAGCAATGAGCCTAATACAGAATTATGGCAAGTTAAGCACAGAGTGTTTTACTGCTGTGGTACCATATTTATTCATTCCTCTACATACCATAATAGTAATTATATGTAACATTGTCACAATAAAATAATTACTACATTGACCCTTGAAACCACAGAGATCAGCATCAAAATTTTCCCTAGAATAACAATGCTGTATTCAGGATATATGTCATGAGAATTAACAAATTGATCATCAAACATGAATATAGCCTAAGCGTAGCCGTACCCTTCTCCCCCCCCCGCCTCCGAGGAAGGAGGGAACCCTCTTCGGGGGTAGGATAAGGCTAAGGGTAGGCTGACAGGAATAGTCTTATTGTAGAAAGAAATTCCCTGCACTAACACCATAAGAAATCTACGGAGACCAGTAAGGAGAATTTGTGGGTTGACTATGGTATGGAAAGCGAGAGTAGCTAACTGGGGAAAAAGGCAAATGTAGTTGAGCTTGTGAGACCTCCACTGACCACTGAATTAAAGGGAAGTACCACAGGGATTTTGCACGCGTTTGTACTCCTCTGAATTGGCCATAGTGACGTTTACATACATGAAAACTTCCCAAAATAACGGTCTATTTATTATTCACACACCACACTAATTCAGCGAAACTATTAATTGATGTGTTTCGCCACCGGATGGCCAGGACGGAAATGGCTTACAACTTGAACACATTTGGCGACCTTTTTCAATAAGTTCTGTGCTTGCAACTTATTATGGTTGAATACGTAAAGCAGTCATTTTGTTGTTTCACATCAAATACATTAGCTGGTAATTGGTAAGAGTAGTACTTGTTGCTAATAGAATGTGTTAGTGCATTTCTATCCAAATCCGAAATTCTCGTTATTCTTTATTTCCTGGGCCTTATAACCTCGTTGCCCCCATATTTACGATAAACACACATATTAATTGACTGCGCAAGCTCTAGCAAATAATATTATAAGCATCTCCTTGATATCAGTTAAACCTTGAAGTTCTCCTGATAACGTACCTGAATCCATGCCATATCCTTAGGAGCATAATTACGCATTTTCGTTATCTTGCTTACAATGTCAGGCATTCAAAAATCGGGAGAGTTAAAACTTGTTTTCCAGGTCATGTTTCCTTGCATGTGGCACATTGTCGGTATTCTAAACTTTTATTGTACCGTGAAATTTGGCCATGTCACTCTGAACCCATTATTGCTGGTCATGTTAAAACGCAGACTGCAGGTTGCAGACTATGCAGACTGGTAGCCTTTTTTAAAGTAAACTTTGATTTATTGTACTTTTTGGGACTTTTCACTTTTTGTCGTGTTAAGATGCCATGGCCAGCAGCTTGGCAATGGGATCTCAAAAAGATAAATGCCCCGCAGTAAGAAATTCACGAACAATTTCGTCGCAAAGACAATTCGCACCTTCTGGTAGTATTTCATAGTTGTTTGCCAGGCAATTCAAAAGTGTATTTTGGTTTTGCAGTTGAACGAAGTTTCCGAGCTTGAGCATACCATCAACTTGCTATGTTACTGTGCGGCGCGTCTTACCTTAGCCAAAGTTTGCTAATCAGGGAGCGCAAAATTTGCCTGACGTGCACGCAAGGTTTCCTTGTGACGCAACCCAACAGCTCCATTTGCACACCTTGGTGGAACTGAAGTTCTCTTCTTTTTCTTCCGCAAACTTTACAGATCACTACTTTGCTTATTATTTGGCGTTAGAGAAGAATAAAGGAGCCTTGGAAACGGAAGATGAACCATTCACTGCTTTTCTGTGCCTACTGTTCCCCTGCGCCTCTGTTCCTCTGTTCCTCTGTGCCTACTGCTCCCCTGTTCCTCCGTTCCTCTGCTCCTCTCTGCTTACTGTTCCTCTGTTCCTCTGTTCCTCTGTTCCTCTGTTCCTCTGTTTCCCTTTGCCTACTGTTCCTTAGTGACTACAGCTCCCCTGTTCCTCTGTGCCACTCGGTCCCTGTTCCTCTGTGCGTTATAATTATACTGCCTTAATGTGACGATTAACTATTTCAGTTCCCGGTATATGAGAGACTACCCCGAAACTCGCATTCGCCAAATCATAAATCCATTCGCTATTTCGCCATTGTGGCACATTGGCATTTATATCGGGAAACATCTATTCGCTTTTACATTCACTAAAGATGATTTTACATTTACTAGTGATGATTAACTATTTCACAATGGCTGAATTCTTTTCTCAGTTATTTGAATGCAAACTGTACATAGGAGATAGCGACTGAGCAATTCCCAATGAATTAAAAACCGATGCGTGCGAAATGTTTACACGATGTTGTCATCAACTTAATTATTTTTGTCTATTTTGTGGTAGCGACACCGTACGGCCAAGTAAACCAGAGTTAGCATTCTTTTCTGTACAAAATCACAAATCCCCAGCACTTCAGTCAGTGAGAATGGAGGAAAAGCTACAGCTAGAACAGTGGAAATGTACACCTACATGTAGCAGACCCTAGAAATTCTTCTAGAATTTCTGACCGCTAGGACGTTGATTACATATTTTTTTCCAGAACCATACCTGGCTTCCACGCATCTATAGGCATAGCAAAAAGTAAAAAGGTAGCTGTAAACACACCTTCAGCAAACCAACTCGCAAGGTAAAAAAAAGAAGAGAAAGAAAATAATTAGTTAATTAACAAAATTCCCAGTCTGCACAGTCTGCGTGGTCTGGTCTCGTAGTTACCAACAGCAGGAATGACCTACAATGACCTACAATGGGCTACAATGAGCTACAATGACCTACAATGATCTACAATGCGCTACAATGAGCTACAACGATCAACCACAATGAGCTACAATGGGCTACAATGGGTTTCAATGACCTACAATGAGCTTCGACGACCTACAATGAGCTACAATGACCTAAAATTAGCTAGAAGGGGTCAATAATATCTGCATCCTTACCTTTTTATACCGAAGAAAGGTCGGTCCCGCGAGAGGAGAATAATTAGCGACCACCCGATCACTTCAGAAAATAGTAAACAAAGGCCGTTCTTTTAAGAATTAACTCAAGCATATTTCATATTTTACGTTATCTTTTAACCGGAAGTGGCCTCGATTGCTTGTCGAATATCTGTCACGGGCGTAACTTGCAAGGGGTAAGGTGCTCTTATTGTTAGCAAGACTTTCCGAGAATACCAAACATTATCCAAGGTGTCAAAGAAGTACCCAGCATGTTCTACGATTTTTGCAGATTTTCTAGGATTCCAGCTTTCGTGACGGGTGAGAAGCGTTGCGTGACAATCCATGTAGCTACATCTAAATGCAGTACTCTTCATGACATTAAGCGTTTTATAAGTCTTAAATAACTATACATCATTTCAATGCTAATAAAATAAAGAATAAAAAATCCTTCCAAGATATGAAGAAGGAATCGTAGGGCTTTTCGTAGATTGCCGATGTTAGCCGATGAGCCCCAAAGATTTCAAGTCGTAGACATTCTGCAATTTGTGTTTCGAACACAACAAACGCATTTACAGCTACTGAAGGTCACTGAAAATAGAGACGGTTTCGCAGTTCCCACGAAAATGAAATAAGGGCGGAACTTTCCACTTTAAGCTGCAATTTAAGGCCGTTCCTCTTAAAAACTTAAAAACTTGTGCGTAGTCGCACCAAAATATTCGCCAATTCGCACTCTAAAAAGCTATTTTGCTATGCTTTTTGTAGCTCATTGTAGGTCGTTGAAGCTCATTGTAACTCATTGTAACTCATTGTAGCTCATTGTAACTCATTGTAGCTCATTGTGGTTGATCGTTGTTAGTAGCTCATTGTAGCTCATTGTAGATCATTGTAGCTCATTGTAGCTTATTGTAGCTCATTGTAGGTAATTGTAACTCATTGTATCTCATTAACTCATTGTAACTCACTGTAGCTCATTGTAGGCCATTGTGGTGGCTCATTGAGTTCATTGTAGATCATTGTAGCTCATTGTAGCTCATTGTAACTCATTATAACTCATTGTAGCTTATTGTAGCTCATTGTAGCTCATTGTAGCTCATTGTGGTTGATCGTTGTTAGTAGCTCATTGTAGCTCAGTGTAGATCATTGTAGCTCATTGTAGGCCATTGTGGTGGCTCATTGAGCTCATTGTAGATCATTGTAGCTCATTGTAGCTTATTGTAGCTCATTGTAGCTCATTGTATAGTAACTCATTGTAACTCATTGTAGCTCATTGTAGCTCATTGTAGCTCATTGTGGTGGCTCATTGAAGCTCACTGTAGATCATTGTAGGTCATTGTAGCTCATTGTAGATCATTGTAGCCCATTGTAGGTCATTGTAGGTCATTCCTGCTTTTAGTAACTACTGATCTGGTCTGTAGTCTGCACAGTCTAACAAAACCATTTTGTAGAGGAAGCACTTTCAGTCGGCGCTCCTGATCGGTTTCAGCACGCATTCTGAGTTTCTCTCCCTTTTCATTCCTATTATTCAAAAGGTGTGCATGGGTGTGCATGGACTGTTCGAACTTGTAATCAAGCTATCGTTGTTCGGTAGTCTCGTTATGTAACCGCTCTGCGATTTAACACGCAGACCTTATTGATATTGCCTGTGATATTTGTGACGAAACGTGGTTATCTGGAAACCACTTAGCGAACTTCTGGTGCAGTGATCTCAATCAGTTTTCAGTGCAAGTCTTCGTAGTTGTTAAATACCGGAAATTGTCTTAGGTTTCAGTTAGTTGTTTTAACCATTCGCTTGTAGTCTGCTTACAGATAAACGTCCCTTGCTGAAGCACAAATAAGTCAATAATATTAGCATCCTTACCTTTTTATACCGAAGAAAGGTCGGTCCCGCGAGAGGAGAATAATTAGCGACCACCCGATCACTTCAGAAAATAGTAAACAAGGCCGTTCTTTTAAGAATTCACTTAAGCATATTTCATATTTTGCGTTATCTTTTAACCGGAAGTGGCCTCGATTGCTTGTCGAATATCTGTCACGGGCGTAACTTGCAAGGGGTAAGGTGCTCTTATTGTTAGGAACACTTTCCGAGAATACCAAACATTATCCAAGGTGTCAAAGAAGTACCCAGCGTGTTCTACGATTTTTGCAGATTTTCTAGGATTCCAGCTTTCGTGGCAGGTGAGAAGCGTTGCGTGGCAATCCATGTAGCTACATATAAATGCAGTACTCTTCATGACATTAAGTGTTTTATAAGTCTTAAATAACTATACATCATTTCAATGCTAATAAAATAAAGAATAAAAAATCCTTCCAAGATATGAAGAAGGAATCGTAGGGCTTTTCGTAGATTGCCGATGTTAGCCGATGAGTCCCAAAGATTACAAGTCGTAGACATTCTGCAATTTGTGTTTCGAACACAACAAACGCATTTACAGCTACTGAAGGTCACTGAAAATAGAGACAGTTTCGCAGTTCCCACGAAAATGAAATAGGGGCGGAACTTTCCACTTTAAGCTGCAATTTAAGGCCGTTCCTCTTAAAAACTTAAAAACTTGTGCGTATTCGCACCAAAATATTCGCCAATTCGCACTCTAAAATGCCATTTTGCTCTGCTTTTTGTAGCTCATTGTAGGTCGTTGAAGCTCATTGTAACTCATTGTAATTCCTTATAACTCATTGTAGCTCATTGTAACTCATTGTAGCTCATTGTAGCTCATTGTGGTTGATCGTTTTTAGTAGCTCATTGTAGCTCAGTGTAGATCATTGTAGGTCATTGTGGTGGCTCATTGAGCTCATTGTAGATCATTGTAGCTCATTGTAGCTTATTGTAGCTCATTGTAGCTCATTGTAACTCATTGTAACTCATTATAGCTCATTGTAACTCATTGTAGGTCATTGTAGCTCATTGTAGGTCATTGTGGTGGCTCATTGTAGCTCACTGTAGATCATTGTAGATCATTGTAGGTCATTGTAGGTCATTGTAGGTCATTGTGGTGGCTCATTGTAGCTCACTGTAGATCATTGTAGATCATTGTAGGTCATTGTAGCTCATTGTAGGTCATTGTGGTGGCTCATTGTAGCTCACTGTAGATCATTGTAGCTCACTGTAGATCATTGTAGATCATTGTAGGTCATTGTAGGTCATTCCTTCTTTTAGTAACTACTGATCTGGTCTGTAGTCTGCACAGTCTGCACCACTTGTAGCGTCTAACAAAACCATTTTGTAGAGGAAGCACTTTCAGTGGGCGCTCCTGATCGGTTTCAGCACGCATTCTGAGTTTCGTTCCCTTTTCATTCCTATTATTCAAAAGGTGTGCATGGGTGTGCATGGACTGTTCGAACTTGTAATCAAGCTATCTTTGTTCGGTAGTCTCGTTATGTAACCGCTCTGCGATTTAACACGCAGACCTTATTGATATTGCCTGTGATATTTGTGACGAAACGTGGTTATCTGGAAACCACTTAGCGAACTTCTGGTGCAGTGATCTCAATCAGTTTTCAGTGCAAGTCTTCGTAGTTGTGAAACACCGGAAATTGTCTTAGGTTTCAGTTAGTTGTCTTAACCATTCGCTTGTAGTCTGCTTACAAATAAACGTCCCTTGCTGAAGCACAAATATACTCGCATGTTCTTACATGGTGGCAACCAGTGGAGAGCACTCAGCTTATCGACAATTGAGCAGAAAAATGGCGACAGGATACGCCTCACCACTGCCAGCACCTCTGGAAATTCACGACGCAGACGCTGCAGAAAAATGGAAGAAGTTTCGGTTCGCACGGGAAAACTACGCACTCGCTACAGAGGGCATCAGAAGGCTGAAGCAATGCCGGTCGCCACACTTTTGACTGTGATCGGTGAAGAAGCAAGAGAAGTGTATTCTACGTTCAACGACTGGAGGGAGGCGATGACCTAAAATCAAACCAGTACTAAAGAAACTGGGGGAGTATTGCGACCCTCGCAAGAACTGATTCCGTTTGAACGCTGCAAGTTCAACCCACCGTATGCAAGAGGCAGGAGAAACTTATAACCAGTACCTACGAAAGCTAGCTGAAAGTTGCAATTTTGAAACAATCACAGCTGAGGAAATACTACGGGAGCGCCTGGTGTTTGGTATGGAGACAACAAGGTGTCCAAAGTGCGAGAACGGCTGTTAAGAGAAACCAAACTGACACTCGAAAAGACGGACGAAGACTGTAGGGCATCAGAGAGCATGCTTGCCCAAATGACCGTCGTTGGAAACAGCGTAGCACCTTAAGTTCCAGTGAACGCCTTCAATAGCCAAGTCAAGCTCTTATCCGAGTGTGGCGTGACAATTACATGTGTCAATTGGATTGTAAACTTGTTGACAACAAAGCGACCAGACCTCTCCTTGGAAGAAAGGCCTGCGTGAGAATGAAGATTATTCAATACATGGACAATGACGAAATTAAAGGGGCATAGTCACGCTATTTTAGTTCACTTTAAAAATAAGAAATATGTCCTCGCATCAATGAACGCCCGCAAATAATGGTTTAGTTTTGTTACCAAAGACTATATTACTTCACTGAAACTATTTTCTGTCGTCTGTTGCTACGGATGGTACGGATGGAAGTGGATTGCAATTTGAAAAAATTAGGCTAAACTTTTCAAATTCTTTCAGCGTGTTGACATTAAATCGATATTAAATGGTCATGCTTTGTTTTCTCTTAATAAAATTAAGTTGATATGTTCCTTTAAAATTAAATGTTCGAACACAATGTTGGGCATGGATAAAGTTAGCTATCGATAATTTTAGCACAGTCTTTACCAAAAATCTGCGAAATCCTCGTGACCATGCCCCTTTAACAAGCCACAAGCAGGAAATTCTCCAGTTTATTCGCTCGACAGCATTCCTGAAATGCTCATTGTAATGGACTTAACAAGAACCTATGAACGCAGCTTAAAACAACATCTTTATTCGGCACTCCATCAAACATCGCAGTAGACAATGGTCCGCCCATCAATCACATCATGCTCTCATCCGGTTCCGCCAACAGGAACCATTTACAGGAGAACTCGCTCCTTCTATTAACAAGTTACAAAACTCAAAACTCACCAAAAAGTAACGCCAATTTACATACGAAGCAAAATGCAAATTACACGGTACGTGAAGGAAAAAATTAAAACGCTAACACCTAGAAAACAAACAATTACAAGAAAAAAATACAAGCTAATTAGGCATTTGTAACACCCATCACCAAAGAAAAACTTATTGAGAAGTACCCTGAAGTTTGAAGGTTGACATCGCAACCCGACTTCATGGCGCAAAAGGCTTCACGAAACTGAGTGTGCGTAATGGTTTCTGGCACGTGGCCCTGGATGAGGAGTCGTCATACCTAACAACCTTTCACGCTCCGTTTGGACGTTATCGACGGCGACGCTTGCCTTTCGGAATCAGCTCCGCTCCTGAGGTCTTCCAGCCCAAAATGCACGAGTTAGTCAAAGGACTGCCAGGAATCGAAATCGTGGCAGGTGATTTCATCGTGGCTGGCTGCAGAGACACAGTTGAGGAGGCCAATCATGACCATGACAAAGTCCTATTAATGTTCCTAGAGCGCTGCAAAAAGCTTATCACTGACAAGTTAACCTTCGACAGACAGAAGACCCATTCATTGGTCACATTGCCACGAACACGGAACTCCGTATTGACCCAGTTAAAGCTCAGGCGATCAGCGAGATGCCCGCACCAAATGTAACAGACAAGGCCTGAGTTCAGAGACTGCTGGGACTGGCACAGTACGTCAACAAGTTCCTACCACATCTGTCTGATATCACAAGGCCATTGAGTGAGCTGACGCAGAACGATGTGTATTAGGCCTGGGGAACAGCTCAACAAACAGCACTAGAAGCTTTAAAGGAAGCAGTTGTGATCATTCCCGTCTTACGTACTACAACTTAGAGGAGGAAGTAACGCTTCAATGTGTCGCCTCTCAATTTGGTTTAGGGGCTGCCTTACTGCAGAACGGACAGCCCGTAGCATACGCATCCCGAGCACTGACAGACGCCGAAACAAGTTATGCGCCCTCAAACCAGCACCAAAACGACTGCAACGAATGCTGCTGAGACTACAGAAATACAGCCTTCATTTCTTCTACAAGAAAGGAAAGGACATTTTCCTGGCTGACACGTTAAGCAGGGCATTTCTGCCAGAAGTTAAAGCCTGTGAGTTCAGAAAAGAGCTGGAAGAAGTGGATCACAGAGCCTCTCTACCAGTCAGTGGAGACCGCTGGCAGAAGATCAAGCACGCATCTGCAAATGATCCCGTATTGCAGTAACTACGTCAACCATACACCAAGGATGGCCCAGAGCAAGTCAGAAGATCCGGAGTTCCTCTACCCCAATGACATGAGAGATTTCTTGACTGTCAAAAAGGAACTAGTGTTCAAGGGACAACTGCTGGTAGCACCAACTTGTTTACAAAAGGAGCTCATTGCAGTGGTTCACGGCTCACACATCGACATTGAAGGGTGCATTCGCAGAGCACGAGATACCCCTTACTGGCCTCGCATGTCAACCGAGCTGAGAGAGTACATCTCTAAGTGCGACATCTGCATGGCACACCGTACTGGGCAAGCCAAAAAACCACTTCTACGGCATGAAGCGGTAGCTCGACCCTGGTCTAAAGTCAGCGTTGACCTCTGTGAGCTGGACAACCGTACCCCCCTAGTTATTTCTGACTACTACTGCGACTTTATCGAAGTTGCTCGGCTTAACACAGTGACGTCACGAAGCACCGACAGCAGGAATTGGCACCAGTCCGGCTCAACGCCTCATGGGACGTCGCTGCAAGACCCCTCTGCCTGTCGCTGGTACCCTACTACAGCCCCGATATTCTACCGAAGAGGATACGCACGCAATAATGGCCAACAAATAGCGGCAGCAATATTATTACAACCAGCATACGAAACCTCTACAGCCCATAGAAAGAGGAGAGACTGTGCGCATGAATCTACCAGGGTAGAAAAGTGGGAGCGCTGACAGCTGCATAGGACAAGTGGCTCTGTGCAGCTACCAAGTGCAAGTCAGCTTCTCCAACAGGTGAACCGCATATCCCGGAAACCCAAGGATACCCCTGCGCCTCAAGCTCTACCAGCCGCGCATAATCTGCGTAGACTTCAACGTACTCGCAGACCACCTGTCCGACTGAACTGAACGCATAGACTCTAGCACTATTAAACTCTTCTTTTTCTTTGATTTTGCGGTGTCATTTAGCTTTGCTTTCTTAAGAAGAGGAAAGATGTGACTAAACGTGGTTATCTTAAAACCACTTAGCGAACTTCCGATGCATGTTCTTGATCAATCAGTTTTCAATGCAAGTCTTAGTCGGTTGTGAAATACCGGAATTTGTCCTAGGTTATAGTTAGTTGTTTCAACCATTCGCTTCTAGTCTGCTTAGAAATAAACGTTCCTCGCTGAAGCACAAATATACTTGCCTGTCCTTACAATATTCCAGCCTTCTGTTTCTCTGCTTCTGTATCCTATTGACGGCTTTGTCTTCGCTGGGCTACATTAGCATTGGCATTAGGGACGCTCTCTTTGCTCCGTGTTTTACCTTCGTTGTTGGTGCTGAATTCAGAGTGAATTTCAAGCCGGCGTTCACGCTTAAGGACAATGCCTCCTTTTGGTATTGCGCACTTTCTGCGCATCTCGGGTCTTGTCCGAGATATTCAAGTTTCTTAAGAAATTTGCCTACTAATACAGCGGTCTTTTTGTGCGGTTTATGACTATCTGGAAAAAAAGATCTTAGCAAAGGTTATCAGAATCCAAAAAGAAAATTTGGGTTAACCTAGCATTTTTCAGAAGTAATCGAGTTTAAATTTATTTTAAGACATTTTTAGAATTATTGTCGCTTAATTATCTCTGAACAATGGGTGGTTACACACATTTTTCGTTTTAGATTCCAATAACCTTTGCTAGGATCTGCTTTCCCCCCATAGTCATAACCTTTGCAAAAATACCTCTTCATTTAGAGGCACCGAATCTCCCCCCGTCGTTGTTGTCTTTGCTTTTGTCCCTCCTTTGCATCACAAATGGGTCGTAAACATTTGTTCACAGGCGATGAATTAACACGTCCGCACGTAGTAAACAAACATGAGAGTGCGCCATTGGTAGCGGCTGGGATTCTATTTGTTGCCAGGCAACTGTGGAAGCCATCGAGAGATATAGATTCGACCGCCCTAAGTGATCCACGCGCGATCCCACGCAACAAACTCGGAATTCCCGAGCGATAAATCGCTCTTCCGCCCTCCTCGCTTTGCGAGGATCGGAACAAGTAATGTTGCCCTGGCATCCGGCCGTTTACTGGCAAAAACTACCCAAAAGAAAGGTATTCGGAAGCTTCAAAGCACACGAAAATTACCGAGGGAAAATGGGACAATTTTTTTGCCCGCGCGAAGTATTATTCGGGCGCTTTAAAAAAACACACCCTGGACTGTTTTTCGGCAGCTTTTAGGGTCTCTTTTTTGTCAAGCATTAGACCGAGAACTGCTTCGCTCATAGTTACTTGAATAACTTTTTCATTTCGATTTCTAACTAGAGAACCACTTAAATGCCTTCAGGAGGTTAAAAACAAAGCAAACACCAAAAATCTCCACACTACAAACTCACTTTCTGAATCGGCGATTCCAAGTATAAGCTAAAAAATTTTACAATATAAGGAAGATAAAATATTCCACTACTGAATAAGCTTATAGTGCTTTACACTAAGACATTATAAATTTTTTAAAATATTGACGAAAGAGCAACTCTTCAGTTGTTGGATAATTAAAAATGACCAATCAGTCGAAACAACCGAATGCGCGTTGACGAAGAAGAGCAAACTGGATTGAGAAAACAATGCCGACTTAGTCTAAAACGGTAACAATTTCTAATTTTCGAACTAAAATTCATCCAGTTGCTCAAAGAACGAAACTTTAAGAAAAAATAATGAAAATTACGTGCTGAACTGCAATTTACGAAATTCGTTGAACGATCAAACGCAGTAAAATGGACAACTGACCTTCATAAACCTAAGACTGCATTTAGATAAGCAATTGCTTGCCTGTGAAAGCAATTTGTATTCAATTTTCGCCTCGAGTGAAGCTACTCATAAGCAATTCCTCTCGACGGGGGAATATAATAATTTCATGGCTATTTATTGAGCAAAATTTTACCAAGGTTTTCAAATATTTTAAGAAAGTTATCGTAAGCAAGAGAAACTGCTCAAATGAATAATTCTTACGATGTAAATCAACAATCAAATATATAACATACTTTACCGTTAAAATGAAAGAAGAACCTGAAAATTTAAACGAAAGTCTTACTCCCAAGTAGCCCTGACTGCAGTTGCTGAAAAACGGGTATGTCCTCGAACAAGGATTTCTTGTCTCTAAGTTTTCCAATTTCTTTTATTTGCGCCGTCGAGTATTCCTCAGGTCTTTTTCTTTCCGTGTAGAGCTATAAAAAGGAACATCTTATTTCAAGTGTGTAAAATTACCGTATTCTCTGATGAAAATCGACCGTACGACAAACCCGCGGCCTTATATATTGCTGACTTCAGATCAATTTTCTCCCCTGATCACAGGCCATCAGCGTCCTGCTTCTTATCAGTGTTAAATATGAGGTAAATATCCATGAAAGTACTCCCTTTTTACTTGAAGCCCCCAAAAAGAAGGTTTAGACGTGAAGAGTTAGTGCGGCGGTACTCGGGCCTTTTTAACCAGTATGTAGACGCGTGATTGCTCTAGGACAGTTAAAACATTTTACATGAACCATGGCGCGAGATACTTCGGACATACGGCCACAAAAAGTTGAGTTGCATGTATATCCATCCATCCATCTATCCATCCATCCTGAATATATGTTGGTCGGATCAAGGCAAAGAATAGCGACTCTTACACAAGGGCTCGATCTTTCTATAAACGAAATCTCGCTAAAAAAAGTAGGCAGTAGTAAATGTCTAGGTGTAGAAATTGATGAGTTTCTGACTTGGGACTCTCATGTTACTAGTGTCTCCAAAAAAGTATCATCTGGCATAGGAGTCATGAAAAAGACTAAGCCTTTTGTTCCTGTTTCCAACTTGACTACTGTTTATCAGTCAATTGTTGAGCCATACTTTGACTATTGTAGTACTGTATGGGACAGGTCCCTTTAATATACCTCCCTAGATAGCGCCAGGAGAGGGAACCAAAGCTTTGAGAAGATCTCCTTACTTCATTATTTTTGTTTTACAAAAAAGATTTTCGTTCTATTCTGAATTTTGAACTTTGCAACTTGGGAAACGGTGGAGCGTGGGAGCGAAGGATTAATTGTCTGCATGGAAAAGGGCGGGAATGGGAAGTTGGGAGTTTCACATATTATGGATCCTGTGTGTGCATTTTCTAGCATTGCTAATTGGTTTGAGTGACTTATTTTGTCTTGCAGTTTGTCCAAATCTGACGACTCTTAATGAGTCATCAGGAGTCATCACCAGTCCTTTCTACCCCAGGTATTACCCAGTCAACCAGAGATGCAGCTGGCAAATCACGGCGAGTAAAGGAAAACGCATCGTACTTGACATTGAAAACATGTACATTACAACTTGCAGAGATTGCTCATGTGATTATTTGGAAATTGAATATGGCTTACCTTTGGATGGTGTCTCAGCTGGAAGAAGATGTGGTTACAAGTACAGACCTTTAGCATATGTTTCGCTTCGTGAGAGCCTAAAGGTGCTCTTTGTCTCTGATGGTAATAACCGCTGGTACAGTGGATTTAGGGCAACTTACACTCAAGTCAACCATACTAGTAAGTTATAACAAGGGTTTAATAATAATAACAAGGGTATAATAATAATAATAATAATAATAATAATAATAATAATAATAATAATAATAATAATAATAATAATAAGAATAATAATAGCACCACTTATACATCTTATACATTAGGGTTTTTTAGTATGCTACTAGTAGCATATTTATCGAGTCAACTAAATTGGCCTGGGTAGTATGGTAACCTACCTGAAAATATTGCTAGTAAACCCGGGACGATTTTATCTCGGCTGCTAGGGAAACCCTACCCTGCGAGCAGAGGCCCTTCGATCTTCCTAGATAAGTCGGGAAGAGGAAGGGACCTCTGTCAGCCGACTCGACTTTCTTTGATTTGCCGCTCATCCACCGAAACGGATGAGTCAGTCCGGTTTGAAACATTCTCGTTCCCAGAGCCTACGATCCGTTCTGTCAGCGGTGGGATCGTAGGGCTCTGGTATCAGCCATTACCGGATGTCGTGAAATCCACGACATCCGGTAGCGCATGTTTAATTCGTTAAGGTGCTATTGCGCCTGCTCCGTTCTCGTCCGTGGAGCTCTGGGCATGACAATTCTGACAACAGCTGAGAAATTTGAATTCCTATCGATCGAGTTGTGGTGCTTTATGGATCGACTAAAAGCTGTTTGGGACCCTCTTAATCTCCTGCAATTAGCGGAAAACCTAGAGCTTTAAAAGGAACAAACTTAAGAAGCTGCCTTTCGTGCCGTAGTTGTTCAAAAGAACGATTGTCCCTACATTTTGCTCACGGGTTTTAGATTTGTATCTTGCCTGATTAAAGGTATAATATTATTGTATTTGCGTTATATTGAATTGTACAGTTATTTTATTACATTCGTCAGGTTTCTGTTGTATGAGAATGTCAACTGTGAACTTTTCGTTTCGCCACCCCTAAACGCTATACTGTATTACGTTTTACCTCATCGAAAATTTCCAGAAGCATTTGGGGCCCCAGTTTTTAAACATCGATATCAAGAGGTCATTACAAAAGTTGATGAGACAGTTACATGTAAGTTTATTAATGGACAAGCTGTAGTTTTGTAGAAAATGCTGTGGCGAGGAAAGAATCGCTGGCATTTAGCGACAATCTCAACACTTTGAATTCAAAATTTGGTCGCTTAATCTGCCCTAAGCCGCATTCTTTGCGTGGAAAATGATCAAGTCAATATATTAATTAATGCCCTGATTAATTCAATCGGAAATAAAACGTTATGCGTGGAAGCCAAAAAATTTTTACGTTATTGCGCATACAGTTTGAATCGGCCAATCAAAAAAAATAAATTTTTGGCCGTTACCAGAGCTACAAGAGACGTAATTTAAAAAAAGCCGCGTAGCTCTGGGGACGATAATGGGTTTGAAACCAGTTTTTCCCGTTTTTGCTCAGTGCGCATGTGCCTTGTTAGAAATTGCTGAGTGAATACTCATGGAATAAGGAATCTCACATAACACCAGTCGAAGGCCTTGCTTTCTTTTCTGTGTGGTAAAGATTCTTTTGTCTGTTTGCCAACCGGCCATGGCAAATCGCTAATTTACCAACTGGAACAACAGAATCTGGGTTGCGGTTGCTTTCGGACCAAAAAATTTTACTTCTGGTTGGAGCGGGAATCGATGCGAAGGGCTACGCGAATGTGCACTTCAACGCTTATTTTTATGGCGAAATGACATTTATTTTGGTCAACGGCAAGACAAGCAAACGGCAAGAGAAACAATTATTTGCCGACTGGCGGCCGGTAAAACGGTCTCAGTACAAAATATAATTTAGCGCATGACGGCCGAGAAGTTTAAATACGAAACAAACTCGACACAAATGCGTTTTGTTGAATGAAAGCCGAGAATATTGAGGACGAAAGAGACTCAACACGAAAGTACTTCTGAATGACAGGGACAAAATAAAATAAATATCTCGAAGACCAAGATTTCTATGCGAGCTTTCCGTGACTCGCTAATTGGAAATCACTGGACTGTAACAACATGTTGACAGTCGACAAATCGCAGTTTCTTGATCAGCAAAAATATTTCGAGGCTGATAAGTTTTCAACCTGTGTCATAAATTCGAACAGAATTATTCTCAGCCTTACAGTTTAATTAAAGCTTTCCTCAAATCTCTTGTGTTACGACCGAAGTCAGAATAGTTTGTTGCGGACGCGGCTGTCATTCAGTAAACATGTTAATTGAAGCGAGGCCGACAAGGCTCGGTTACATTTGAAATTAGCGCATGCTCAACAGGGAAAGTCGAGGCGGCTGGCAGAGGTCCCTTCCTCTTCCCGACTTATCTAGGAAGATCGAAGGGCCTCTGCTCGCAGGGTAGGGAACCCTGACGTTAGGGTTACCCCGGCTACTTCCTGGTAAACAGGAGACGATTAGCATCAAATCACCAAATTTTCAACTTAAGATTTGACCTGCTAAGAACCACACCAACGGTTCAAATTTTTTAAATTTTCTTAACAAATGCATACATATTATTTGTTTCCTGTTTTTGCAGGATCATGTATATCTGAAGAATTTGTTTCTAAATCAAGCGGGTTCTTTTCCAGTCCAAATTTTCCAAACAACTTCCCTCAATACAGCAGATGCGCCTGGAATATCACAGTTCCTAGTGGGTACATCATCAAAGTCACTTTCCATCACTTTGTATTGGGCTGGTGGTGGCCATATAAAACCCTTGTTACCATTACAAATGTTGCTTCTGATGATGGCAGGCAGCCATTCCAGCTGTATGGTTCGTCTCTTCCTGCTCCAGTGTACTCTGTGGGGAATTCAATTCAAGTGATATTCACATCTCTCACTGATCAGTACTCAGGATTTAACGCATCTTACAAGGCCATCGAGTATGAGTCAGGTATGTCTGTGATTTCGCAGCTTTCTCTTGTCTTCATCCTAACAGTTTTAAAAGAAGATTATTACATCAAGAATTTTTACCCTTTTAACTGACAAAGATCGACATACGAGGCGTGGATTCTCCGAGTAGGCCTGGAACTATGTAGCTAGATTCTTGGATCTCCGTGGAACTACGTGAGTGTCCATAGAAAACCACACGATGCCCAAACTCACCTCATTACTGTTGCAAAAATTATAAGGGTTTGTATATATAGAAATTGCAAGAGGTCTACAAATCTCCGATAAGAAAAGCAATAAAATAAACTAAATTTGTGATGTTTTGTTTCTGGTTGTCTGCCTCGAGTATCGGAGAAGCCATTTTGCTGTTTTCCTTTATTCTTTTCGTTCTTTTGTTGTGGTGCACTTTCTGCAAGATAAACAAACCGTCATGCGAGAGTTTGTATGAACCTGAAATTCCGGATGAAAAATAATCGCCAGCAAAAAACACAGAAATCGCAGAAGAGTTTGAAACTGACCCCGTTGACGTATCCCATTGACGTATCCCACTATTGTTTTCGGGAAATTCGGAAAAACGGTTGCTTAATTTATTACGCAATAATCAGGCTTAAAATTAAACAAATTGAAAGCGCTTGCTTTTAAACAATTTGCAACGCCAGAAAACAATTTTAATTCTAAATGATAGCAATACTCTTCTACTTTCTATCAATAGGAATTGCATGGAGTTTTGCGTTATTTCTGTGGTTTGGTGGTTCTTTGAAACAAAGCCATTTTGCGCACTTCGGAAAAAGGCAAAAATTGGTAAACTTTAGAGGCTTAAAATGGGCTTGGTATGTCTAATATCGAATTGAAATAAACACTGTGATAAAGTTTGGCCCTACTTCTATTATAATATGAAATAAAAAATCTGGGCAATTCAGGCTCAAAGATACTGCTTTGATGTGCAAATTTTAAGTTCTGCTGCAAGTCTCGCACGACGGAATGCAAGCGAGCGGAAAACTAGACACATAAGCGTAAGGACTTAGCCATTTGTTGACGCAATTCTCAATGCCAGCTCCCCTTGGTGTTAAACCAGATGGCGCACGAAAATCCGGAAAATGAGGTTTGACAGTGTGGTGCTTGTGCTTTTGCTGACGGGAACACTCTGTGGATAAATAAAAGTTCTTTCTTGCTTACTTATGTCCTTATTTACTTACTTATATTACTTACATTTTATGTGGCTGTCGTTCTCACTGCTGGGGAAAACTGCGACATAAGCAGAAGCTTAAGCACAAGAACTTCTTATGATGCTTATGTCACCGCCTTTTTATCGCTTTTAAAACTTGAGCGATTTCTTATCCACTCCCTCAACTAACAATGGTTAGAGATTTTCAAATCTCGTTCAAGCTAATAATGGTGTGAGTCCTATCAAAACATGTTTTACGTATTAAAAACTGTGGTTATCTTTCTTAATTTAGGGATATCTACGGAGCCCAGTAAGTGCCATCGTTACCCTTCTCTTTTTTAAGCTCGTACCTACTTTTTGTCGAGTTTTTTGTCGACTTTTATGTCAAGATTTATGTCGAGTTTTTTGTCGAGTTTTTTTCCAACTTTTTCGTCGAGTTTTTTATCGAGTTTTTTGTCGACTTTTATGTCGAGTTTTTTGTCGAGTGTTTTGTCGCGTTTATTGCCGACTTTTTTGTCGACTTTTTTGCCGACTCATTTGCTCGCGGGCTCAAGATCAAGTTGACGCAGTGGTGAAAGGGACAAAATGGCGCAAGATTCTGTGGACAAGGTTAGACACGAATGCCTACATTTTTTACTTGTTCTGTCCATTTCAGGTTTCCTGTTAGGTCAAAGGCTTCGCTTTTAGCTTGATGTTTATCTAGTAATGGTATTGTTTTGCAGGTTTGCGAGTTTCTCAACAAACGAGGACTTCAGGATGTGGTTGACAAGTTTCGAAATGAAAAGGTGAGTAGCACTGAAGCTCATATTTCCTGCTAACAGAGGCCCCTTTTCCTTTGTATTCGCTGAGCTGACAGACGGGACGAAAAGGGACCTCTGCCATGGGTCGAAACTCCCTTTGATTCAACCGCCGTCCATGGTCGTGGACGGCGGTTTCCGAAACGCATGCTCCCTGTATTGTTTGCTGACCGTGACTTGAGCCCACTGTATCTCGCGTATTCCTTTACAGTTATTCCGCTGTCATTTAGTGAGCTCGCATAGTAACATGCCGTCCTGGAAAGAGAACTAAACTCGTGAAGAGTAACGTTTACTTTCTCTCGTTTTTGTTAACATGGACGACGGAAAGATAAACAATCGAAAGAAGAAGCTCTAAGAAACACTCGACAAGTTAAGGAATGGAATTTAGAGCGAAGGACAACCTTCCACCTCCAAAGATTTTTCGAGCTGCGGACTTTCTGTGAAATGTTCCAGCACTTCTACGAGTCTACGGTAGAGTAAATTACACATTTGATTGTAAATTTTTAATTGAGGGATTCTTCATATTCCTTACAGTTTTAGTAAAAGTTTTGAAAAACGTCCACAGTTCGCATCACCAAATGCTCTTCAAAATAACTTGCACATCGAGCGAAATCCTTGCGCGTAGCTTCCCTCGAAGAAAGAATTGAACGCGTTTGGTCTTCAGAAACAAGTAAAGGCGTGTTTCAATAAATGTATTATTTAGAAAAGCTTACTGTCTTTCTTCTGTGTACCTTCATTCATAAAATTTCGAAAAGTAGTAATCTGACCTAAACAGACACAAATGCTCTGTTGTGGTTTGATTTCACGCGCGAGACAACATGAGAAATCTCTTGCGGTAATTTTCAAAATTTTGACATTGAGATTGTATTTTTGGCTAATTCTTAATTGACAACTGGTGCATTTTATTGAAAAGTAAGAAATTTTAACTCTTTTAGATCAAGTGAGTGTTGTTTTTTCGAACCTATAAATTGTCCTTTCGTAGTGCACATGGGTTGTTTATTACCAACTGCTAATTTAGTGAAGCGATCATAAAAGACGCAGCCTTCAATGGGTTAAATTCTCTTTGATTCCTGGAGTTGTGGTCATGTTAAAAAAGCTTCCTTGTCCAGATAACTTGAAATTAATACCGTAGATTAGACAACAACTATCTCTAGACGAACTGTCTACCTTTTTAGGGTTTTGGTGAATTCACCATTCACGACAACAAAACTGTGCAGGGAGTCGTCAGCTGATCACGTGCTAAAAGCATCACGTGGCGTTTCGGTCGCTAAGTAACCGTGGCGCATGCTCAACACAGTTCATTTCGACCCATGGCAGAGGTCTCTTTTCGTCCCGTCCGTCAGCTCAGCGAATACAAAGGAAAAGGGGCCTCTGCTAGCAGGGAAAAGCTCATAGTACCATTTGCCACAATACTGAACATTCGTTTAGTAGATCATAGCCATTGGAACAACTTTAGAAAACCTGTCCCCTTATTTGCATATCTCTGAACGAGGCATATGAAAACAAAAGGAATAATTGTTTTTCAATGACATGCAAATAAGGGGACGGCCGACGAGTATTCTAAATTTCAATTAACTTAGCCATTTGCTCTGTTCTTGGAAAATGGGAAATTTAAGATTTAATTATTTTTGTTCTGTTTTTTATACGTAATTTGAAGTCGGCGAATGCTCTTTTCAGTAAGCCTTGGGAGAAAGCCTGTTTTCCTCAGCACTTGCTTTTTTGGGGGGAGCGGAGGGGACTCAATTATCATCTTAAAAGAGGGTGTATTTTTCAAATCGTGAATCTCGTTGTGCATAAAAAAAGATAATGGAGATTGTTTAACATTTGTGTTGGTTGTGCAAAGATCTGTTTAAAACGGTAAAGTCTGGTTCACACTAGCATGATAACAACATAAGAAGGCTGTTATGACAGTAACAAGAAGGGTCACGTCCGCCGTCTTTAAAGTGTTTTGAGCAAACCATGTGTCATTATGTTGATGTTCACATAAATTATTGACATAAGCATCCCATGTCATTATGATTTTTGTCACTAGTGTGAACCAAGCTTAAAGAAGCACTGTAATAAGCAATGTAGATGCTTGATGGGTAGCTCCCAAAAACATTATGGTTACCACTGTTTTACAGAATAAAAAAGCAAACAAAAATGGAGTGGCATTAATACGTGGACAATGTTTTTGTAGAAACACTGAATTTCAGAGAGGCAGTTATTGAAAAAATCCTGAAATCTGTGGTTTCCTCTGTGCTTTAAAAAGTCAGCACATGCTGAAATGTTGATTAAATGACTTACATGAAAAGTAATATTGCAGTGTAAAAAAAACAAATCTATAAGACTATTTAGGGATGCGTCCATAAAGAACTAGTTTGTGTTAATATAATAATCGAGGGTAGATGGCATCTTTTTCTTTGCCAAAGGTGTAACTTTGAAACTGATACTTAGGTCAGGTGACCTCTCACGATGCCTTGCACTTACTAGGAGTGAGCAATTGCAGATGCACCCGAAATGCAAGTTTAGGTACTAAAACAAAAACAAGCAAATGCAGCCTTCATATAATGAAAGTGGTACAGGTTTTTAATTAATAGACTCACATCTTGATGTAAGGCTTGGCAGTGAATGACAGTTTTATATTGTCAAGATGACTGAGGTTATGGTTAAGCAGCCCTGTAGCATTATGTTGTTGAGCCCTCTTGTTTGGTATTTATGTGCTAAAATAGATGTACTTTGTGTAATTTATAGATGGATGTGGAGGCTGTTGGTCATGCAACAGATGATGTCCTGGAGGATCTAGGATTAACAAAACCGGGGACAGAGTTAGTCTCAGAGCCTTTTGTCAGACAATTCCAGAAACACAGAAAGGAGGTGAAACTAAAGAAAGCACGAAAAGGAGTCTTCTTGAGACATTTCTCAGTAGAAAGAAGGAAAAAGCGCAATCTTCTAAGAGAGCTGTTTTGTCACATCCATTTAAGCCTGCTAAGGAGAAAATACGGAAAATACAGTTGGGCTGGCTTCACTGGAATGAAAAACCGGGGAAATTCCAGTCGGTAAGAATGTTCAAAGGAGGAGGATCTAGGGAGGTGGACATGCCTGTTGAAGCCACAAAAGATGCGATCATAGCAGAATGCGTGAGGCTCTTTTTCCCAAACGGTTCAAGTAAGTTCTTAGGAAAGGCTACTGACATGGACTTTGGCTTGGCAAACTTCAAAACAGAGGTCATCAAGGTCTCTGTAATCGTGGCTGGGTCAGAAGTTCCATTTGCACTGTTGAATTACTTGGAAACCCACAAAACCTGCAAAGTAAGACTGTACTTGACCACTCGACGTAAACCAGCCTTGCCCAGTGAAATTAACCGATCAGTAGGCAAACCAGCTAAAAGCACCCACAGCAGTGACGATGAGGATGACCTTAGGCCCATGTTGATAACAGAAAGTGAATTGGAACACACATGGAATGACACAGTTTTAATTGGATCATCTGAAGAGCGTCAGATGATCAAAAGTGAACAAGACAATGCCTATGTGGCATCACTTGAAAATGACAAAAAAAGAAGAGAACCCATAGAGAGGGAAATAATGGAGTGGGAGAGGAAGGAGTCCCTTCGACATGCACGAGGTCTGCGGGTTCCCAAGGAGCCAAATTGGCCTTGTATAACTGTCCAGGTTCGCCATCTAACCATGGGTCTTTTAAGACGTGGGTTTTCACCATCAGACACCATGCTGGCAGTGTATGATTGGGTTGGATCACAAGCAACAGACCCGGAGTATTTTGAACTCCATTCAAATGCTGTCAAGTGTTTGCCTCCCAGTATGTCAGTTGTAGATATTGACAGGCAGACCCTCTACATGGCAGAGTGTGAGATTCCTCCCTCTATTAGTGATGAAGTCGATGATAAAACTGTGGAATTCCTGGGATATGGTCAACTAATAAACTGCAGTACAGCCACAGTAGTAGATGAACACTTCCCAGAGCATTTCATGGATGGAGATTCCAGTGCAGATGATACTGTTGAGGATTTTTCTACTTTGTAAGTATAAAATAATGTATATTTCTGCATCTACTGCGTGTACTGCTTTCGAATAAAGTATAATTGAAATTAAAACTGTTGTAAACAGTGATGGTAAAAGTTCGGTGACCATGTTTAGTATGTGATATGTGCCTTTCAGCTTACTAACATGTTGGAAAACCTGTCCTTGAACCTCTCAGCAAAACTTCTTAAAGAACTGCTGCAATAACTTAATAAATAAACAAATAATATTGCCTATCAATATTGAATCCTAACCAAGAGACGAGATGTGAAACACAACCGACTAACACAGTTCAACTTTAAATTGCAGAGGCAGTAGCCAGAACGAAGAAGAGAGGAGGGTAATAAGTTTGGTATTTTGTTTAAATAAATTGAAGTGTTGTGTAGTCTGAAATGTCAGCTGTCTCCATCCTCACTGGCACTCCTGTGTTGCCAATGGCGCCCCGTGGGTTAGTGTAAAGATACAGTAGGCATTTCAGATCCTCTATGTGCTATTTGTTGACTCAGTGAAAAGCAGGGGCAGTTTTTTCCCTGCCTTTCGTACATAATCTATGTACTCTTTATGTTTGCCATTAATTATAGGTGTTAATGAAGTACAGTATGTTTAGTTTTCCTTTTTGGACCAATAACAAAGACAAAGGTATGCATCACAATGTTGTCATATTTGAGAATAATTCACAAACGCTTAGAGAATAAGGTCTTAAGGCAAGTATTATTACACATGAATCAAGTGATGTATTCTCTACCTCGTGTACCTGTAAGGTGTTTGCTGAAAGACTAGTACATATAATACCTATGAGAGCAAGATTGCAAAAACCTGACAGTGTAAAATATAGCTGAAGCTTCTTTTTGTTTTTAAGGTTACATCATACATTGGTATGTAAAATAATAAAATATGAAAAACTGTTTTTATGCTCTGATAAAACATGTCTTTCCCAGCCAATCTAACCCAAAAATTATAGTTCATATCTTGAAAGTCCTCATAGGCCTATTACTAACTTTGCTATTAAAGGCCATATGCCTCGTACTTATCTGTTTTGTCTATTTTTCAGAAGCCTTCTATGGGCCGCTATGCACCGGGGCGGACATTCCGAGAGTTGGTGAACAATGGCTTGTTAGAATCCAGAGATCTTTCATCACCCTGTGAATCAGATTTGGTTGAGGTGTGCCAAGTAGAATTATTCGGAATATGTATAATTATTCTTTCAATATCAGAACTGCAACAGGTCAGGGAAAACAGAAATTCTTCAAGGGAAGGGAAAAGTCAAGTAATATGTATCCTGAGTCAGGGAAAAGTGATAATATGGAGAGTAGTCAGGAAGAATGGAAATTTCAACAGCATTAATTCATTGGTATATTGAAACTCACCAAAAAAAATCAGGTCACCGTCTTCTGAGACGTGACAGCCATAAAGGGAGGCTGGAGGCCGCTGCTTCGTTCTATAGAGTTAATTAAGTTCGAAACCGGTGACTTTATCAATATTGGGTTATTGCTCTTTTTTTCTGGAAGAGTCCAAATTGCTTTTCGGTTTTTTCAAACAAATGTACTTAATGAGTTCTTCACCAGTCTTAACAGTCCCTCCATAGCATGGAGCATGTATCTTTTTTTAATCTACTTTATGGGCGTGTAACTGGAAGCCCAGGAAGAAAGCAGTGACAGTCATATAACACGTGCTGATGAGAATCCTTCAAGTGTTCCCTCTGAAGTGCCACAACTTGTTGCGGATGACCATGAAGCATCAAGCGTTAACACGACAGTGAATGCTGCAAATGACATCCGGTATGATAGTTATCATAGTAAAAAAGTTTTCAGAAAACTGCATTGTTTTTTTTTTGTATTTCGTTTTAGTAATAATTTTCGTTAAGGATAAATGTTGCAACGTGAGGCAGCATGCACAAAGAACCCTAAAAGCTACAGTTACCTGCAAAATTGTTGAGACATTCTCGCCAAAAACCTACTCTTGCATAGTCAATATTGCCTCATCCCAAGAAAAGCCGCCAATTCCCTCAAGTACCCCCTCCCTGTTTCAATGTTGTCGGACAATGCTTTAAACGTCGTTCCTTTAGCGAACCAACATTGAAAGGGGGAGGGGTGTGGAAATGAAACTGGGCGCCGAAAGCACCTGCGTGAAAAGTGTCTCAAGTATTTGGTATCCGGACGTTTCGTACCCATGGCGATTCTTACACAAGTTCAGGTGATTAGTACCCAGTTCCATCCGTTTCATACCCAACTCTGTACCGTTGGTACCCATTCCAACAGTTAGATCAGTCAAACTGATCCTACGTTTAGTGTAAAAGGAGGCAAGTTGACAAGTAAATCAGTTATGACACAACCCGATCACGATCCAAGTCAATTAATCAAAATCCGAAATTCCATCTTAATTTCCTCCAAAATCTCACGTTCGGCTTGTATTTGACTAACAACAAATATGTATTTCACCACTCGATCTGATTTCCGCGGGCAATTGTAGCACTGTTTCCTTTCGTTTGAGGTGTAAAACTGCTCACGTAGCTGATAGTGGTTGAAACCCAGCTGGAAATTAAACCATTTTTCATATCCACACAAATGCGCACAAAATTAAAAAACCTGGGCACCTGTCGTATTAGATGCCTAAGTGAGTGAGAGTGGAAAGAAGACAATATTGTAATGTTGTCAAGTTTCTAAGGAAAAGGGAAAGTGAAACAGCAAAAAAGCCACCCGTTATTATGCGTGACAGCTGAATACGGTACAGGAATACACTCATCGTCTACAGGTACTAGGCATAACTTTATTTAAACACGAAACCTCCGGTATCTACAATAAAAAAAGTTATAAATAAAATAGATGCGAGAAAGTGTAAACTATCATGTAAGAGCTATATATGGACTATACAGGTATATGCTTACATGTACAGTCCATAGAAATTACCTTGTTAAATGTAAAGCAAACTAAAATTCTATGGGCATGTTGCATGCATTTTCCCCTGACATCATCTGTTTGCTCTTTTCAGTATCTTGAGGATAAGAAGAGCAAGAGTCTATCGTGACATGATAGATGTATTCCAAGCAGAGAATATTATGACTTCTCAACTTAGAATTGTGATGGTCGACGCACGAGGGAAGGACGAACGTGGTGTTGACGCCGGTGGTGTTTATCGGGATGCCATTTCCTGTTTCTGGCAGGAATTTAATGATTCATCGACCCTTGGGGAAAGAGAAAGAGTTCCAACCCTTAGACATGACTTCCAGTCCAGTGAGTGGTCGGCGGTTAGAAGAATTCTGGCAAAGGGTTACTTGGACCTGGGCTATTTCCCTTACATGCTCAGCCAAGCGTTCATTGTGAGTTTATCTTCGGCGAGAACGCAGTCCCAGAGGAGACCCTTCTTAAGTCGTTTCAGAAGTATATCGCCAAGGATGAACAAGAGATTGTTGCCGAGGCGCTCAAAGGAAATCTAGATGTTGATGAGCTGATTGAAGTGCTTGACAGGTTTGGCTGCAGGAAACTCCCAACACAAGAAAATGCTAAAGATCTCATTCTCGAAGTTGCTCACAAAGAAATTGTACAGAAGCCCCAATATGTAGCTGATGCGTGGCGAGAGGCCCTTAAAATGATGGTGAAAAGTAAAGATGAACTAGCTACAATCGAAGGTCTGTGTGATCTGTACCAAACAGTTGCGCCAACTAACCGGAAGGTGCTGAGCATGTTAAGGGCAGATCCACAAAACAACTCCGAGCGAGCCGCACTTGATTTTCTGAAACGCTTTGTGAGAGGCATGGATACACCTCAACTTAAATCTTTCTTGAGATATGTAACAGGCGCGGATGCCCTCTGTGTACCATATATTTCAGTCCAGTTTTCAAGCTTGGATGGATTGGCAAGACGGCCCATAGCACATACCTGTGGTTCTGTTCTGGAGCTTCCATCCACGTACAATACGTTTCCAGAATTACGGGAAGAGTTCAACAATATTCTTGCCAAGTCGAAGTGGCAAAATGATATATGGGCTTTGTTGGAACATAGTGAGAACTAGTCTACGTACTCCATTCCTATTTTACTTTAGTGAGGAGCTGCGACTTTGTTTTGTTACCGAATTGTTGAGTTAACGTATTTAATAACCCTTCAAATGACAAAAGCGGTTTTTTTCTTTTTTATCTGTTTTAGTGTTTTTTTCCACATTACCCACCAAACAGACTGGAATGTTTGATATGCGCACGCTGACCAGGGATACCTTTGGTTTCTAGTGTTTTCAAGAGACGATCCGTAGCCACGACGTTGTAGTTCAGTTCCTTAATTTCGATCACAACCCAATTCTCCAGTCGATGTTAATAGTTTGGTTTGTTCCTGTTTACTAACTGGTAATCTTTAGTTCATCGAAATGGATAGAAACGTATAGTGCGTGTGCTCTGGCGTAACCCATTACCTTGGTGATCTACTGAACATAATTTAAAACTATCAATATAACTGTTTTACAGATGTTTTGTTTAAAAACTTTTGGATAGATCCATGAAAAAGCACTTGGGCATTGATCGAAGCAAGATTTTTAAAAATCCTGTAGTCTACAAGTTAGCGACTGGGTTATACCAGTAGCGTTGGCTCACACATGAACGTTCTGTCCATCTGTCCAAGGGATAACTGAGCAACATACTTAAGTGAACTTTAAAGATTACAACAAGTTAGTTGAGACGTTATGAGTTAAAAAAGACGTTAATGAAACAGTTCATGATTGCGTAACACTGTTTTTACGGGTAACATTATACGAGGTACAAAACAATTACGGAAAGAGCAACTCAATGTTGCGTCAAAGTTTTAATGGAGTACCCTCTCAATAAAAGAATGTTGAGTTAGTGTGCTTTAATGGTTGACCAACATATAGGTGTCCAGATGAGCCTTAATTAACACTTAATCCGCAAATGAACCCCGCGTTAGCGAGTCCAAGACTTCATTCAGCGTGAGCTAGAAGTCTCTTCATTCTTTAAACATACATATAGAATCATTTAAAGGGTCGAGGATGTTAGTCACGCAGGAAATATTGTTTCTGGCAACAGAAATGTTTCTGAAATATGGCAAATCATTTTTGCTGCCCGAAATAATGTTTCTTTGGTGGCTAGACTGGAAAACTCAAGGAACGTGCGAGGGGAGCAATCTAAACAATGTCACCTTGTTTAGCCAGATTCTAATGGTACGATGCGAATTTATCGGGTATCGAATATTAGCGCTAATGCAAAATACGCCATGGTGCCGCATAGACTTGCTCCAAGTCGCTCGCTCTGGTTATGGAGGACGCATGCGCGATCTACACGCGTGATTCCGGGATAATTGCACCACTTGGTGGACTCTTCCACCATTGGCGTGCCAGTGAAATCCGAGTATTTTGTACGCGCTTCAGTGTGGGCGGTAAAAAAGATACGAAAAGAATAGTGCGGAGGGAAAACATTTCATATTTTTGAAGTTATTTGGATTAGTGTGGATGGGGCTTAACGCGATAGCCAGAAATTGGAACTTTACACGTCCTTGCAAATGCATTTTTATCAATCTTTCATATAACGTAATCTCAATAATATTTTCATGCTCTGAATGTAACAAATATTGCCGTTAGTACTGCAACACTTTTACAGTTTTTAAATAGTTTTAATCGAACCTTAGTTCCTGTCAAGTGCTAAATAAGTATTGAAATTACGAAAAGTATTGACATTATGAAACTCAACAGTGATTGTTACATGTTTGATGCAGACCCTCTTAATTTTTTTCTATTTCCTCAAGCAGGGTAACGTACAACGTTGCGACCTCTTCAGCTGTGCGAGGAAACTGTAAATCTTTTCCCTAGCTCCATTATAATGCTAGCTAGTTGAGCGAACTCATCACAGCAACCAATATGTGGAATTCGGTAACAACATCTTTCCTCTGCAATTTCTAATTCGTCCAAATCGACACCAGTCAAGAAATGTCTTGTGTTTGATACTTCAGGAGGAAAAAAAACACATCAGGCCGGCCAGAAGGGGACCCCACGTTTGTTGATTGACGAATTCGATGAAGGTTCCACAATCTGGCTGCCCGATGAAGTTCATCGCGCAATACGTTCATAAAACAGAATTTAAGACATTCTTCCTCGGTACAGTCATCATCACAATAGAGCCCAATGCTTCCCATGTCCTTGAAAATGTTTATCCACCACTTTGTACAGTCTTTTCCCAACATACCCCACCAGGCTTCTATTCGTTGGTTTGACACCGATTTCCCATATAAGAAACTGTTCATTCCTGCCCAATCATCTTGCGCATTTCGCCTAAAAAATCTTTGTACTGCTGCAACTTTTCCATTCTCTGTTCCGTGATCAGCCCTTATAATCCTTGCTGTCCCCCCAAGGTGACGCACGCAATCAATAAAGTACTGACAAATAACAGAAGGATCGTTGTTTGTGGGTCCAACATCAAGCCACAAAATTCTCCGACTGAATCCGTCGATAGCTCCATAAATACAGAAACCAAAGGGCTTCAGTTTATCGTAGCCGTCTATGTGCTACAGATAATTGGGTCCCTTGGTTCTGTATTGCCTTCTCTTTAGACTACGTCTCGCTCTTAGCTCTACTCCTTCAGGATCAAGGATTTTCAATAACTTCCGAACAGTTTCTTTGTCTACAACAAGTCCGTAGTCATTTACAAGCCGCTGAGTCAGTTGTCTGTAACCAATGTTACTTCCACTTCCTCGCAATTCTTCCTCAACAGCTTGACATACCTCTCTTAAATCGCCAGGGTTTCTTCTTCTTCCAAGTCCTCTGGCTTTCAACACCCTTTTTAGCTGTCTAAGGCTGAAGGCGATGCCATGAAATAATAGAAGATACAAAAGTATCTCTGTATAGTCAAGTCCTAGACGAAAATAGCTTTCAACGAGGTCATTGCGTCCACCAGGATGTACTTGTAATGTAGGAATATAGTTTGGAAGCCTAACGCTTTCACATGTCCACATCTGGAGAGATATTGCAAGAGCAATAACAAACACAGCCATTGTGCTTAACAACTGAAGAAAGTGATTTTCAAGGAGAACTGGCTTTAATAAGTGGAAAAAAGTCGGCAAAAAAGTCGACAAAAAAGTCGACAAAAAAGTCGGCAAAAAATTCGACAAAAAAACTCGACAAAAAACTCAGCAAAAAAGTCGACAAAAAAGTCGGCAAAAAACTCGACAAAAAACTCGACAAAAAACTCAGCAAAAAAGTCGACAAAAAAGTCGGCAAAAAAAACTCGTCAAAAAAGTCGACAAAAAACGCGACAAAAAAGTCGACATAAAACTCCACAAAAAAGTAAGTACGAGCTTAAAAAAGAGAAGGGTAACGATTATTATTCCGTCAAAATCGTTCTTAGAAATCCAGTTCAACGTTTTTGGGGTAAAATGTGGCAATAAAATTTTGTTTCATGTTTACTTTGACTATTCAGAGTAATGCGAGTTCATTATTTCCCATCGATTCGCTTTTCTTTTCTTCATTTGCTTTCACATTTCATCAGTCTGGCTAACTAAACTATATTGATTGAACCCTTCAAGGTCGTCTCAGAAGAATATAATTCTGAATTACGTTTGGTTTTCGAGAATTCGCGCCAAAAACCTAGAAGCAAAACCGAAACATCATATTATGCTAGTCCGAAGGTGACAAAATGTCAAGTTTACCATTCTTTTATGTCAAGTTTCATTTTTGTACATCAGTTATTTTATATTCGTGTTATTGTGTCGTACATATTTATGTAAAAACAATGTCTTCTGTGTCAGTGTGATTTTTGCCACATCGTGATCTCTTAATGCATCAAATAAATCATTGTTTCATACATGAAGGGGTTAATATTTTTCATTATCAAGTTGTGCATATTTTTATACATCAAGAAAGGGGAGATGAGCTTTTGATCAGAGGTACCATCAAAGAGAGGAGTCTGGGAACTGACTCCGGCAGTGTAACACTTGTTTGAAGAAAATAATGATGGCGACCAAGCAAAATTATTAGCTAGAAGAGGCAGTGTCACCCAAGGTGCTTTGCGCAGTTGTGTTTTTGTTTTGAAGTTTGGCTGGCGCGTTTGCCGGACGTTTCGCAAATTATACCCTGCTGCACTGGCCTTTCAGCAAGCTGATATTTACAGTAGTAGCCTCTGAAAATAGTAACATCTTCATCGCTAGATATTACCGGAGAAAACAACTCTAGATCTGACTTGTAGTCAACGCGTATGGAGCTTTCATAACAACCGATCGACTGATCGATCGATCGATGAATCGATCTCGATGGACGTAAAAGCAGAGTAGCCACTTCCACTCGATATAAGACATAAACAAGTAGCAAGAATATTGACGTCTTCATCGCTAGATGTCACTGGAGAAAACTACTCAAGATCTGACTTTGCATTGAATGCGTATACATGGATCTATTACAGCCCGATCGATTACTTGCGCGATCGATCGCATCGACCGATGTCGATGGACGCAAAACCAGAATAGCCACTTACACTTTTTGTAAAAATAAAACAAAACAGACAGTGAGCACAAAGAATAATTAAGCAAAACAGCACAAGCTCATTACCATTAGTATTATTTTGGAGCAAGCCCGTAGCTACTGTTATTTTGTGGTAAATCAACGTTCCTTCTGTTTTCATTCGGCAACAAATGTAGCACTATTTCGGCAAACACAGTGTCAGTACTATTGCTAAAACCCGTAGATGTTTTTCTTTCCCTCCGCTACTGATACACTGACTCCTTCAGCCGTACAACTTTGGCAGAGCCCGGAAGACTCGGCCTTCGCCTCAACTTTCCTGAACCCTACGAGGCATTCAATTTAAAGATCTCCTTCGCCATCGCAAAAACACTACAGAATTCGGAAATATATAACGAAATCGATACGGCGACGGTGAAGTCAAAATTCACACTAGTCCTTTCGGATCGCTAACGGCAGCGATGGAAGAATATAAAAATCAGACTTCATGACACAATCAAGACAATGGCGTATTTTTCATATATGAAAACTGTACCTCGGCGCGCAAAGCGCTTTAAAAATGTCATGTACCAGCGAATAACAGGATCGCGTCCCCACGTGCCACCTACATGCTCTTCTTCGCTTCGATTTACAACAGTTGATGGTTTCCATCGGAGAGATTTTAGAAAATTAGAGGGACTTTCCATTGATAACGACAATGCTGGGGGGGGGGGGGGGGTTACTCGACCATATTTGGGTATAGGTGAGCCGCTGGGGGTTTGAAACCCTGACCCTGTTTAGGACAAAAAAATCCTAAAATACATACCCTCCATACAACAAGCTCAATTTTATTACCCTGTTTAGGACATGCAATGCCCTGTTTATAATTAGGACAGACTCGCGCGAAATTATATACCCTGTTTAGGACAGACGCACGAAATCACATACCCTGTTTAGGACAGAGAGGCCAAAAACCATACCCTGTCCAGCGGCACGTCCCCGTATAGGCCATACAAGGGAGTACCCCCCGGGAGCAACAGGGACAGTGATGTTCACATCTCTTACTGATCAGTACTCGGGATTTAACGCATCTTACAAGGCCATCACTTATGAGTCAGGTATGTCTCTGATATCACAGCTTTCTCTTGTCTCACCATCCCAACAGTTTTAAAAGTAGATTATTACACAAAGAGTTTTTACCCTTTTAATTGACGAAGATCGGCATAAAAGACGTGGATTCTCCGAGTAGGCCTGAAACTAATGTAGATTCTCAGATTAGGCCTGGTTCTACTTGGATCTCCGTGGAACAACGTGAATGTCCACAGAAAACCACAGGCAGGCAGGGTTTGTAAAGGAACACAAGCTACATAAGCATAAGCAAGAGAGGATAAAGGAGATAGAGAGGGAGTCTTAGGGCGTTGGTTGGGATATGTAATTTTACAAAAGTTATTTAAGGCATCGGAAGTCAAATTCCTGAGAGGTCCGCACATTTTGATCGATTACTTAAAGCATCATCAAGTCCACCGAGCCGTGCGCGAGTGCAGAAGTATTCAATACTATATATTGTAATGACAGATGTTGAATATTTAATATGAACTTTTCAACTGGGATTTACAGGCGTCTAGATTTCGGAATCAGTATTTCAGATGAGTGTGATGAGCGTGTTTCGGAACAAAAAGTTGAAGTTGGCGTTCCTAATCGCAAGCGTAAGATAAGCGATGTTTTGTCTTTCGAAGAAGACTCCAATTCTTTTTTTTCTCCGGCGAGAAGAAGTCCGCTGATCGCAGTTAAAGCTTTAAATAGTCTTCTTGTTAAGGAGAAAACGACCATTTATTTCTCTGAACAGCTAAGTTTTCATAGACAACCTATCAAGTTCTGAACGTGCACGCGCTTAAGATTTTTTCAAAGCTTTAAACTGAAAAGGATTCAAAGCACTGCTGACCTTTCGTGATTGTTTGATTTCGATCCAAAATGCGTACCGTAGAGGTAAATGTAGGCAAGGTAATGTGGAGGTAATGTTTTGAATACAAACACGCATATATGTGTTGGATGAATTTAAATCTACAGACGATTAAATTCCAGCAAGATGCATCCTGCTAGCTACGATGGCTTCAAAGGGACATGCATTTCTCCCACTTTTTTTCACTTCGACTTAGCTGCTACTTACTTGCAACTTACTTGCGACTTAGCTGCTTCTTACTTGCGACTTACTTGCAACTTAGCTGCGACTCACATGTAACTGTTTCATCAGTTTTTGTAATGACCTCTTGATGTCGATGTTTAAAAATTTGGGCGCCAAATGCTTCTGGATTTCAATTTTCGATGTGTTGAGACGTGATACAGTGCAGCGTTTAGTGGTGAGACGATAAGTACACAGTTGACATTCTCACACAACAGAAACCAGACGAATGTAATAAAATAACTGTACAATTCAGCAAAACGCAAATGCAATACCTTTATTCAAGCAAGATACAAATCCAAGACCCATGAGCAAAATGCAGGGACAATCGTTCTTCTGGACAACTACGGCACGAAAGGTTTTCCGCTAATTGCAGGAGATTTAGAGTCCCGAACAATCTTACACCATGACTCCATCGATAGGAATTCAAATTTCTCGGTTGTTGCCAGAATTGCCATGCCCAGAACTTTACGGACGAGAATAGAGCAAGCGCAATAGCACCTTAACGAATTAGACATGCGCTACCGGCTGTCGCGGATCTTACGACATCAGGTAATGACTGATACCAGAGCCCTGCGATCCCACCGCTGACCGAACAGATCGTAGGCTCTGGGAACGAGAATGCTAGATACCCGGCAGCCGGGTACGGATGTTTCAAGACTAAATACCGTCGTTTTCATCTAAGCGTGGACACGTGAAGAAAAAAAAGACATGTTTTAATTGGATATGAAACGTGGCATGTTTAGCCGCCAAACATTTGAAGTTTGACAGCCTTTCAACTTGCATTTCTACGTGCGTGATCGAGTATCTTCCCAAAATTTGCATAAATATTCGACCAGTTAATATTCCCAAATCTCGAGAAAAAAATCTGAAATCTGCATTTTCTAGTTTTTTCTCGTTTTCTAGACACCCACCATTTACGCGAAACATGCTCTAACAGACTTCAAACTTCAAAGGTTTGGCCGCCAAACATGTCACCTTTGACACCCAATTAGAACATTTTTTTCCGTCACGAGTCCACGCTGATAGATGAAAGCGACGGTACCCATTTCTCCCAGCCCAGATAGCACACAGAATCACACCTTTTGGTTGCTTTGAGTTATGTAGGATAAACAAGGCAATATTACATCTCATGTTGCTCTATACAAGTTTCGTACGTCAAATACCAGAGAGAAACTTGCAAGGAATCCGCGAAAATTTATTTCCTGTGGTAAAGTCTGAAATCCAAATCCGCGAAAACCCTTCTTGCGAAACACAAGCCAAACTAATAATAATAATAATAATAATAATAATAATAATAATAATAATAATAATAATAATAACAATAATAATAATAATAATAATAATAATAATATTTATCACTTAATATTGCGCAAATTAACATACTTATGGTACATGATCAAATGCGCATTACAAAAAAACTATAACTAACCAAAACCAAAATATATGAATAAATCAAATAATTACATGAATTTACTTAAAAACAATACAAATGAATCTGTAGTTTACTGTTTACCCAAATCTATTTTAAAGGGATAATTATAACAAAAAGGAAACATGTTTCATTAAAATTAATTTAAAAGAAAAAAGAGAGGAAAATTTTGTACACCTACATAGAGTTAAAAATTATACGCAAGTCTAAACTAGTGAGTCTTTAACTGTCTCTTAAAAATATTAAAATTGTCCTGCATTCTAATGTCCTCTGGTAAAATGTTCCAGATCTTGGGCTCAGATGTTTTAAAAGCCCTGTCTCCTAGTGTCTTCTTTGATCGTACACTGTAGTCCTCTAGTAACTTACCCCCGTCCGATCTCAGGTTATATCTGGATGTACTCTTAACTTTGACTAGTCCCCTAAGGTACTCAGGTGCATTGCCATAGATACACTTATGAGCAAGCATTGCTATCTTGAAAATTACCCCTAATCCGCACTGGGAGCCAATGTAGCTTAACAAGTGTAGGAGTAATGTGATCATACTTTGCAACATTGCTAATTATAACAAGGCGAGCTGCTGCATTTTGTAAACGTTTATATATAAACAGTTATATGTATACATAGGGTAGCCTAAAAGTGGAGCTCCCAAAGAATAGGTTGGTGTTCGTTTCTCGTTTCGTGCCCAAAAATATTTCGGGGACTTTTTTGGATGCGTTTTTCGTACGGAAAGTGTTTCTCAAAACGCCCGAAAGTGTTTCAAGGCGCCCCTCCCCATTATTTTTGGGAGATCTGTTTGGATTGCCCCATGTGAATCCAAGTACGAAGGATAATTCTACAAACAGCTTTATTGTTTTTCCTCGGTCTCCAAACTGTACTCTTAAAATAATTTCCATAATCACGGATTTCACGAGCTTTCGTGCTTGTTACAATTTTTCCCTATCCTGTCATTCAGCTGTCAAGGCTTGCCAAAACTCCTCTGTCCTATTGGAAGATTACATGACAAATTTCATCCCGGCTAGCCGGGCTGAGATTTCAGCTCGGCTTCCTGAATAGATCTTTTAGAAAAGACGTTTGCGGTTAAATGAATATAGTTTCAGCCCGCGCTGGAAATTTCACCTCGGTTTGTGAGACCGGGCTGGAACATTCAGCTCGGTCAAACGGGCTGTAAAAACCTCATGTAATCGCATTCAAATTTCAGCTCGGGCTGAAATATGAACTTGGGCATGAGCACCGCTCGAGTTGTGAAAGCACTTAAAGCGCTTAGAGACGTTGTAATAAACGCTATATAAGCTTTGTATATTATTATTATATTAAGTAAAACGATTTCTTGCAAACTTTTCCCGCCCAACTTTATACATTTCGCCCGGGCTGAAATTCGCCATGTAATCGCGAGAAAATTTCAGCCAAGTGGGTGGACCGAAATTTCAGCTCAGGCTGAAATACGCCACGTAATCGGCCCCTTAATTGGCTGTTCGCTTCATGAACTGGAAACGTCGCTCATTTACAATGTTCAGCTAAACTTTGAAACGTTTTGGGTTTTCGTGGTGTTCGGATGTTTATAGCAAATAATACGACATGCCACTAAATCAAGAGTCACAATCACTGAAGTGAACCGATCTAACCAAAATTCGAAATTCCTGAAAAATTTACGATGTGTTCTTGCTCGTCCTGCCACATTACTCATTACTACATTACTCAAATTCGGCCACTCGCCTGCTTCGGCGTTTATTCGAGTCGGTCTTTGCGGCTTATAAGAGCTAGCACTACTGACAGTCTTTCAGATGGAGACGTTGTAAGTTTTCTTTTACTGCGCCTTTCAATGACATGCGGACTCTAAAATTCAAAGCTTAACCGGAAAAATGCACTTTTCGCTGCCGTCAATCAGATTTTCGGCGGCTCCTCCCAGATTCCGACTACTACCGAGCGCTGTTCGCATCATGAGACATTTTAACGTGGTTCGCAAATTAAGAGCAAATCCGTACAAGAATCAAACAAATTCGCAAATGAGCGGCAAAGCTCAAAAAATCAAATTCGCTCTTCTTTTGCATGGTGGTAGCCCTTAGTAAGTTTACAAACACTGTGTAGTTTTTTCCTTGAAATAACTCTTCATTTCTGAGAAAAGCAAATAAATCCGTTTCCAGCTCTATGCTCGATATGATGAGACCAGGAAGGGTTGAAATTCCATCATGTTCACTTGACTCGTGTATCAAAACTGTTGAATTGGGAAAGGTTGTAACACTACCAATTTGTTGTATGACCCTTCGTCGTCCAAATGTCATGATTTCATAAATATTGCGTTCATCTCAGTACTGAAAGAAAGCCAAAAGCAAAAGGCTTTCCTTTGTTCGGCCAATCGATGGATCAAAAAGAACAACAAATTTGACCATGTGCCTTTACTCAGAATGTCATAAAATTGCGTGTTTAAGGACTAAATGAATTGTTCTTTTGAAGTACATGAAGTTTAGTTTGGGCAAACGATTTCGGAATTTTAAGGAAACTTTTGAAAACCGGTGCATAGAAAGCATAAAACCACGCAATCCGGTGAATACGTGACCAACAGTAAACTGGATTAAAATTCCTTCAGATGGAAATATCAGCGACGTACACGCATAAAACCACCTCAGTGTACTAACCTGTACAGAGATATACTATTCTAAGGGCTCCAAAGTCCTTATTTTTGCCGTTCGTTGCATGCAGATCTCCTTGAGCTTTGACAGTTGCTCGGTCGTTGTTTGAATAGTTACGGCTCCAAACTTGAAATGTTTTAATTCTTGCATCTTTGTGCTCCTTGTCCCATCAATATCCTTGTTTTGTGAAAATTGACGGTTAATCCTCTCAAAACCAATTTCAAAAGTGGAATTGTTGAAGAGGCCTTTCAATAGCATAGCTTTCAATCAGGGATGTGACGCTTACGTGATACGCTACATGATTTCCGAAGCGTGACCATTGTTTGTTCACAAGGGAGCCTGTGTGCAAGTTCACAGTTTTTTTTCCCTCGCCTCAAAAAATTGCGGGAAAAATTGTGTCTATACATAACAGAGGCTAGAACTAAGACCAAGGAGGAGTGACGGTACGCTTTATCCTTAGTAATATACAAGATAGTTGCGTACTTCAGGGGCATATGGCTGGTTTCAAATAAATTTAGCAAAAGAGATACATTGTTTTATTATTACTGCAGGAATGAGGGGAAGTCACCCTATTTCCATAAGGAACACAAAACAACTATTAAAATACTTGCTGAGATATGGACCAACGGTCAAACACTTTTCTAACAGAGTGAGCGCTAGGTGGTTATAACGAGCACGAGGACCAAGCATGTGTATTTTTAAGTGACAGAAATTTTTCTTTCACCCATGGACCTGTCACACACTTTGCACTTATTATTTCAACTTGGCACTTGCTATCTTAGAGTGTGCATGTAGCACTGCTCACCCACCTATTCTCCAGTCTAAGTGTTCCACAGGAGTCCCTTGACTATCAAGAAAGCTATATGCGAGAATCTCAGTAGCTTAGTACTTCTCACCAAGAAAAACAAAACAAAGAGCTGAAACCTATCACCCAAAGGTCCGTTGGTGTACTAGAAATAATCAAATAAAATGGTCTTAGACATGCTTTAAGGTATTCCGTTCTATTAGAGAGATATGTTGGCTTATTACAGTGGAGACTAGCAATTCTCATTTATTTCTGTGGCATTCATTGCATGCCCTTGACAGGTTCTTCTAAGATGTCCAATGTATGGTTGCAGGGTGGGGCATTTGTGGCCGATTTCAACTATAGCGAATTTCACATTTTTACTATTTAAGCTAAATTTCTGCTTATTTTATTAGATTTCAAGAAGAAGGCATTGGATATTCTTATCAAAAGAGAGATTAATCAGTTCAAAAACCATGTATTACTATTTTACTAGCCCCCCTCCTTTCTCAATTTGTTTCATTAGCTAAGCCCACAGGAACAAGGACACCTGTTTTCTGAAAAATAACGGCTTCGATACCTCCTTCCCCACTCCTCTGTTCACCTTTATGTTTGTGTACCTTTTCCAGTACTGTGTTGGGCGATTTCAGAAGGAACTTGGCATGCACTCGAGTTCCTCCGCCATCCAATGCCGAGTTCGGATCCGTGAAAGGGACAGATAGCCTGATCGATTACACTGCATAAAAGCTGGCCCTTGTGCACACAAGCCGATAAGCTCTGTCTTGCTTTCAATGCCAGAGAATGATCATCAAGCGGACTGATGGCTACTTACATCTTTCTGACATGTGAATAAAGGAACAAGTTCAGTCGACTTTTTTTTTTCTGTCTCGACCGTCGTGTGAACAAAAACTGTCGACGATGGTTAAAAAGAAGAAGAAAGAACGGTTTCGTTCACACGAAGAGACCAACAAAAATGCGCTAATTCGCGTTGCTGTTGAATTGAAGGTTGTAGTTCGACACGTGGGAAATGTAAAATATACATATAAAATGCAGTTAATCTACAGAATTACGTTACGCATTCAGAGGATACTCAAATGTTCGGTCATCTCATGACTAGATGACTCTTCTGGTACAAGGGAAAAATTGATACATGTTTCCCCCCAGGAACTCCAAATGTGCTCTCAGTCTATCTCCGGAGTTTATAATTTGTGAAAATCCTCCAAAAAGTGATATGAAGTTTTATGTAAACGGCAGAAGTACATCGCTTCCAGTCGAAAAATTGGCCGCTTTGAATTACCTCTTATTAACCGAGCAGGAGGTCTGTATGGGAGAATCTTGACCGAGGTCGTGAGTACAGACCGAACGCAGTGAGGTCTGTACACACGACCGAGGTCAAGCTTCTCCCATACAGACCGACTAAGCTCGGTTAATAAGATGTTTATTATATGGCCAAACAAGAAACCTTTAATTCGCTTAATGTAAATGGTTCGTACTAGCTGACATTTTGCTTGCAAAAGTCGATGAGCTGAACTTAAATCTGCCAAAGTTTGCTCGTCCTCTACCTTTTTTCTCGTCAGGCTTGTTGGCGCTTCATTTTAGTACTTTTAGAAGGAAATAGTCAATATTTTTGTAGTTTAGTTTGCACCTTTGTCACCGCAAAGTGTAACCGGTCTAGATGCCGGTCTAGATGGGAAATCTAGACCGCGGTCAATATCGATTTCAGCCAATCAAACTCGTGAATTCGGTTGGCGCCCAGTCCTTGTGAGACACCGCCATATAATAAATGTCAATATTTAAACAAATGCAGGGACAAAACGCAAATCGCCAGTTCATCACACCGTACTATATTTGCGTTACGGCAGACAAATCATTCATAACTTTGCCTTAACTTCTCGGGATTATTCGCGAAATTTATGCCAGTGTGCGAAAACCTATGAAAGAATCCTACCATGATCACGTGCACTGGTCAGGAGCTATGCAAATTTTTGCATCGTCTTGTAACCGCTTGTCACATCTTGTCGACAGGTAAACAACCGAAACAACTGCGCGATGGAAAATCTCCCGATGGACGCTTGAAGTAATTATTTTTACGACTAATTGAAAGGATTATTTAGCAGATCTGACGGGAATATTTTGTCCATAACACAAGGAAAGCAAAAATATAAAGAAGCAGAATTGAGACGTTTCGGTTGGAGAATGTTCGCCGTTCGGTGAAATTATTAAAAGAAGGACGGTATACGCACGTATGGAACGTGCGCACAAAGCAAACTCTTTGGACCACTAACAATAAGATATCCGTGTACAGGTTAGTGTATTTAACTTGTTTCATGCGTCAACGTTGCCGATATCTGCCGATATTTCCAACTGAAGGAATTTTATGCCAGGTCACTCTTGGTCACGCAATCATCAGATGGCGTGATTTTGTGCTTTCTGAGCACGATTTTAAAAAAATTTCCTGAATATTCTAAAATCATTTGCCCAAACAAACCTTAACGTAATCTGAAAGTAAAACATCATAAGTCTTTAAAACCTAAGTTTTATGAAATTCCAAGTAAAGGCACATGGTGAAACTCGTCGTTCTTTTTTACCTATCGATTGAGGTAACAAAAAAAAGCCTTACTCTTTTTTATTCCCTTGAACACTAAGATTAGTCTTAGGTTTATAAAATCATAAGGTTTGGACGACGAAGAGTCTTACAACAAATTGGTAGTAATACAGCCTTCCCCGGTTCAATAGTTTTGATACGCGAGTCGAGTGAACTTGAAGGAATTTTTAACCTTCCTGGTCTCGCAAAATCGCGCTTAGAGCTATGAACGGAGTTTTTCGTTTTTCTCAGAAATAAAGATTTATTTTATTTATTTCACGCATAAAACGTGTTGGATGAGTTTAAATCTATGACGAAGAAATTGCTGTAAAACACATCCTGCTAGCAGAGGTTTCATCTCACTTTTTATTCCTGCGCGCAGCGATTTTTAGGTAGATAGATACGTAGATAGATAGAAACGAAACTTTACTTACGTGTCATACTGCCCGTTTCCTCACACTCTCGAGACAAAGATCTTCAATTTAAACCGCAAAAGCTTAGTTTTCACACGGCAGAGTTGCATCGTGAGCCCAGCATTAAATCACCACCTTGGAGGACAGGTATGCTGTTTTGTAACGCCCTGTCTCTCGCAGAAAACTCCGGGTTAAATAAACGTGGTTAAAACACAAAGATCCCACCCACCGGGACAGGTCACTCATACCTCCCCACCACATGAGGACATATCATCAGGAAAGGGAACGAAAGCTTTGAAAAGATCTTCTTACTTCATTATTTTTATTTTGCAAACAGGATTTTCCTTCTTTTCTGAATTTTGAACTTTGAAACTCGGGAAACGTGGGAGCGTGGGAGCGAAGGATTAATTGTCTGCATGGAAAGGGGCGGGAATGGGACGTTGGGAGTTTCACAGATTATGGATCCTGTGTGTGAATTTTCTAGCATTGCTAATTGCTTTGACTGACTTATTTTGTCTTGCAGTTTGTCCAAATCTGACGACTCTTAATGGGTCATCAGGAGTCATCACCAGTCCTTTCTACCCCAGATATTACCCAGTCAACCAGAGATGCAGCTGGCAAATCACAGCAAGTAAAGGAAAACGCATTGTACTTGACATTGAAGGCATGGACATTGAATATTGCAGAGATTGCTCATGTGATTATTTGGAAATTGAATACGGCTTATCTTCGGATGGTGTCTCAGATGGAAGAAGATGTGGTTTCAGCCGTGCAGTATATTATTCATTTCGTGAGGTCCTGAAGGTGCTGTTTGTCTCTAATGTTTTTAAAAACTGGAACCGTGGATTTAGGGCAACTTACACTCAAGCCAATCATACTGGTAAGTATAAAAATAATAATAATAATAATAATAATAATAATAATAATAGCACCACTTATACATCTTATACATCAGGGTTTTTTAGTATGCTACTAGCAGCTTATTTCTCGAGTCAACTAAATTGTCCTGGGTAGTAGGGTAAGCTACCGGGAAAAAAAGGTAGCAAACCCGGGACGATTCTTTCTCGGCTGCTAGGGAAACCCTGATGCTAGGGTTACCCTACCTCCAGGTAAACATGCCCTAGACGAGTAGCGTCAAATCACCAAATTTTCAACCAAAGATTCGGCCTGCTAAGAACCACACCAACGGTTCAAATTTTTTAACTTAAATTTTCTTGATAAATGCATACATATTATATGTTTCCTGTTTTTGCAGGATCATGTATATCTGAAGAATTTGTTTCTAAATCAAGCGGGTTCTTTTCCAGTCCAAATTTTCCCAACAACTTCCCTCAATACAGCAGATGTGTCTGGAATATCACAGTTCCCAGTGGGTACATCATCAAAGTCACCTTCCATCATTTTGAGTTGGGAAGTCGGTCGAGTGGATCCCGTGTTACCATCACAAATGTTGCTTCTGATGATAACAGGCAGCCATTCCAGTTGTATGGCTGGTCTTCTCCTTCTCCAGTGTACTCTGCGGGGAATTCAATTGAAGTGATGTTCACATCTCTTACTGATCAGTACTCGGGATTTAACGCATCTTACAAGGCCATCACTTATGAGTCAGGTATGTCTCTGATATCACAGCTTTCTCTTGTCTCACCATCCTAACAGTTTTAAAAGTAGATTATTACACAAAGAGTTTTTACCCTTTTAACTGACGAAGATCGGCATAAAAGACGTGGATTCTCCGAGTAGGCGTGGAAGTAATGTAGATTCTCAGATTAGACCTGGTTCTACTTGGATCTCCGTGGAACAACGTGAATGTCCACAGAAAACCACAGGCAGGCAGGGTTTGTAAAGGAACACAAGCTACATAAGCATAAGTAAGAAAGGATAAAGGGGATAGAGAGGGAGTCTTAGGGCGTTGGCCGGGATATGTAAATTTTACAAAAGTTATTTATGGCATCGGAAGTCAAATTCCTGAGAGGTCCGCACATTTTGATCGATTGCTTAAAGCATCATCAAGTCCACCGAGCCGTGCGCGAGTGCAGAAGTATACAATACAATATATTGTAATGACGGATGTTGAATATTTAATATGACCTTTTCAACTGGGATTTACAGGCGTCTAGATTTCGGAATCAGTATTTTAGATGAGTGTGATGAGCGTATTTCGGAACAAAAAGTTGAAGTTGGCGTTCCTAATCGCAAGCGTAAGATAAGCGACGTCTTGTCTTTCGAAGAAGACTCCAATTCTTTTTTTCCCCCGGCGAGGAGAAGTCCGCGGATCGCAGTTAAAGCTTTAAATAGTCTTCTTGTTAAGGAGAAAACGACCATTTATTTCTCTGAACAGCTCAGTTTTCATAGACAACCTATCAAGTTCCGAACGTGCACGCGCTTAAGATTTTTTCAAGGCTTTAAACTGAAAAGGATTCAAAGCACTGCTGACCTTTCGTGATTGTTTGATTTCGATCCAAAATGCGTACCGTAGAGGTAAATGTAGGCAAGGTAATGTGGAGGTAATGTTTTGAATACAAACACGCATAAATGTGTTGGATGAATTTAAATCTACATACGATTAAATTCCAGTAAGATGCATCCTGCTACCTACGGTGGCTTCAAAGGGACATGCATTTCTCCCACTTTTTTTACTTCGACTTAGCTGCTACTTACTTGCAACTTACTTGCGACTTACTTGCAACTTAGCTGCGACTCACATGTAACTATTTCATCAGTTTTTGTAATGACCTCTTGATGTCGATGTTTAAAAACATGGGCGCCAAATGCTTCTGGATTTCAATTTTCGATGTGTTGAGACGTAATACAGTGCAGCGTTTTAGTGGCGAAACGATAAGTACACAGTTGACATTCTCACACAACAGAAACCAGACGAATGTAATAAAATAACTATACAATTCAGCAAAACGCAAATGCAATACCCTTATTCAAGCAAGATACAAATCCAAGACCCATGAGCAAAATGCAGGGACAATCGTTCTTCTGGACAACTACAACACGAAAGGTTTTCCGCTAATTGCAAGAGATTTAGAGTCCCGAACAGTCTTACACCATGACTCCATCAATAGGAATTCAAATTTCTCGGTTGTTGCCAGAATTGCCATGCCCAGAGCTTCGCGGACGAGAATAGAGCGAGCGCAATAGCACCTTAATGAAGTAGACATGCGCTACTGGCTGTCGCGGATCTTACGACATCAGGTAATGGCTGATACCAGAACCCTGCGATTCCACCGCTGACCGAACAGATCGTAGGCTCTGAGAACGAGAATGCTAGATACCCGGCAGCCGGGTACGGATGTTTCAAGACTAAATACCGTCGTTTTCATCTAAGCCTGGACACGTGAAGAAAAAAAAAACATGTTTTAATTGAAATATGAAATGTGAAACGTGGCATGTTTAGCCGCCAAACATTTGAAGTTTGACTGCCTTTAAACTTGCATTTCTACGTTCGTGATCGAGTATCAATCCCAAAATTTGCATAAATATTCGACCGGTTAATATTCCCAAATCTCGAAGAAAAAATCTAAAATCTGCATTTTCTAGTTTTCTTCGTTTTCTGGGTTGGCAGGGTGGCCGAGTGGTTAGGGTGTTGGACTTCGAGTCCGTGGGTCCCGGTTCGAATCCCACTCTGAGCACTTCATGGATTTGTTTCTCGGTTGTCCCGAGTTATAAATCCTTCGGCTGCGCTTGTATATAGCCAACTGGTTTGCCTTCCGCCAGCTGGGATTTTTAACATGTTATGTTCCATTTACAATATTTGTTTCGTTTGTTTGTTAAATGCTCGGCCCCACCAGCAATTTGCTATAAACACTTGCCGAGGGTAAATAAAGGATATTTATTTTATTACTTTTTCTAGACACCCACCATTTACGCGAAACATGCTCTAACAGACTTCAAACTTCAAAGGTTTGGCCGCCAAACATGTCACCTTTGACACCCAATTAGAACATTTTTTCCCGTCACGAGTCCACGCTTATAGATGAAAACGACGGTACCCATTTCTCCCAGCCCAGATAGGACACAGAATCACACCTTTTGGTTGCTTTGAGTTATGTAGGATAAACAAGGCAATATTTCATCTCATGTTGCTCTATACAAGTTTCGTACGTCAAATACCAGAGAGAAACTTGCAAGGAATTCGCAAAAAATATGTTTCCTGTGGTGAAGTATGAAATCCAAATCCGCGAAAAACTGTTCTTGCGAAACACAAGCTAAACTAATAACAATAATAATAATAATAATAATAATAATAATAATAATAATAATATTTATCACTTAATATTGCGCAAATTAACATACTTAAAGTACATGATCAAATGCGCATTACAAAAACTATAACTAAGCAAAACTAACTAAAAATATATGAATAAATCAAATAATTACATGAATTTACTTAAAAACAATACAAATGAATCTCTAGTTTACTGTTTACCCAAATCTATTTTGAAAGGATAATTATAACAAAAAGGAAACATGTTTCATTAAAATTAATTTAAAAGAAAAAAGAGAGGAAAGTTTTGTACACCTACATAGAGTTAAGAATTATATGCAAGTCTAAACTAGTGAGTCTTTAACTGTCTCTTAAAAATATTAAAATTGTCCTGCATTCTAATGTCCTCTGGTAAAATGTTCCAGATCTTGGGCGCAGCTGTTTTAAAAGCCCTGTCTCCTAGTGTCTTCTTTGATCGTGTACTGTAGTCCTCTAGTAACTGATACCCCTGTCCGATCTAAGGTTATATCTGGATGTACTCTTAACTTTGATTAGTCCCCTAAGGTACTCAGGCGCGTTGCCATAGATACACATATGAGCAAGCATTGCTATCTTGAAAATTACCCCTAATCCGCACTGGGAGCCAATGTAGCTTAACAAGTGTAGGAGTAATGTGATCATACTTTGCAACATTGCTAATTATAACAAGGCGAGCTGCTGCATTTTGTAAACGTTTATATATAAACGGTTATATGTATACATAGGGTAGCCTAAAAGTGGAGCTCCCAAAGAATAGGTTGGTGTTCGTTTCTCGTTTCGTGCCCAAAAATATTTCGGGGACTTTTTTGGATGCGTTTTTCGTACGGAAAGTGTTTCTGAAAACGCCCGAAAGTGTTTCAAGGTGCCCCTCCCCATTATTTTTGGGAGATCTGTTTGGATTGCCCATGTGAATCCAAGTACGAAGGATAATTCTACAAACAGCTTTATTGTTTTTCCTCGGTCTCCAAACTGTACTCTTAAAATAATTTTCATAATCACGGATTTCACGAGCTTTCGTGCTTGTTACAATTTTTCCCTATCCTGTCATTCAGCTGTCAAGGCTTGCCAAATCTCCTCTGTCCTGTTGGAAGATTACATGACAAATTTCATCCCGGCTAGCCGGGCTGAGATTTCAGCTCGGCTTCCTGAATAGATCTTTTAGAAAAGACGTTTGCGGTTAAATGAATATAGTTTCAGCCCGCGCTGGAAATTTCACCCCGGTTTGTGAGACCGGGCTGGAACATTCAGCTCGGTCAAACGGGCTGTAAAAACCTCATGTAATCGCATTCAAATTTCAGCTCGGGCTGAAATATGAACTTGGGCATGAGCACCGCTCGAGTTGTGAAAGCACTTAAAGCGCTTAGAGACGTTGTAATAAACGCTATATAAGCTTTGTATATTATTATTATATTAAGTAAAACGCTTTCTTGCAAACTTTTCCCGCCCAACTTTATACATTTCGCCCGGGCTGAAATTCGCCATGTAATCGCAAGAAAATTTCAGCCAAGTGGGTGGACCGAAATTTCAGCTCAGGCTGAAATACGCCACGTAATCGGCCCCTTAATTGGCTGTTCCCTTCATGAACTGGAAACGTCGCTCATTTACAATGTTCAGCTAAACTTTGAAACGTTTTGGGTTTTCGTGGTGTTCGGATGTTTATAGCAAATAATACGACATGCCACTAAATCAAGAGTCACAATCACTGAAGTGAACCGATCTAACCAAAATTCGAAATTCCTGAAAAATTTACGATGTGTTCTTGCTCGTCCTGCCACATTACTCATTACTACATTACTCAAATTCGGCCACTCGCCTGCTTCGGCGTTTATTCGAGTCGGTCTTTGCGGTTTATAAGAGCTAGCACTACTGACAGTCTTTCAGATGGAGACGTTGTAAGTTTTCTTTTACTGCGCCTTTCAATGACATGCGGACTCTAAAATTCAAAGCTTAACCGGAAAAATGCACTTTTCGCTGCCGTCAATCAGATTTTCGGCGGCTCCTCCCAGATTCCGACTACTACCGAGCGCTGTTCGCATCATGAGACATTTTAACGTGGTTCGCAAATTAAGAGCAAATCCGTACAAGAATCAAACAAATTCGCAAATGAGCGGCAAAGCTCAAAAAATCAAATTCGCTCTTCTTTTGCATGGTGGTAGCCCTTAGTAAGTTTACAAACACTGTGTAGTTTTTTCCTTGAAATAACTCTTCATTTCTGAGAAAAGCAAATAAATCCGTTTCCAGCTCTATGCTCGATATGATGAGACCAGGAAGGGTTGAAATTCCATCATGTTCACTTGACTCGTGTATCAAAACTGTTGAACTGGGAAAGGTTGTAATACTACCAATTTGTTGTATGACCCTTCGTCGTCCAAATGTCATGATTTCATAAATATTGCGTTCATCTCAGTACTGAAAGAAAGCCAAAAGCAAAAGGCTTTCCTTTGTTCGGCCAATCGATGGATCAAAAAGAACAACAAATTTGACCATGTGCCTTTACTCAGAATGTCATAAAATTGCGTGTTTAAGGACTAAATGAATTGTTCTTTTGAAGTACATGAAGTTTAGTTTGGGCAAACGATTTCGGAATATTCAGGAAACTTTTGAAAACCGGTGCATAGAAAGCATAAAACCACGCAATCCGGTGAATGCGTGACCAACAGTAAACTGGATTAAAATTCCTTCAGATGGAAATATCAGCGACGTACACGCATAAAACCACCTCAGTGTACTAACCTGTACAGAGATATACTATTCTAAGGGCTCCAAAGTCCTTATTTTTGCCGTTCGTTGCATGCAGATCTCCTTGAGCTTTGACAGTTGCTCGGTCGTTGTTTGAATAGTTACGGCTCCAAACTTGAAATGTTTTAATTCTTGCATCTTTGTGCTCCTTGTCCCATCAATATCCTTGTTTTGTGAAAATTGACGGTTAATCCTCTCAAAACCAATTTCAAAAGTGGAATTGTTGAAGGGGCCTTTCAATAGCATAGCTTTCAATCAGGGATGTGACGCTTACGTGATACGCGACATGATTTCCGAAGCGTGACCATTGTTTGTTCACAAGGGAGCCTGTGTGCAAGTTCACAGTTTTTTTTCCTCGCCTCAAAAAATTGCGGGAAAAATTGTGTCTATACATAACAGAGGCTAGAACTAAGACCAAGGAGGAGTGAAGGTACGATTTATCCTTAGTAATATAATATATAGATTTAGCCAAGCCTAAAAGCGGAACTCCAATTTTTATTTATTTATTTATTTATTAGTATTTATTTTATTTATTATTAATTTATTTATTATTATTATTATTATTATTATTATTATTATTATCTCAAGTGGTACCTGACAGCAATATTATAGTTTAGGTAATTATTAGTAAATACACCTCTCATCAAATTAGAATCTGCATACCTGTCAACCTTATAAAATCAGAAATAGGGACCACCCCCCCCATGCTCACCCCAGTCCTGGGGTAGTGCCCTGCCCCCCCCCCCCCCCCCCCCACTGCCCCCCAACACTGAGCAGGGTCTAGGATGCTCTAGGGTTTTTGCATTAATTTTTAAAAATATTGCCTGTACTGTACTGTCTTAGCATTAGAATTCTCAGGTGTTGTTTAATGGTCTCAAGCACCACATGTATTGCACAAAACAAAAGAAAAGTCAAAAAAAGACCAATTGAAGGCCAATCTTTAATAATCCAGTTCCAAATTGTCTTTTTTTTCCTGAAAAATCGGAATGTCCCGATTTTTTTAGGTTTTGAAACTCCAAAATTGGGACAATTCCCATTAAATGGGGATGGATGGCAGGTATGAACCTGTTTTACAAAATTCTAAATAAGCCCCAGTTTTAGGTTGTAAACTTAAATATTGGGCACAATAATTATTTTTGTTCACCTTACCTCGGCCTTTTCTCTGCCACAAGTCTACGGTTTAATTCATTTACATTTTTGCAGAGTTGTCAAATTGCATAGACAAGGTACTAATTGAAAAATACCTCCACCTTATTCAGTGGTTTGACAGATAAGTTGTGTGGTATAGAGCGAGGAAAAATGCGAGCAATGAGTACCGGTAAAATGTCCTTGACCATTATCTGTAAAACCACTGAATGATATTTATTATTCCACTACAATATTTGCCTATCATTTTAAATGATTTATTCAATGAGTGATTTGAAACCGGGACACTACAGTGCAATAAACTCATACCCTCATGTATGTGTTTCCCCCTTATATGATAAACTGATGCTATAGTGGAATAACAATGTACCTTGTTTACTCTTATTGATGCCCAGGGACTATTATATTAAAATCAATCTCTTTAAGTACCCATCAGTCATGAATCAACCACTCAACCACTTAGTTGATAAATCGGTCAATCAGTCAATTAAAAATTTGTGACTAACAGTGTTGCCAACGCGAATAACAAATGGTCCAGTAACCACTAGTGACTTTATTTGATGCACAGATTATGACTCACTATGTTACTACCCCTGACTGTGATGGTAGTAAATCTTGTGGTTGAATTTGTTTTTGGTTTGATCATTAGCCTTTACACTGCATCTAATGTCACCAATGAGCAATGTTACTGATTGTCATAATCTGGTAGCAAAGAGAAACAAAAAGAAAAGCCTCTTCATAAATCATTTCAGGATAGTCAGAAACCTCTCATGTAATGAACTGACAAGAGGGGATCAGACTGAGGTGAATCCATCATTTGAAATAGTTTTCCCTGTCAAGTGAATTCAAGTAAATAAGTCTGAATCATTATTCCTGGGAAGTTAGTTGTGTGTGTGCTTGTGTGTGTGTGTGGGGGGGGGGGGGTAGGGTTACTCCCAAATAACTGAAATGCTACTGGTGTATGGATGTGTTACTGAGGGAACATGAAGTGTATGTGGATACAGTCAAACTAATCACCAACATCAAAATTTACCAAAAAAAAAAACAAAAATATAAAACCTTATTTCAAAACTGCTCTTAAAATTTTTTATTTCAATTGATAATGTCTGCCTGGGAACATACATGTAGCTAAGAGTACAAATTTATTAACCAAAGCCTTACAATAAACTGCCATATTTTTTCTGACATCAGGTTGATGGAATAAAAACCTGTATGGGAAACAAAGCAGAGTTTAATTACCTCAGTTGCCAAAAGTAAGCCCATGGCTTTAGGGAGGTTCTAAGGATATTTGCGCAATTTTTTCCTGCGCATCCATACTGCGCACACAATTCACAAAATTGGCATTATGTCATGCCGTGTCATGCACTGAGCATGCACGCTCGCATGAAAAACTACCCCAAATGTTTTAAGACACTGTAAACTGCCGCTTATAAGCCCTAGGCTGATACAACTTTGTAAGGGGTTTTGGGTGGGCTTATAAATGGAGGGGCTTATATCCGGGGGGGCTTATAAGCGGGATAAGAAAAACGTTACAAAATGAGCCACAGCAGTGTTGATAGAAATACGTTTTTAATGTACCAGTTTGTAATTAACCTTTGAAATGTCACAATAAATCGAATTCACTTCAATTTTAACAACAAAATCAAAACTGCAACAACGCGAACGTAACCGGAACATAACAAAACAGAAGCTCAGAGTTAATCTTTGCAGTTTTCTGTGAGAGTGCTTAATATTAAGGAAACAGGGAAAACTAGAGGAGGGCTTATATCTGGGGGGGGGGGTGGCATATTACTGGATGTATTTTTTGTTTACAGGTGGATGGGCCTATAGCCGGGGGGGGGGGCTTGTAAGCAGGTGGGCTTCTAAGCGGCAGTTTACGGTATTTGTTTTCAGTTTTGAGCATGTGCATTTAAATAAGTGGCATTGAAGCAATCCAAGTGGATGTAAGGTAAACTGTATTTTTCAAGATGGTTGGTCTCATGTAAATACTTATGCCAGTCTGAATTTCAGACTGGTCTCATGTAAACAAAATTGCACCAGTCTGAGTTTACACTGTTTTAATGAAATCAGGGTTTTACTGCCCCTGGGTATCTGAGGATGTTGTTAAACATTCTTGAGAGCTGCTCAACTGTAGTCTGAGGGGGTGTTTGCATGACACCAGTTCATTGTATGCTTTTCATTCTGCTACAAGTTCACCCCAGTTCCCTCTTGCTTCTCTGTATTTGTTACATGATTACAACACAAAATCTCGTAACAGTGCAAGCCATACCTGGGTGAGTTCATACCGGTATCACGTAAACATGGTGTAACTATTTGATTCATTCTGCATTAAGTTACCCCCCTGTAATTAACCATATTGCCATCCAGATAAATCTCACATAACCGTGAAAAAAGGATTTTGTAACTTGAGGAGGGGAGATTCTTAACTACAAATCTCGCATTGTTGCTAAGGGATTTTTGTGGATGGTATTCTGTCATACGCTGTTTTCAGCGTTTCCTGCCACTATATTGGTGAAGTAATGAAGAAGAACATATGAATTCCACAACTGAACATTGTGCACGCATAGCTACTGCCAGTCCCATGCAACTGCACATTAAAAAGAAAATCAGTAAAACTAAGAGGAAACTAGTAAAGTTCCGACTTTTTTGCGAATCGCCCCACCCTTCTTTACAACCTGAAGCATGCAATTACTGTTTTTACAAAGAATAGAAGAACTACAGCACAAAAATGTATAAAGATATGTGCTTGTGCCATCACAACTTTTATATTCATAATAAAGCAAATTTCTAGAAACTGTTGCTTAAAATTTTGCATCCTGATAATCTTTAAATGTTCGCAATGTTTACAATAGCGAGAACTGTATGCTGTTTGAGTTTTAGCATTTTTTCTGTTCAGGTCAAATGACATGCTGAATATGGTTGTGACTTGAAAATCTTGAAAACCTTTCCCATAAAACAAACGTGGCCAAGCAGCTTATCTGTGGAAGTAAATCTGTAATAGGGTTTCCAAGATATGATGGTTCTGAGGAACTTCCCACAGCAACAATATGGTGATTAAGAGTCTCCTCCCTTAAGTCCAGATGTAAAGGCTCTCATTGCCACCCAAATGGAAGTCTTGATGGCACACTCATGTAAATGTTGTGGTTCAATTTTATCCTTGGTTCAATTTTTATTTTCCATTGTGAATAATAGGATTGCCAAATAAAAATTGGAGCTCCACTTTTAGGCTTGGCTAAATCTATATACTTGAATGATTTTAAAACTGTTTAATTATGTTTGACTGGGTTCAGAAATTGAATGGAATCAAACACAGCTGTATATATAGGCATATTTTTGATCATCAATTGTGTTCAACTACTGAACCCAAATTAACCCAATCACTGCATTCAATCCAGTTCAATTTACTGAACAATTAGATACGTAAGCTGGGCTAATTATATATTAACTGATATCTTCCACGTACCTTAACTTCACTGTAAGAAAATGCTGCATCACTGATCACTGCTGGCATATATGCCTAGAACAGAAAAAAAGGATCAGTGAAAAAAAAAAAAACATTCAGGGCTAAAAAATGGCAGTCGCCCAGTCGCCAGTGGCGATTTAAAACTGACCAGGGCCACTAAAAGTCGAGGCTTAAATGCCTGATAGAGGACTGCAAATAAAAGGTACACTGTAGTTACAATTCAAATAAATTAGACTTTCATTGGAGCATCTTTGTTTTCTTTCCCCTCCTCAACTCTAAGTTCATCAATTGAAGAAAATTTTCAGTTCTTGGAGTGCAAAATTCATGAGAACGAGCGCCTGTCAAATTACTTTCATCCTTAAAATAATATTAACTTCATTGTTTTTCTTTTGACAACATCAAATAACTAATATTGTATGTAACATACATTATTAAAGCATTCACAACGCAATTTTTGACCAATGTGACATTAATGAACAGAAAGAATGGGTGAACAGAATAGTAATTATACTCAATGTCAATTATTAAGGGAGTCGTCATTCACTTTGCTAGCATTGTCACTTCCCGCTTTGAAATGTTGTTGCCGAAGCTATACTTTGCTTTACTTTTGTGATCCACCTGATTCATGAGACGTACAAGACCCATTGTTGGAAATTTTTGCATCCACCCGTGAAAGTGTTCTTCTTTCCAGCTTTTGTGGAATCCTAACAAATAATTAATAAATCATCGCCTGAACCCCTCATTTGCAGCTATCCAAACTCTTTTAGCCATTTGTCTAAAAAGTGGTTACATGTAATTGTCTTCCGCCCTTTGCACGGTTCATTGGGTAATACAGGTAAGGTAAAGCACTTGAACATCAATCGATCGAATGAGCAACAAAATGGCAGGACCTCATTTAAGTTTACTGGATGTTCAATCATCTCCAGTCTCCTTTGCTTAACTCAGTAAAGAGCCAATTGCAATTAATCAAACATGTTCTAACTAATCCCAGCAGACAATTGTCAGTTAAACAAGCCAGATTGCCTTTAGGAAGCAAAAACACAACAGTACAAATATGTCAATTGCATAAAAAAATCCTTTGCTTACATCTGGATTCCCCCCCCTTGGGAATACAATGATTTTTGAGAAAACCAAAAAATGCATGCAGTAATTATTTAAACTTTCTAAAACATGAACATTCCATTATGAGTGACAAATAGTAAGAAGCACTTTCCACAATGCAGTGCTTTTATTTCATACATGTAGGTTAACTGAGATCGAAAAAAAAATGGCAAATTGCAGTCGCCTTCTGAACTAATGCATGGTTCAATTTTACCTGTTACCATCCCCCCACCAGGCAACCCCGGGGACAAGTCCAGCCCTTCGAGCCTGGGGGTGGGGAATTGTTTGAAGTGGTCTTGTCCCGGGGAGTCGGGGAGGGGGGCAAATCGAACTTCTTGTTGTTCTTGTAAAGTACGTCACTTCTCAGTTGATATGATGGCCCCGGACTGCGTGGAGCCTATTTCCAGTGAAAATCTCTAGTATTTGTAGCAGACTGTTTAGAGAAGAGTAATCTCTCAAAATTAAAATCTGTGTTCGACGGTACGTTTATTATAAATTGTTGAAAGAATGTGCGTTTGATGCATACTCGAATGAATGGTGGTCGTCACAAACAAAGAAATATTTCTTCAGTGTGTTTATATTTATAATAAGACCACTTAAATAGACTCTATATCAAGACGGATGCACAGTTTTATGTTAAACAGAGATTTCAGTCCAGTGTTCTTATGAAACAAGGTAAGAAAAACTCCTTTAAATGCTGCCATCAATTTGTTCATGGGCCTCTTGTGCGTATGCGCTATATTTAGAATAAAACATGTGGCGAAGAAAATTTCTTTACTTGCCAGCCGTACGCCAGTGCAGGTAGAGTTTTTTCTTCAGTTTTCTGTTCATGTTTTTATTATATTATGCATGTAGTGTCCTTCTTTCAATAAACTCTAGAAAAGCATTTAAGTTCTTGTCAAAACGTCTGATTTTGCTATTGTACGGAAATCAATATGGTCATTTAGGTTTTGTACACGAAACAACGTATTTGTGGTCGATGAGGAGTCCCGGAGGTGGGGAATCGTCTCTTTCTGTGTGCCCGGGGGTGGGGAATAGACTGCCAAGTGAGAAAAAAATTGCAAATCCCGGGGGGTAGGCCCGGGGAGGGGGAGGATGGTAACAGGTAGAATTGAACCATGCATAATATTGAGTGATAAACAAAAAAAATTCACACATACACATGTAAGCTTAACTTGAGCTTAAGTGAAGCCAAATAAAATTATTGAAATTCAAGCAAACAATTCATAAGTGATAAACAAAATTAATTCACACATAAGCTTAAGTCTTGAGCTTAAGTGAAGCCCAATAAAATTATTGAAATTCAAGCGAACAATTCATAAGTGATAAACAAAATTAATTCACACATAAGCTTAAGTCTTGAGCTTAAGTGAAGCCAAATAAAATTATTGAAATTCAAGAAAACAATTCATAAGTGATAAACAAAATTAATTCACACATAAGCTTAAGTCTTGAGCTTAAGTGAAGCCAAATAAAATTATTGAAATTCAAGCAAACAATCCAGAAATCAGAATAAGGGTTAAAAAATATTTAAGACCTACTTCAGTAGATACATAAATGAGGATGTGCTTTTTCGTCGATTCGTTACTTGCATGGATTTTGGTAGGGGTTTTGCCGAGGATATTGTAAACAATGACTGGATTCAGAGTTTAAAAGAACGAGGCATATATCAATTATGTCCTGTTTTGTTATTCTTTTGTTAGTCAATGAGTTAACATCTTGACGATTCGCGTTGGTACTTGTTTTCGCCTTTTACTTCATTGCATGCTTTCATAAGCTGTTTCCTCCTTTGCCTGGCTACACTTTGCTCCGTGAAAACAAAAGACACTGGTATTCTTCAAAGTTGAGAAAAGCGGGTTATCGTCGTAAAAGTAAATAACTGGAAATATTATATTTATGACCAAAGCCAAGACAAATTTCTCTTTGTTCGAGATAACGGGGAATTGGAGATAAGCGAGTTGAGATAGTGGGATCCTTCTAAAAAAAGCGAATTCCCCATACCGTAATATTCTGTGAAATGATTGAAAAATTCCGAGAAACTCACCCGGGAAACTCAGCAATCAGATCTTCACGCTGGTTCAATTAAAGCATCGGGCCTAAGCAATCCATATTTCTCCTCAATAAAGACATTCATATTCCACTTAACAGGCATTCGGGACCGGCAGTCGAGTTTCTTTAGCCTATCTTTTCATTTCTAACGCTGAAAAGGTATTGTGTTCTCGTTCTCACTCAGCCACGCGCGCGGCCATATTGTGAAATCTTGTAATATGATACCATCACCTTTGCACTACCCCCTCAAATTGTGTTCCCTTTTTTCGTTTTGTTTTGTTTTGTTTCTTTTCCCCTTTTTTTCACTTTCTACGAGTAGTATTAAATGACATACCGTAAAAGCTGCGGTTTAAGTTTTGACGAAAAGTTCCCTTTTGTAACAGTACATTTTTTTTGTTAAACAAACTTTGCTAAAGCACGGAAATTGATTTTACCTTTTTGAACACCTTGTAACTTCATGCTGTCCTTGGCGTAAATTTCTTCTCCGTTCTCTCTCTATTACGACTTCTTTCCCCTTGATGATCTGTAGAATAAAAAACAAAAACGTAGACGTAAATTATTCGGTGGTACAAAATTATTTCCAATCACAAATAGATAAAAATCAAGAAAACTGTACCCGACATGTTTACAGTTCTCTGTCGGCGTCTCTCAGTTTTCCTCTGGCGTTGTTCTTCAGTACCGTTCCGTCTTATTTCTAGTTGCCTTTATCTCTCTGCTGTACTGTTCCTTCGTCTTTCTCGTTTTCGTTTCCGCTCTGCTTGACCGGGTGCTTGACGCTGTTCTTCAGTGGCGTTTCTCATCCTTTCCCGTTGTTGATCTCTATCTCCTTCTCTTTTCCTTCGTCTCTGCTCTTCCAGGGAAAATTGCCTCATGTAAGAATGTCATGAAATGCGATGTACGTACGTATGTATGTATGTATGTACGGCGCACGCGCCCGCGAGCCATTCCGCTTGCCATGACCATAAAAAATCACCAGCATACCTCTTAGTATGGGTATGGGGCTCCACTTTTGCGGCCTTCGGCCGCAAAGGAGTTCCGCTACAAGATAGTTACGTACTTCAGGGGCATATGGCTGGTTTCAAATAAATTTAGCAAAAGAGATACATTGTTTTATTATTACTGCAGGAATGAGGGGAACTCACCCTATTTCCATAAGGAACACAAAACAACTATTAAAATACTTGCTGAGATATGGACCAACGGTCAAACACTTTTCTAACAGAGTGAGCGCTAGGTGGTTATAACGAGCACGAGGACCAAGCATGTGTATTTTTAAGTGACAGAAATTTTTCTTTCACCCATGGACCTGTCACACACTTTGCACTTATTATTTCAACTTGGCACTTGCTATCTTAGAGTGTGCATGTAGCACTGCTCACCCACCTATTCTCCAGTCTAAGTGTTCCATAGGAGTCCCTTGACTATCAAGAAAGCTATATGCGAGAATCTCAGTAGCTTAGTACTTCTCACCAAGAAAAACAAAACAAAGAGCTGAAACCTATCACCCAAAGGTCCGTTGGTGTACTAGAAATAATCAAATAAAATGGTCTTAGACATGCTTTAAGGTATTCCGTTCTATTAGAGAGATATGTTGGCTTATTACAGTGGAGACTAGCAATTCTCATTTATTTCTGTGGCATTCATTGCATGCCCTTGACAGGTTCTTCTAAGATGTCCAATGTATGGTTGCAGGGTGAGGCATTTGTGGCCGATTTCAACTATAGCGAATTTCACATTTTTACTATTTAAGCTAAATTTCTGCTTATTTTATTAGATTTCAAGAAAAAGGCATTGGATATTCTTATCAAAAGAGAGATTAATCAGTTCAAAAACCATGTATTACTATTTTACTAGCCCCCCTCCTTTCTCAATTTGTTTCATTAGCTAAGCCCACAGGAACAAGGACACCTGTTTTCTGAAAAATAACGGCTTCGATACCTCCTTCCCCACTCCTCTGTTCACCTTTATGTTTGTGTACCTTTTCCAGTACTGTGTTGGGCGATTTCAGAAGGAACTTGGCATGCACTCGAGTTCCTCCGCCATCCAATGCCGAGTTCGGATCCGTGAAAGGGACAGATAGCCTGATCGATTACACTGCATAAAAGCTGGCCCTTGTGCACACAAGCCGATAAGCTCTGTCTTGCTTTCAATGCCAGAGAATGATCATCAAGCGGACTGATGGCTACTTACATCTTTCTGACAGGTGAATAAAGGAACAAGTTCAGTCGACTTTTTTTTTTCTGTCTCGACCGTCGTGTGAACAAAAACTGTCGACGATGGTTAAAAAGAAGAAGAAAGAACGGTTTCGTTCACACGAAGAGACCAACAAAAAAGCGCTAATTCGCGTTGCTGTTGAATTGAAGATTGTAGTTCGACACGTGGGAAATGTAAAATATACATATAAAATGCAGTTAATCTACAGAATTACGTTACGCATTCAGAGGATACTCAAATGTTCGGTCATCTCATGACTAGATGACTCTTCTGGTACAAGGGAAAAATTGATACATGTTTCCCTCCAGGAACTCCAAATGTGCTCTCAGTCTATCTCCGGAGTTTATAATTTGTGAAAATCCTCCAAAAAGTGATATGAAGTTTTATGTAAACGGCAGAAGTACATCGCTTCCAGTCGAAAAATTGGCCGCTTTGAATTACCTCTTATTAACCGAGCAGGAGGTCTGTATGGGAGAATCTTGACCGAGGTCGTGAGTACAGACCGAACGCAGTGAGGTCTGTACACACGACCGAGGTCAAGCTTCTCCCATACAGACCGACTAAGCTCGGTTAATAAGATGTTTATTATATGGCCAAACAAGAAACCTTTAATTCGCTTAATGTAAATGGTTCGTACTAGCTGACATTTTGCTTGCAAAAGTCGATGAGCTGAACTTAAATCTGCCATTTAACTTGTTTCATGCGTCAACGTTGCCGATATCTGCCGATATTTCCAACTGAAGGAATTTTATGCCAGGTCACTCTTGGTCACGCAATCATCAGATGGCGTGATTTTGTGCTTTCTGAGCACGATTTTAAAAAAATTTCCTGAATATTCTAAAATCATTTGCCCAAACAAAGCTTAACGTAATCTGAAAGTAAAACATCATAAGTCTTTAAAACCTAAGTTTTATGAAATTCCAAGTAAAGGCACATGGTGAAACTCGTCGTTCTTTTTTACCTATCGATTGAGGTAACAAAAAAAAGCCTTACTCTTTTTTATTCCCTTGAACACTAAGATTAGTCTTAGGTTTATAAAATCATAAGGTTTGGACGACGAAGAGTCTTACAACAAATTGGTAGTAATACAGCCTTCCCCGGTTCAATAGTTTTGATACGCGAGTCGAGTGAACTTGAAGGAATTTTTAACCTTCCTGGTCTCGCAAAATCGCGCTCAGAGCTATGAACGGAGTTTTTCGTTTTTCTCAGAAATAAAGATTTATTTTATTTATTTCACGCATAAAACGTGTTGGATGAGTTTAAATCTATGACGAAGAAATTGCTGTAAAACACATCCTGCTAGCAGAGGTTTCATCTCACTTTTTATTCCTGCGCGCAGCGATTTTTAGGTAGATAGATACGTAGATAGATAGAAACGAAACTTTACTTACGTGTCATACTGCCCGTTTCCTCACACTCTCGAGACAAAGATCTTCAATTTAAACCGCAAAAGCTTAGTTTTCACACGGCAGAGTTGCATCGTTAGCCCAGCATTAAATCACCACCTTGGAGGACAGGTATGCTGTTTTGTAACGCCCTGTCTCTCGCAGAAAACTCCGGGTTAAATAAACGTGGTTAAAACACAAAGATCCCACCCACCGGGACAGGTCACTCATACCTCCCCACCACATGAGGACATATCATCAGGAAAGGGAACGAAAGCTTTGAAAAGATCTTCTTACTTCATTATTTTTATTTTGCAAACAGGATTTTCCTTCTTTTCTGAATTTTGAACTTTGAAACTCGGGAAACGTGGGAGCGTGGGAGCGAAGGATTAATTGTCTGCATGGAAAGGGGCGGGAATGGGACGTTGGGAGTTTCACAGATTATGGATCCTGTGTGTGAATTTTCTAGCATTGCTAATTGCTTTGACTGACTTATTTTGTCTTGCAGTTTGTCCAAATCTGACGACTCTTAATGGGACATCAGGAGTCATCACCAGTCCTTTCTACCCCAGATATTACCCAGTCAACCAGAGATGCAGCTGGCAAATCACAGCAAGTAAAGGAAAACGCATTGTACTTGACATTGAACGCATGGACATTGAATATTGCAGAGATTGCTCATGTGATTATTTGGAAATTGAATACGGCTTCTCTTCGGATGGTGTCTCAGATGGAAGAAGATGTGGTTCCAGCCGTGCAGTATATTATTCATTTCGTGAGGTCCTGAAGGTGCTGTTTGTCTCTAATGTTTTTAAAAACTGGAACCGTGGATTTAGGGCAACTTACACTCAAGCCAATCATACTGGTAAGTATAAAAATAATAATAATAATAATAATAATAACAATAATAATAATAATAATAATAATAATAATAATAATAATAATAATAATAATAATAATAATAGCACCACTTATACATCTTATACATCAGGGTTTTTTAGTATGCTACTAGCAGCTTATTTCTCGAGTCAACTAAATTGTCCTGGGTAGTAGGGTAGCCTACCGGGAAACAAAGGTAGCAAACCCGACGACGATTCTTTCTCGGCTGCTAGGGAAACCCTGATGCTAGGGTTACCCTACCTCCTGGTAAACATGCCCTAGACGAGTAGCGTCAAATCACCAAATTTTCAACCAAAGATTCGACCTGCTAAGAACCACACCAACGGTTCAAATTTTTTAACTTAAATTTTCCTGATAAATGCATACATATTACTTGTTTCCTGTTTTTGCAGGATCATGTATATCTGAAGAAGTTGTTTCTAAATCAAGCGGGTTCTTTTCCAGTCCAAATTTTCCCAACAACTTCCCTCAATACAGCAGATGTGTCTGGAATATCACAGTTCCCAGTGGGTACATCATCAAAGTCACCTTCCATCATTTTGAGTTGGGAAGTCGGTCGAGTGGATCCCGTGTTACCATCACAAATGTTGCTTCTGATGATAACATGCAGCCATTCCAGCTGTATGGCTGGTCTACTCCTTCTCCAGTGTACTCTGCGGGGAATTCAATTGAAGTGATGTTCACATCTCTTACTGATCAGTACTCGGGATTTAACGCATCTTACAAGGCCATCACTTATGAGTCAGGTATGTCTGTGATATCACAGCTTTCTCTTGTCTCACCATCCTAACAGTTTTAAAAGTAGATTATTACACAAAGAGTTTTTACCCTTTTAATTGACGAAGATCGGCATAAAAGACGTGGATTCTCAGAGTAGGCCTGGAACTAATGTAGATTCTCAGATTAGGCCTGGTTCTACTTGGATCTCCGTGGAACAACGTGAATGTCCACAGAAAACCACAGGCAGGCAGGGTTTGTAAAGGAACACAAGCTACATAAGCATAAGCAAGAGAGTATAAAGGGGATAGAGAGGGAGTCTTAGGGCGTTGGCCGGGATATGTAAATTTTACAAAAGTTATTTATGGCATCGGAAGTCAAATTCCTGAGAGGTCCGCACATTTTGATCGATTGCTTAAAGCATCATCAAGTCCACCAAGCCGTGCGCGAGTGCAGAAGTATTCAATACAATATATTGTAATGACGGATGTTGAATATTTAATATGACCTTTTCAACTGGGATTTACAGGCGTCTAGATTTCGGAATCAGTATTTCAGACGAGTGTGATGAGCGTGTTTCGGAACAAAAAGTTGAAGTTGGCGTTCCTAATCGCAAGCGTAAGATAAGCGATTTTTTGTCTTTCGAAGAAGACTCCAATTTTTTTCCCCCGGCGAGAAGAAGTCCGCGGATCGCAGTTAAAGCTTTAAGTAGTCTTCTTGTTAAGGAGAAAACGACCATTTATTCCTCTGAACAGCTCAGTTTTCATAGACAACCTATCAAGTTCCGAACGTGGACGCGCTTAAGATTTTTTCAAAGCTTTAAACTGAAAAGGATTCAAAGCACTGCTGACCTTTCGTGATTGTTTGATTTCGATCCAAAATGCGTACCGTAGAGGTAGATGTAGGCAAGGTAATGTGGAGGTAATGTTTTGAATACAAAAATGCATAAATGTGTTGGATGAATTTAAATCCACAGACGATTTTAAATTCCAGTAAGATGCACCCTGCTAGCTACGGTGGCTTCAAAGGGACATTCATTTCTCCCACTTTTTTTCACTTCGACGTAGCTGCTACTTACTTGCAACTTACTTGCAACTTAGCTGCGACTCACATGTAACTGTTTCATCAGTTTTTGTAATGACCTCTTGATGTCGATGTTTAAAAACTTGGGCGCCAAATGCTTCTGGATTTCAATTTTTGATGTGTTGAGACGTAATACAGTGCAGCGTTTAGTTGCGAAACGATAAGTACACAGTTGACATTCTCACACAACAGAAACAGACGAATGTAAGAAAATAACTATACAATTCAGCAAAACGCAAATGCAATACCTTTATTCAAGCAAGATACAAATCCAAGACCCATGAGCAAAATGCAGGGACAATCGTTCTTCTGGACAACTACGGCACGAAAGGTTTTCCGCTAATTGCAGGAGATTCAGAGTCCCGAACAGTCTTACACCATGACTCCATCGATAGGAATTCAAATTTCTCGGTTGTTGCCAGAATTGCCATGCCCAGAGCTTTACGGACGAGAATAGAGCAAGCGCAATAGCACCTTAACGAATTAGACATGCGCTGCCGGCTGTCGCGGATCTTACGACATCAGGTAATGGCTGATACCAGAGCCCTGCGATCCCACCGCTGAGCGAACAGATCGTAGGCTCTGGGAACGAGAATGCTAGATACCCGGCAGCCGGGTACGGATGTTTCAAGACTAAATACCGTCGTTTTCATCTAAGCGTGGACACGTGAAGAAAAAAAAACATCTTTTAATTGGATATGAAACGTGGCATGTTTAGCCGCCAAACATTTGAAGTTTGACAGCCTTTAAACCTGCATTTCTACGTGCGTGATCGATTATCAATCCCAAAATTTGCATAAATATTCGACCGGTTAATATTCCCAAATCTCGAAGAAAAAAATCTAAAATCTGCATTTTCTAGTTTTCTTCGTTTTCTAGGCACTCACCATTTACGCAAAACATGCTCTAACAGACTTCAAACTTCAAAGGTTTGGCCGCCAAACATGTCACCTTTGACACCCAATTAGAACATTTTTTCCCGTCACGAGTCCACGCTTATAGATGAAAACGACGGTACCCATTTCTCCCAGCCCAGATAGGACACAGAATCACACCTTTTGGTTGCTTTGAGTTATGTAGGATAAACAAGGCAATATTACATCTCATGTTGCTCTATACAAGTTTCGTACGTCAAATACCAGAGAGAAACTTGCAAGGAATCCGCGAAAATTTGTTTCCTGTGGTGAAGTCTGAAATGCAAATCCGCGAAAAACTGTTCTTGCGAAACACAAGCCAAACTAATAATAATAATAATAATAATAATGATAATAATAATAATAATAAAAATAGTATTTATCACTTAATATTGCGCAAATTAACATACTTAAAGTACATGATCAAATGCGCATTACAAAAATACTATAACTAACCAAAACTAACTAAAAATATATGAATAAATCAAATAATTACATGAATTTACTTAAAAACAATACAGACGAATCTCTAGTTTACTGTTTACCCAAATCTATTTTAAAAGGATAATTATAACAAAAAGGAAACATGTTTCATTAAAATTAATTTAAAAGAAAAAAGAGAGGAAAATTTTGTACACCTACATAGAGTTAAGAATTATATGCAAGTCTAAACTAGTGAGTCTTTAACTGTCTCTTAAAAATATTAAAATTGTCCTGCATTCTAATGTCCTCTGGTAAAATGTTCCAGATCTTGGGCGCAGCTGTTTTAAAAGCCCTGTCTCCTAGTGTCTTCTTTGATCGTGTACTGTAGTCCTCTAGTAACTGATACCCCTGTCCGATCTAAGGTTATATCTGGATGTACTCTTAACTTTGATTAGTCCCCTAAGGTACTCAGGCGCGTTGCCATAGATACACATATGAGCAAGCATTGCTATCTTGAAAATTACCCCTAATCCGCACTGGGAGCCAATGTAGCTTAACAAGTGTAGGAGTAATGTGATCATACTTTGCAACATTGCTAATTATAACAAGGCGAGCTGCTGCATTTTGTAAACGTTTATATATAAACAGTTATATGTATACATAGGGTAGCCTAAAAGTGGAGCTCCCAAAGAATAGGTTGGTGTTCGTTTCTCGTTTCGTGCCCAAAAATATTTCGGGGACTTTTTTGGATGCGTTTTTCGTACGGAAAGTGTTTCTCAAAACGCCCGAAAGTGTTTCAAGGCGCCCCTCCCCATTAGTTTTGGGAGATCTGTTTGGATTGCCCATGTGAATCCAAGTACGAAGGATAATTCTACAAACAGCTTTATTGTTTTTCCTCGGTCTCCAAACTGTACTCTTAAAATAATTTTCATAATCACGGATTTCACGAGCTTTCGTGCTTGTTACAATTTTTCCCTATCCTGTCATTCAGCTGTCAAGGCTTGCCAAAACTCCTCTGTCCTATTGGAAGATTACATGACAAATTTCATCCCGGCTAGCCGGGCTGAGATTTCAGCTCGGCTTCCTGAATAGATCTTTTAGAAAAGACGTTTGCGGTTAAATGAATATAGTTTCAGCCCGCGCTGGAAATTTCACCTCGGTTTGTGAGACCGGGCTGGAACATTCAGCTCGGTCAAACGGGCTGTAAAAACCTCATGTAATCGCATTCAAATTTCAGCTCGGGCTGAAATATGAACTTGGGCATGAGCACCGCTCGAGTTGTGAAAGCACTTAAAGCGCTTAGAGACGTTGTAATAAACGCTATATAAGCTTTGTATATTATTATTATATTAAGTAAAACGCTTTCTTGCAAACTTTTCCCGCCCAACTTTATACATTTCGCCCGGGCTGAAATTCGCCATGTAATCGCGAGAAAATTTCAGCCAAGTGGGTGGACCGAAATTTCAGCTCAGGCTGAAATACGCCACGTAATCGGCCCCTTAATTGGCTGTTCGCTTCATGAACTGGAAACGTCGCTCATTTACAATGTTCAGCTAAACTTTGAAACGTTTTGGGTTTTCGTGGTGTTCGGATGTTTATAGCAAATAATACGACATGCCACTAAATCAAGAGTCACAATCACTGAAGTGAACCGATCTAACCAAAATTCGAAATTCCTGAAAAATTTACGATGTGTTCTTGCTCGTCCTGCCACATTACTCATTACTACATTACTCAAATTCGGCCACTCGCCTGCTTCGGCGTTTATTCGAGTCGGTCTTTGCGGCTTATAAGAGCTAGCACTACTGACAGTCTTTCAGATGGAGACGTTGTAAGTTTTCTTTTACTGCGCCTTTCAATGACATGCGGACTCTAAAATTCAAAGCTTAACCGGAAAAATGCACTTTTCGCTGCCGTCAATCAGATTTTCGGCGGCTCCTCCCAGATTCCGACTACTACCGAGCGCTGTTCGCATCATGAGACATTTTAACGTGGTTCGCAAATTAAGAGCAAATCCGTACAAGAATCAAACAAATTCGCAAATGAGCGGCAAAGCTCAAAAAATCAAATTCGCTCTTCTTTTGCATGGTGGTAGCCCTTAGTAAGTTTACAAACACTGTGTAGTTTTTTCCTTGAAATAACTCTTCATTTCTGAGAAAAGCAAATAAATCCGTTTCCAGCTCTATGCTCGATATGATGAGACCAGGAAGGGTTGAAATTCCATCATGTTCACTTGACTCGTGTATCAAAACTGTTGAATTGGGAAAGGTTGTAACACTACCAATTTGTTGTATGACCCTTCGTCGTCCAAATGTCATGATTTCATAAATATTGCGTTCATCTCAGTACTGAAAGAAAGCCAAAAGCAAAAGGCTTTCCTTTGTTCGGCCAATCGATGGATCAAAAAGAACAACAAATTTGACCATGTGCCTTTACTCAGAATGTCATAAAATTGCGTGTTTAAGGACTAAATGAATTGTTCTTTTGAAGTACATGAAGTTTAGTTTGGGCAAACGATTTCGGAATTTTAAGGAAACTTTTGAAAACCGGTGCATAGAAAGCATAAAACCACGCAATCCGGTGAATACGTGACCAACAGTAAACTGGATTAAAATTCCTTCAGATGGAAATATCAGCGACGTACACGCATAAAACCACCTCAGTGTACTAACCTGTACAGAGATATACTATTCTAAGGGCTCCAAAGTCCTTATTTTTGCCGTTCGTTGCATGCAGATCTCCTTGAGCTTTGACAGTTGCTCGGTCGTTGTTTGAATAGTTACGGCTCCAAACTTGAAATGTTTTAATTCTTGCATCTTTGTGCTCCTTGTCCCATCAATATCCTTGTTTTGTGAAAATTGACGGTTAATCCTCTCAAAACCAATTTCAAAAGTGGAATTGTTGAAGAGGCCTTTCAATAGCATAGCTTTCAATCAGGGATGTGACGCTTACGTGATACGCTACATGATTTCCGAAGCGTGACCATTGTTTGTTCACAAGGGAGCCTGTGTGCAAGTTCACAGTTTTTTTTCCCTCGCCTCAAAAAATTGCGGGAAAAATTGTGTCTATACATAACAGAGGCTAGAACTAAGACCAAGGAGGAGTGAAGGTACGCTTTATCCTTAGTAATATACAAGATAGTTGCGTACGTCAGGGGCATATGGCTGGTTCCAAATAAATTTAACAAAAGAGATACATTGTTTTATTATTACTGCAGGAATGAGGGGAACTCACCCTATTTCCATAAGGAACACAAAACAACTATTAAAATACTTGCTGAGATATGGACCAACGGTCAAACACTTTTCTAACAGAGTGAGCGCTAGGTGGTTATAACGAGCACGAGGACCAAGCATGTGTATTTTTAAGTGACAGAAATTTTTCTTTCACCCATGGACCTGTCACACACTTTGCACTTATTATTTCAACTTGGCACTTGCTATCTTAGAGTGTGCATGTAGCACTGCTCACCCACCTATTCTCCAGTCTAAGTGTTCCATAGGAGTCCCTTGACTATCAAGAAAGCTATATGCGAGAATCTCAGTAGCTTAGTACTTCTCACCAAGAAAAACAAAACAAAGAGCTGAAACCTATCACCAAAGGTCCGATGGTGTACTAGAAATAATCAAATAAAATGGTCTTAGACATGCTTTAAGGTATTCCGTTCTATTAGAGAGATATGTTGGCTTATTACAGTGGAGACTAGCAATTCTCATTTATTTCTGTGGCATTCATTGCATGCCCTTGACAGGTTCTTCTAAGATGTCCAATGTATGGTTGCAGGGTGGGGCATTTGTGGCCGATTTCAACTATAGCGAATTTCACATTTTTACTATTTAAGCTAAATTTCTGCTTATTTTATTAGATTTCAAGAAGAAGGCATTGGATATTCTTATCAAAAGAGAGATTAATCAGTTCAAAAACCATGTATTACTATTTTACTAGCCCCCCTCCTTTCTCAATTTGTTTCATTAGCTAAGCCCACAGGAACAAGGACACCTGTTTTCTGAAAAATAACGGCTTCGATACCTCCTTCCCCACTCCTCTGTTCACCTTTATGTTTGTGTACCTTTTCCAGTACTGTGTTGGGCGATTTCAGAAGGAACTTGGCATGCACTCGAGTTCCTCCGCCATCCAATGCCGAGTTCGGATCCGTGAAAGGGACAGATAGCCTGATCGATTACACTGCATAAAAGCTGGCCCTTGTGCACACAAGCCGATAAGCTCTGTCTTGCTTTCAATGCCAGAGAATGATCATCAAGCGGACTGATGGCTACTTACATCTTTCTGACATGTGAATAAAGGAACAAGTTCAGTGGACTTTTTTTTTTCTGTCTCGACCGTCGTGTGAACAAAAACTGTCGACGATGGTTAAAAAGAAGAAGAAAGAACGGTTTCGTTCACACGAAGAGACCAACAAAAAAGCGCTAATTCGCGTTGCTGTTGAATTGAAGATTGTAGTTCGACACGTGGGAAATGTAAAATATACATATAAAATGCAGTTAATCTACAGAATTACGTTACGCATTCAGAGGATACTCAAATGTTCGGTCATCTCATGACTAGATGACTCTTCTGGTACAAGGGAAAAATTGATACATGTTTCCCCCCAGGAACTCCAAATGTGCTCTCAGTCTATCTCCGGAGTTTATAATTTGTGAAAATCCTCCAAAAAGTGATATGAAGTTTTATGTAAACGGCAGAAGTACATCGCTTCCAGTCGAAAAATTGGCCGCTTTGAATTACCTCTTATTAACCGAGCAGGAGGTCTGTATGGGAGAATCTTGACCGAGGTCGTGAGTACAGACCGAACGCAGTGAGGTCTGTACACACGACCGAGGTCAAGCTTCTCCCATACAGACCGACTAAGCTCGGTTAATAAGATGTTTATTATATGGCCAAACAAGAAACCTTTAATTCGCTTAATGTAAATGGTTCGTACTAGCTGACATTTTGCTTGCAAAAGTCGATGAGCTGAACTTAAATCTGCCATTTAACTTGTTTCATGCGTCAACGTTGCCGATATCTGCCGATATTTCCAACTGAAGGAATTTTATGCCAGGTCACTCTTGGTCACGCAATCATCAGATGGCGTGATTTTGTGCTTTCTGAGCACGATTTTAAAAAAATTTCCTGAATATTCTAAAATCATTTGCCCAAACAAACCTTAACGTAATCTGAAAGTAAAACATCATAAGTCTTTAAAACCTAAGTTTTATGAAATTCCAAGTAAAGGCACATGGTGAAACTCGTCGTTCTTTTTTACCTATCGATTGAGGTAACAAAAAAAAGCCTTACTCTTTTTTATTCCCTTGAACACTAAGATTAGTCTTAGGTTTATAAAATCATAAGGTTTGGACGACGAAGAGTCTTACAACAAATTGGTAGTAATACAGCCTTCCCCGGTTCAATAGTTTTGATACGCGAGTCGAGTGAACTTGAAGGAATTTTTAACCTTCCCGGTCTCGCAAAATCGCGCTTAGAGCTATGAACGGAGTTTTTCGTTTTTCTCAGAAATAAAGATTTATTTTAGTTATTTCACGCATAAAACGTGTTGGATGAGTTTAAATCTATGACGAAGAAATTGCTGTAAAACACATCCTGCTAGCAGAGGTTTCATCTCACTTTTTATTCCTGCGCGCAGCGATTTTTAGGTAGATAGATACGTAGATAGATAGAAACGAAACTTTACTTACGTGTCATACTGCCCGTTTCCTCACACTCTCGAGACAAAGATCTTCAATTTAAACCGCAAAAGCTTAGTTTTCACACGGCAGAGTTGCATCGTTAGCCCAGCATTAAATCACCACCTTGGAGGACAGGTATGCTGTTTTGTAACGCCCTGTCTCTCGCAGAAAACTCCGGGTTAAATAAACGTGGTTAAAACACAAAGATCCCACCCACCGGGACAGGTCACTCATACCTCCCCACCACATGAGGACATATCATCAGGAAAGGGAACGAAAGCTTTGAAAAGATCTTCTTACTTCATTATTTTTATTTTGCAAACAGGATTTTCCTTCTTTTCTGAATTTTGAACTTTGAAACTCGGGAAACGTGGGAGCGTGGGAGCGAAGGATTAATTGTCTGCATGGAAAGGGGCGGGAATGGGACGTTGGGAGTTTCACAGATTATGGATCCTGTGTGTGAATTTTCTAGCATTGCTAATTGCTTTGACTGACTTATTTTGTCTTGCAGTTTGTCCAAATCTGACGACTCTTAATGGGTCATCAGGAGTCATCACCAGTCCTTTCTACCCCAGATATTACCCAGTCAACCAGAGATGCAGCTGGCAAATCACAGCAAGTAAAGGAAAACGCATTGTACTTGACATTGAACGCATGGACATTGAATATTGCAGAGATTGCTCATGTGATTATTTGGAAATTGAATACGGCTTATCTTCGGATGGTGTCTCAGATGGAAGAAGATGTGGTTCCAGCCGTGCAGTATATTATTCATTTCGTGAGGTCCTGAAGGTGCTGTTTGTCTCTAATGTTTTTAAAAACTGGAACCGTGGATTTAGGGCAACTTACACTCAAGCCAATCATACTGGTAAGTATAAAAATAAAAATAATAATAATAATAATAATAATAATAATAATAACAATAATAATAATAATAATAATAATAATAATAATAATAATAATAATAGCACCACTTATACATCTTATACATCAGGGTTTTTTAGTATGCTACTAGCAGCTTATTTCTCGAGTCAACTAAATTGTCCTGGGTAGTAGGGTAACCTACCGGGAAACAAAGGTAGCAAACCCGGGACGATTCTTTCTCGGCTGCTAGGGAAACCCTGATGCTAGGGTTACCCTACCTCCTGGTAAACATGCCCTAGACGAGTAGCGTCAAATCACCAAATTTTCAACCAAAGATTCGACCTGCTAAGAACCACACCAACGGTTCAAATTTTTTAACTTAAATTTTCCTGATAAATGCATACATATTATTTGTTTCCTGTTTTTGCAGGATCATGTATATCTGAAGAAGTTGTTTCTAAATCAAGCGGGTTCTTTTCCAGTCCAAATTTTCCCAACAACTTCCCTCAATACAGCAGATGTGTCTGGAATATCACAGTTCCCAGTGGGTACATCATCAAAGTCACCTTCCATCATTTTGAGTTGGGAAGTCGGTCGAGTGGATCCCGTGTTACCATCACAAATGTTGCTTCTGATGATAACATGCAGCCATTCCAGCTGTATGGCTGGTCTACTCCTTCTCCAGTGTACTCTGCGGGGAATTCAATTGAAGTGATGTTCACATCTCTTACTGATCAGTACTCGGGATTTAACGCATCTTACAAGGCCATCACTTATGAGTCAGGTATGTCTGTGATATCACAGCTTTCTCTTGTCTCACCATCCTAACAGTTTTAAAAGTAGATTATTACACAAAGAGTTTTTACCCTTTTAATTGACGAAGATCGGCATAAAAGACGTGGATTCTCAGAGTAGGCCTGGAACTAATGTAGATTCTCAGATTAGGCCTGGTTCTACTTGGATCTCCGTGGAACAACGTGAATGTCCACAGAAAACCACAGGCAGGCAGGGTTTGTAAAGGAACACAAGCTACATAAGCATAAGCAAGAGAGTATAAAGGGGATAGAGAGGGAGTCTTAGGGCGTTGGCCGGGATATGTAAATTTTACAAAAGTTATTTATGGCATCGGAAGTCAAATTCCTGAGAGGTCCGCACATTTTGATCGATTGCTTAAAGCATCATCAAGTCCACCAAGCCGTGCGCGAGTGCAGAAGTATTCAATACAATATATTGTAATGACGGATGTTGAATATTTAATATGACCTTTTCAACTGGGATTTACAGGCGTCTAGATTTCGGAATCAGTATTTCAGACGAGTGTGATGAGCGTGTTTCGGAACAAAAAGTTGAAGTTGGCGTTCCTAATCGCAAGCGTAAGATAAGCGATTTTTTGTCTTTCGAAGAAGACTCCAATTTTTTTTCCCCGGCGAGAAGAAGTCCGCGGATCGCAGTTAAAGCTTTAAGTAGTCTTCTTGTTAAGGAGAAAACGACCATTTATTCCTCTGAACAGCTCAGTTTTCATAGACAACCTATCAAGTTCCGAACGTAGACGCGCTTAAGATTTTTTCAAAGCTTTAAACTGAAAAGGATTCAAAGCACTGCTGACCTTTCGTGATTGTTTGATTTCGATCCAAAATGCGTACCGTAGAGGTAGATGCAGGCAAGGTAATGTGGAGGTAATGTTTTGAATACAAAAATGCATAAATGTGTTGGATGAATTTAAATCCACAGACGATTTTAAATTCCAGTAAGATGCACCCTGCTAGCTACGGTGGCTTCAAAGGGACATTCATTTCTCCCACTTTTTTTCACTTCGACGTAGCTGCTACTTACTTGCAACTTACTTGCAACTTAGCTGCGACTCACATGTAACTGTTTCATCAGTTTTTGTAATGACCTCTTGATGTCGATGTTTAAAAACTTGGGCGCCAAATGCTTCTGGATTTCAATTTTCGATGTGTTGAGACGTAATACAGTGCAGCGTTTAGTTGCGAAACGATAAGTACACAGTTGACATTCTCACACAACAGAAACAGACGAATGTAAGAAAATAACTATACAATTCAGCAAAACGCAAATGCAATACCTTTATTCAAGCAAGATACAAATCCAAGACCCATGAGCAAAATGCAGGGACAATCGTTCTTCTGGACAACTACGGCACGAAAGGTTTTCCGCTAATTGCAGGAGATTCAGAGTCCCGAACAGTCTTACACCATGACTCCATCGATAGGAATTCAAATTTCTCGGTTGTTGCCAGAATTGCCATGCCCAGAGCTTTACGGACGAGAATAGAGCAAGCGCAATAGCACCTTAACGAATTAGACATGCGCTGCCGGCTGTCGCGGATCTTACGACATCAGGTAATGGCTGATACCAGAGCCCTGCGATCCCACCGCTGAGCGAACAGATCGTAGGCTCTGGGAACGAGAATGCTAGATACCCGGCAGCCGGGTACGGATGTTTCAAGACTAAATACCGTCGTTTTCATCTAAGCGTGGACACGTGAAGAAAAAAAAACATCTTTTAATTGGATATGAAACGTGGCATGTTTAGCCGCCAAACATTTGAAGTTTGACAGCCTTTAAACCTGCATTTCTACGTGCGTGATCGATTATCAATCCCAAAATTTGCATAAATATTCGACCGGTTAATATTCCCAAATCTCGAAGAAAAAAATCTAAAATCTGCATTTTCTAGTTTTCTTCGTTTTCTAGGCACTCACCATTTACGCAAAACATGCTCTAACAGACTTCAAACTTCAAAGGTTTGGCCGCCAAACATGTCACCTTTGACACCCAATTAGAACATTTTTTCCCGTCACGAGTCCACGCTTATAGATGAAAACGACGGTACCCATTTCTCCCAGCCCAGATAGGACACAGAATCACACCTTTTGGTTGCTTTGAGTTATGTAGGATAAACAAGGCAATATTACATCTCATGTTGCTCTATACAAGTTTCGTACGTCAAATACCAGAGAGAAACTTGCAAGGAATCCGCGAAAATTTGTTTCCTGTGGTGAAGTCTGAAATGCAAATCCGCGAAAAACTGTTCTTGCGAAACACAAGCCAAACTAATAATAATAATAATAATAATAATAATAATAATAATAATAATAGTATTTATCACTTAATATTGCGCAAATTAACATACTTAAAGTACATGATCAAATGCGCATTACAAAAATACTATAACTAACCAAAACTAACCAAAAATATATGAATAAATCAAATAATTACATGAATTTACTTAAAAACAATACAGACGAATCTCTAGTTTACTGTTTACCCAAATCTATTTTAAAAGGATAATTATAACAAAAAGGAAACATGTTTCATTAAAATTAATTTAAAAGAAAAAAGAGAGGAAAATTTTGTACACCTACATAGAGTTAAGAATTATATGCAAGTCTAAACTAGTGAGTCTTTAACTGTCTCTTAAAAATATTAAAATTGTCCTGCATTCTAATGTCCTCTGGTAAAATGTTCCAGATCTTGGGCGCAGCTGTTTTAAAAGCCCTGTCTCCTAGTGTCTTCTTTGATCGTGCACTGTAGTCCTCTAGTAACTGATACCCCTGTCCGATCTAAGGTTATATCTGGATGTACTCTTAACTTTGATTGGTCCCCTAAGGTACTCAGGCGCGTTGCCATAGATACACATATGAGCAAGCATTGCTATCTTGAAAATTACCCCTAATCCGCACTGGGAGCCAATGTAGCTTAACAAGTGTAGGAGTAATGTGATCATACTTTGCAACATTGCTAATTATAACAAGGCGAGCTGCTGCATTTTGTAAACGTTTATATATAAACGGTTATATGTATACATAGGGTAGCCTAAAAGTGGAGCTCCCAAAGAATAGGTTGGTGTTCGTTTCTCGTTTCGTGCCCAAAAATATTTCGGGGACTTTTTTGGATGCGTTTTTCGTACGGAAAGTGTTTCTGAAAACGCCCGAAAGTGTTTCAAGGTGCCCCTCCCCATTATTTTTGGGAGATCTGTTTGGATTGCCCATGTGAATCCAAGTACGAAGGATAATTCTACAAACAGCTTTATTGTTTTTCCTCGGTCTCCAAACTGTACTCTTAAAATAATTTTCATAATCACGGATTTCACGAGCTTTCGTGCTTGTTACAATTTTTCCCTATCCTGTCATTCAGCTGTCAAGGCTTGCCAAATCTCCTCTGTCCTGTTGGAAGATTACATGACAAATTTCATCCCGGCTAGCCGGGCTGAGATTTCAGCTCGGCTTCCTGAATAGATCTTTTAGAAAAGACGTTTGCGGTTAAATGAATATAGTTTCAGCCCGCGCTGGAAATTTCACCCCGGTTTGTGAGACCGGGCTGGAACATTCAGCTCGGTCAAACGGGCTGTAAAAACCTCATGTAATCGCATTCAAATTTCAGCTCGGGCTGAAATATGAACTTGGGCATGAGCACCGCTCGAGTTGTGAAAGCACTTAAAGCGCTTAGAGACGTTGTTATAAACGCTATATAAGCTTTGTATATTATTATTATATTAAGTAAAACGCTTTCTTGCAAACTTTTCCCGCCCAACTTTATACATTTCGCCCGGGCTGAAATTCGCCATGTAATCGCAAGAAAATTTCAGCCAAGTGGGTGGACCGAAATTTCAGCTCAGGCTGAAATACGCCACGTAATCGGCCCCTTAATTGGCTGTTCGCTTCATGAACTGGAAACGTCGCTCATTTACAATGTTCAGCTAAACTTTGAAACGTTTTGGGTTTTCGTGGTGTTCGGATGTTTATAGCAAATAATACGACATGCCACTAAATCAAGAGTCACAATCACTGAAGTGAACCGATCTAACCAAAATTCGAAATTCCTGAAAAATTTGATGTGTTCTTGCTCGTCCTGCCACATTACTCATTACTACATTACTCAAATTCGGCCACTCGCCTGCTTCGGCGTTTATTCGAGTCGGTCTTTGCGGTTTATAAGAGCTAGCACTACTGACAGTCTTTCAGATGGAGACGTTGTAAGTTTTCTTTTACTGCGCCTTTCAATGACATGCGGACTCTAAAATTCAAAGCTTAACCGGAAAAATGCACTTTTCGCTGCCGTCAATCAGATTTTCGGCGGCTCCTCCCAGATTCCGACTACTACCGAGCGCTGTTCGCATCATGAGACATTTTAACGTGGTTCGCAAATTAAGAGCAAATCCGTACAAGAATCAAACAAATTCGCAAATGAGCGGCAAAGCTCAAAAAATCAAATTCGCTCTTCTTTTGCATGGTGGTAGCCCTTAGTAAGTTTACAAACACTGTGTAGTTTTTTCCTTGAAATAACTCTTCATTTCTGAGAAAAGCAAATAAATCCGTTTCCAGCTCTATGCTCGATATGATGAGACCAGGAAGGGTTGAAATTCCATCATGTTCACTTGACTCGTGTATCAAAACTGTTGAACTGGGAAAGGTTGTAATACTACCAATTTGTTGTATGACCCTTCGTCGTCCAAATGTCATGATTTCATAAATATTGCGTTCATCTCAGTACTGAAAGAAAGCCAAAAGCAAAAGGCTTTCCTTTGTTCGGCCAATCGATGGATCAAAAAGAACAACAAATTTGACCATGTGCCTTTACTCAGAATGTCATAAAATTGCGTGTTTAAGGACTAAATGAATTGTTCTTTTGAAGTACATGAAGTTTAGTTTGGGCAAACGATTTCGGAATATTCAGGAAACTTTTGAAAACCGGTGCATAGAAAGCATAAAACCACGCAATCCGGTGAATGCGTGACCAACAGTAAACTGGATTAAAATTCCTTCAGATGGAAATATCAGCGACGTACACGCATAAAACCACCTCAGTGTACTAATCTGTACAGAGATATACTATTCTAAGGGCTCCAAAGTCCTTATTTTTGCCGTTCGTTGCATGCAGATCTCCTTGAGCTTTGACAGTTGCTCGGTCGTTGTTTGAATAGTTACGGCTCCAAACTTGAAATGTTTTAATTCTTGCATCTTTGTGCTCCTTGTCCCATAAATATCCTTGTTTTGTGAAAATTGACGGTTAATCCTCTCAAAACCAATCTCAAAAGTGGAATTGTTGAAGAGGCCTTTCAATAGCACAGCTTTCAATCAGGGATGTGACGCTTACGTGATACGCTACATGATTTCCGAAGCGTGACCATTGTTTGTTCACAAGGGAGCCTGTGTGCAAGTTCACAGTTTTTTTTCCTCGCCTCAAAAAATTGCGGGAAAAATTGTGTCTATACATAACAGAGGCTAGAACTAAGACCAAGGAGGAGTGAAGGTACGATTTATCCTTAGTAATATACAAGATAGTTACGTACTTCAGGGGCATATGGCTGGTTTCAAATAAATTTAGCAAAAGAGATACATTGTTTTATTATTACTGCAGGAATGAGGGGAACTCACCCTATTTCCATAAGGAACACAAAACAACTATTAAAATACTTGCTGAGATATGGACCAACGGTCAAACACTTTTCTAACAGAGTGAGCGCTAGGTGGTTATAACGAGCACGAGGACCAAGCATGTGTATTTTTAAGTGACAGAAATTTTTCTTTCACCCATGGACCTGTCACACACTTTGCACTTATTATTTCAACTTGGCACTTGCTATCTTAGAGTGTGCATGTAGCACTGCTCACCCACCTATTCTCCAGTCTAAGTGTTCCACAGGAGTCCCTTGACTATCAAGAAAGCTATATGCGAGAATCTCAGTAGCTTAGTACTTCTCACCAAGAAAAACAAAACAAAGAGCTGAAACCTATCACCCAAAGGTCCGTTGGTGTACTAGAAATAATCAAATAAAATGGTCTTAGACATGCTTTAAGGTATTCCGTTCTATTAGAGAGATATGTTGGCTTATTACAGTGGAGACTAGCAATTCTCATTTATTTCTGTGGCATTCATTGCATGCCCTTGACAGGTTCTTCTAAGATGTCCAATGTATGGTTGCAGGGTGGGGCATTTGTGGCCGATTTCAACTATAGCGAATTTCACATTTTTACTATTTAAGCTAAATTTCTGCTTATTTTATTAGATTTCAAGAAGAAGGCATTGGATATTCTTATCAAAAGAGAGATTAATCAGTTCAAAAACCATGTATTACTATTTTACTAGCCCCCCTCCTTTCTCAATTTGTTTCATTAGCTAAGCCCACAGGAACAAGGACACCTGTTTTCTGAAAAATAACGGCTTCGATACCTCCTTCCCCACTCCTCTGTTCACCTTTATGTTTGTGTACCTTTTCCAGTACTGTGTTGGCGATTTCAGAAGGAACTTGGCATGCACTCGAGTTCCTCCGCCATCCAATGCCGAGTTCGGATCCGTGAAAGGGACAGATAGCCTGATCGATTACACTGCATAAAAGCTGGCCCTTGTGCACACAAGCCGATAAGCTCTGTCTTGCTTTCAATGCCAGAGAATGATCATCAAGCGGACTGATGGCTACTTACATCTTTCTGACATGTGAATAAAGGAACAAGTTCAGTGGACTTTTTTTTTTCTGTCTCGACCGTCGTGTGAACAAAAACTGTCGACGATGGTTAAAAAGAAGAAGAAAGAACGGTTTCGTTCACACGAAGAGACCAACAAAAAAGCGCTAATTCGCGTTGCTGTTGAATTGAAGATTGTAGTTCGACACGTGGGAAATGTAAAATATACATATAAAATGCAGTTAATCTACAGAATTACGTTACGCATTCAGAGGATACTCAAATGTTCGGTCATCTCATGACTAGATGACTCTTCTGGTACAAGGGAAAAATTGATACATATTTCCCCCCAGGAACTCCAAATGTGCTCTCAGTCTATCTCCGGAGTTTATAATTTGTGAAAATCCTCCAAAGAGTGATATGAAGTTTTATGTAAACGGCAGAAGTACATCGCTTCCAGTCGAAAAATTGGCCGCTTTGAATTACCTCTTATTAACCGAGCAGGAGGTCTGTATGGGAGAATCTTGACCGAGGTCGTGAGTACAGACCGAACGCAGTGAGGTCTGTACACACGACCGAGGTCAAGCTTCTCCCATACAGACCGACTAAGCTCGGTTAATAAGATGTTTATTATATGGCCAAACAAGAAACCTTTAATTCGCTTAATGTAAATGGTTCGTACTAGCTGACATTTTGCTTGCAAAAGTCGATGAGCTGAACTTAAATCTGCCAAAGTTTGCTCGTCCTCTACCTTTTTTCTCGTCAGGCTTGTTGGCGCTTCATTTTAGTACTTTTAGAAGGAAATAGTCAATATTTTTGTAGTTTAGTTTGCACCTTTGTCACCGCAAAGTGTAACCGGTCTAGATGCCGGTCTAGATGGGAAATCTAGACCGCGGTCAATATCGATTTCAGCCAATCAAACTCGTGAATTCGGTTGGCGCCCAGTCCTTGTGAGACACCGCCATATAATAAATGTCAATATTTAAACAAATGCAGGGACAAAACGCAAATCGCCAGTTCATCACACCGTACTATATTTGCGTTACGGCAGACAAATCATTCATAACTTTGCCTTAACTTCTCGGGATTATTCGCGAAATTTATGCCAGTGTGCGAAAACCTATGAAAGAATCCTACCATGATCACGTGCACTGGTCAGGAGCTATGCAAATTTTTGCATCGTCTTGTAACCGCTTGTCACATCTTGTCGACAGGTAAACAACCGAAACAACTGCGCGATGGAAAATCTCCCGATGGACGCTTGAAGTAATTATTTTTACGACTAATTGAAAGGATTATTTAGCAGATCTGACGGGAATATTTTGTCCATAACACAAGGAAAGCAAAAATATAAAGAAGCAGAATTGAGACGTTTCGGTTGGAGAATGTTCGCCGTTCGGTGAAATTATTAAAAGAAGGACGGTATACGCACGTATGGAACGTGCGCACAAAGCAAACTCTTTGGACCACTAACAATAAGATATCCGTGTACAGGTTAGTGTATTTAACTTGTTTCATGCGTCAACGTTGCCGATATCTGCCGATATTTCCAACTGAAGGAATTTTATGCCAGGTCACTCTTGGTCACGCAATCATCAGATGGCGTGATTTTGTGCTTTCTGAGCACGATTTTAAAAAAATTTCCTGAATATTCTAAAATCATTTGCCCAAACAAACCTTAACGTAATCTGAAAGTAAAACATCATAAGTCTTTAAAACCTAAGTTTTATGAAATTCCAAGTAAAGGCACATGGTGAAACTCGTCGTTCTTTTTTACCTATCGATTGAGGTAACAAAAAAAAGCCTTACTCTTTTTTATTCCCTTGAACACTAAGATTAGTCTTAGGTTTATAAAATCATAAGGTTTGGACGACGAAGAGTCTTACAACAAATTGGTAGTAATACAGCCTTCCCCGGTTCAATAGTTTTGATACGCGAGTCGAGTGAACTTGAAGGAATTTTTAACCTTCCTGGTCTCGCAAAATCGCGCTTAGAGCTATGAACGGAGTTTTTCGTTTTTCTCAGAAATAAAGATTTATTTTATTTATTTCACGCATAAAACGTGTTGGATGAGTTTAAATCTATGACGAAGAAATTGCTGTAAAACACATCCTGCTAGCAGAGGTTTCATCTCACTTTTTATTCCTGCGCGCAGCGATTTTTAGGTAGATAGATACGTAGATAGATAGAAACGAAACTTTACTTACGTGTCATACTGCCCGTTTCCTCACACTCTCGAGACAAAGATCTTCAATTTAAACCGCAAAAGCTTAGTTTTCACACGGCAGAGTTGCATCGTTAGCCCAGCATTAAATCACCACCTTGGAGGACAGGTATGCTGTTTTGTAACGCCCTGTCTCTCGCAGAAAACTCCGCGTTAAATAAACGTGGTTAAAACACAAAGATCCCACCCACCGGGACAGGTCACTCATACCTCCCCACCACATGAGGACATATCATCAGGAAAGGGAACGAAAGCTTTGAAAAGATCTTCTTACTTCATTATTTTTATTTTGCAAACAGGATTTTCCTTCTTTTCTGAATTTTGAACTTTGAAACTCGGGAAACGTGGGAGCGTGGGAGCGAAGGATTAATTGTCTGCATGGAAAGGGGCGGGAATGGGACGTTGGGAGTTTCACAGATTATGGATCCTGTGTGTGAATTTTCTAGCATTGCTAATTGCTTTGACTGACTTATTTTGTCTTGCAGTTTGTCCAAATCTGACGACTCTTAATGGGACATCAGGAGTCATCACCAGTCCTTTCTACCCCAGATATTACCCAGTCAACCAGAGATGCAGCTGGAAAATCACGGCGAGTAAAGGAAAACGCATTGTACTTGACATTGAATACATGCACATTAAAACTTGCAGAGATTGCTCATGTGATTATTTGGAAATTGAATATGGCTTATCTTCGGATGGTGTCTCAGCTGGAAGAAGATGTGGCTACAAGCACGGACGTCTAGCATATTTTTCACTTCGTGAGAGCCTAAAGGTGCTCTTTGTCTCTGATGGTGGTAGAAGCTGGTATCGGGGATTTAGAGCAACTTACACTCAAGTCAATCATACTGGTATGTTATAACAAGGGTTTAATAATAATAACAAGGGTATAATAATAATAATAATAATAATAATAATAATAATAATAATAATAATAGCACCACTTATACATCTTATACATCAGGGTTTTTTAGTATGCTACTAGCAGCTTATTTCTCGAGTCAACTAAATTGTCCTGGGTAGTAGGGTAACCTACCGGGAAACAAAGGTAGCAAACCCGGGACGATTCTTTCTCGGCTGCTAGGGAAACCCTGATGCTAGGGTTACCCTACCTCCTGGTAAACATGCCCTAGACGAGTAGCGTCAAATCACCAAATTTTCAACCAAAGATTCGACCTGCTAAGAACCACACCAACGGTTCAAATTTTTTAACTTAAATTTTCCTGATAAATGCATACATATTATTTGTTTCCTGTTTTTGCAGGATCATGTATATCTGAAGAAGTTGTTTCTAAATCAAGCGGGTTCTTTTCCAGTCCAAATTTTCCCAACAACTTCCCTCAATACAGCAGATGTGTCTGGAATATCACAGTTCCCAGTGGGTACATCATCAAAGTCACCTTCCATCATTTTGAGTTGGGAAGTCGGTCGAGTGGATCCCGTGTTACCATCACAAATGTTGCTTCTGATGAGCCATAATTAATGAGCCGAAAAAGCTTAGTTTTCACAAGGCAGGATTGCATTGTTAGTCCAGCAGTAAATCACCACCTTGGGGGAACAGTATGCTGTTTTGTAACGCCCTGTCTCTCGCAAACAACTCCACTGCTGGTTAAACGTGCTAAAAACTCAAAGATCCCACATGGCGCCAGGAGAGGGAACGAAAGCTTTCAGAAGAACTCCCACTTCATTATTTTTATTCTGCAATTTTGAACTTTGCAATTACATGTAAGGAAACGTGTGAGCGAAAGATTAATTGTCAGCAAGGAAAGTGTTGGGGGATGGGACGTTGGAAGTTAAGTGTATCTTTTCACAGCCAGTGGATTTTTCACAGCTTTAAAAATGGGAAACTTGGGAGGAACGGGTTAACTGTCAGCAAGGAAAGGGGTGAGGGGATGGGAAATTGCGATTTAACAGAATCTTTTCACAGGTTGTGGATCCTGCAGGTGAATTTTCTTTGCTTGCTTTGATTGACTTGTTTTGTTCCGCAGTGTGTCCAAATCTGACGACACTTAATGAGTCATCAGGAGTCATCACCAGTCCTTTCTATCCCAGAAATTACCCCCCAAACCAGAAATGCAGCTGGCAAATTACAGCGAGTAAAGGAAAACGCATCGTCCTTGACATTGAATACTTGCGCATTAGAGATTGCCGGGCTTGTTCGTGTGACTATTTAGAAGTTGAATATGGCGTTTCTTTGGATGGTGTCTCATTTGGAAGAAAATGTGGTTACATGAACGGACGTTTAGCATATTTGTCTTTTCGTGAGAACCTGAAGGTGCTGTTTGTCTCTAGTGGTTACTATAGCAGCTACCGCGGATTTAGAGCAACTTACATGCAAGTCAATCTTACTGGTAAGTTATAACAAGGGTTTAATAATAATAATAATAATAATAAATAATAATAATAATAATAATAATAATAATAATAATAATTTAGCGCACTTATACAAAAGGGTTTTTAGGATGCTGCTAGCTGCAGAGATATTGATTACACACATAAACTATTGCGTTTGCTAAAATCTGGCATCTGCATTTGTTTCCCGTTTTTGTAGGATCACATATATCCGAAGAATTTGTTTCTAAATTAAGCGGGTCCTTTTCCAGTCCACGTTTTCCAAACAACTTCCCTCCATACAGCAGATATTCCTGGAATGTCACAGTTCCTAGTGGGTACATCATCAAAGTCACCTTCCATCACTTTGAATTGGGCTTGTCGAGTGGAGCCCGTGTTACCATCACAAATGTTGCTTCTGATGATGGCAGGCAGCCATTCCAGTTGTATGGTTCGTCTATTCCTGCTCCAGTGTACTCTGTGGGGAATTCTATTCAAGTGATATTCACATCTCTCACTGATCAGTACTCAGGATTTAACGCATCTTACAAGGCCATCACTTATGAGTCAGGTATGTCTGTGATATTGAACGTTTCTGAAGACCAGCCATCACCCTCTTTGGAACGAGGTAAAGTTTATTGATCGAGACTCACACTTGTACACCCGTAGGGTTAAGGAAGGTAGCCACATAAGACTTCACCCTGATAACAGACACTGGTACGTCAGCGAACCGCAAACGGAACAACTTTAATTCGGACCTCTCAGGAAACAACGTCTAACCGGAAGAATGAAGGTCGAAACCCACCAATCACAGCCGACCATCGTGATACATATGGTGATGCGCAACCAGGTCATTGGTAGCTTGCACCGGGCGATTTAAAATAGTTTTCAAATAGATTCCATTTGGCCACGCGTGTGTATTCTGATAACGCACTACGATTATCTCATTAAAGATATCATTGTGGTAAAAAAAAATTAAAAAAGCTAAAGAGGTGGTAAGATGCCTTAGTTACACCTGGCGATTAGAAAAAGATATCAGATTGATTCCATTTGGCCATGCGTGTGCACTTCGATAAGCAAAACGGAAACGCCCTAGAATTTGGCCGCCTTCAACGAATCAGTACGAGTTTACATCGAGATTGTTTGCCGTCACACCTGTTGAGAAAGATTATGCATTTGATTCGATGCAACGATCAGAAAACAAACGCCTCGTGTCTATTTTGTCCGTGTATTAAATCAGCGAGGATAAAACGTGCAGTTGGATGAAACTATGATTTGCTTTTCTTGCTCGTCAGTGATACAACAAAAAGTTTCACATACAACACACTGCGTGATTTTTAAGATTAAAACTTTACCATTTTCCTAAAGGCATACATTTTCTTTTAATTTTTGAGGAGATATTTATTCTAGTTCTCATCCTAAATTTCATTTCCTTCTTCCTTCGATCTCCCCCAACAATTTTATTTTCCTCGTGTGGACGAAGAGGGAAATAAAATTGTGGAGGAGGAAGAGGGATATTGAACTAGAGTTGTGTTGGAGGAAATTATGATAGAGGTGTGTCTAATCACGATGTTTCCTTCTGACAAACCAACCATAGCGTGACTACGCTTTCGTAGTCTCAGGTGCCAGGGTGAGTCTATAAAATCTTTTCATTTACCACATTTTTTTCTACAGGTGATGACCCAAACAATTTTCAACCTTACAAATAACACGATCTACTTTTGAACGTTTAACAGAGCTAAACCGCTGCTTCCAGTTCACTTCCGCTAAAATGTAACTTCCGTTACTTGCTAGAATAAAATAAATATACCCACATATTGCTCGGAATTTCTCATAAATGACTTCAATGGTACAGTAAAGGTTTCTGGGAAAATGTAACTCCTGAATAAAGTCTTATGTCTTACGGGCCTTTGAGATTGATAACGGAAGTTACATCAAAACTGGGGACACCTGTTTTGATGCCAATGGGACTGACAGCGATAAAACCTTTAGTGGTGATGTTGCTTATACAACCTTCTGTAATTTAAGCAGAGAAACATACATATTTTGCAACGCAACATAAGCACCTTTGCTGTGCGACACCGCAGAAACACATGATTGAGACACTGTTCAGTGATTTTGAAACAGGTGAATAAGGGTAGCTGCAAGCTGTGAGAATCCACCGCATTATACACTCGATTGAAAAAGGGTTGTCACATGAAAAGTATAAACCCTTAACGATTAGAGCTAATGGATTTATGAGTAGATGTATATTAGCAGTGGCACATTCAAACTTCTCTTGCGACTGATTTTGATTGCAGCGAGTTGCACGTGTTAATGGAAGCGGTGCAAGCCTTTCTAAAAATGGCCAAATTAACTAATAAAGGCCAATTTGAGCGCTATACAGTGCGAAATTTGCAAAAGTTTGCATCCTTTCACGAACTAAAACAATTTTTGCTGGAAAACTATTGGGAAATAAGGAAATACCGCGTTTTTCCAGTACTGTATGAAAGCAATCACTCGCTAATTATGCAAATGCAGCATGGAATGAACACTTCCCAGAAAGCCCTTGGGTCTCACAATTTATTGTTTATACTTATCATGCGACAACGTTTTTTCAATCGAGTGTATTCGTGAGATACGGATAATAGCCTATGACGTCATCGAAGTTAATGCATCACAGGAAAAGGATTAACCAGTGCATGTGATTGATCATGTGGGTTAATTTCCTTTTCTTTCAATAAGGCTGTTTTGTTTTGTTCTGCAGTGTGTCCAAATCTGATGACCCTGAATGGGTCATCAGGAGTCATTACCAGTCCTTTCTACCCAAGACATTACCCAAACAACCAGAGATGCAACTGGAAAATCACAGCAAGTAAAGGAAAACGAGTGAAGTTGGTCATTGAAGACATGAACATTGAATATCATCGCACTTGCAGATATGATTATTTAGAAGTTCAAGGTGGTTCCATCTCAGGTGATGGTGCTCCAACTGGAAGGATGTGTCGTCGCCTCATAGGCAGTGTAACGTACAACTCGTTTCGTGAGAGCCTGACGGTGCTGTTTGTTACTGATGGTTCTGTGAGGTACCGTGGATTTAAGGCAACGTACACCCAACTAAGCTTCAGTGCCTTTACCGGTAAGCGATTTGACATATCTTACTAAACGCAGAGATTGGTCCTGGGAATGTATAAAAAAGTGAAAATAAAATTGTGGAGAAGAGAAAGTAAAACTGTGAGGAAAGGGAAGGAAAATTGTGGAGGAGAGCGAATGATATTTTGGACTGGTTTGGGGAAAGATGGAAAAATAAAATTATGAGAAAGAAATGGAGGCTGTGATCATCAAACTAGGATACTGTTGAGTGAAAATCACCTCGAAAATTAATAAGATGGAAGTTTGTGTGACTTGACGATTTGTGTGTGTTCCCTGTCTAATTATTGTTTCGTGTTCTTGAATCGTTCGCCCACGAGATTCTATTATTTTTTTGTGTTCTTGACTTAATGTTTGCATAAAGTTTTCTCGAGCACATTGAGCGACCACGCTTCTGTGTGAGAACAGGACTGTCGAGTCGCGCAATGCAAAAAAAAGCTATTGTTTATTTTCCGCTTTTGAAACTTCATTAAACAGTCGCTCTAATGGGCTTGCATTATTAGTAATTTAGTTTAACGACGCTTGGCTTTTATAGAATTTAGCCGCAGGAACATATATCTCAAAGCAAAGTTTTCATTTATTGTGTATGAAAACAAAAGGGTTAAGTCAATCAAAAGCGAACGCAAAAATTCGGGCTATAAGGATAAACGTTTCTTGGCTCGTGTTGAGTGAGAAATGGTAACGGTTGGAAAGGAATTTTCCTCGGTTGTTTTCAAATGGTGAATACGAGCTTGAGAACCAATCAGTGGTGGAAGAGAGGGGAAAGTTGGGTAAGCCTATCGTTCCTATTGTGTAAGAGTAACGCAGATTACACTTATTAAACTTATCCGACTGGTTTACCAAGGGGAAGGTAGCGGAAGGTATAGAAAGGCAGTAACAAGGTCTTATTGGTCCAAGCTAGACTGCTGTTTGCCTTGTTTGTTACCACGAAAGCATACCTCTTTTCACTAAATGAGCTATATTTCTTGAAATGCGCCATTTCCACTCACAATTTCCTCAAACCTGAATGAATCCATAGTCGAAAAACAACTATACGCCGGAAAAGTTCCATCTTTCCCAACATTTTGTCACCATAAACGGCAATATTTTGAGCTTCTTGTATAAGAAATCAAATGTCGGCATTCGACCGCCGACCTCTGCGCACAAATATATGCAAATATGCTAAATAATTCGTACAAGACAAAATCTACTGTGTCGGGGAGGCGTGCACGGTGAGCAAAAAGAATTTGCCACGCTTCAAACATAAAACGTCGCACCCCAACACAGTAGCTTTTGCCATGTCCACGCCATTGTGCGAATTGTCCAGTGAGAAGACAACAGCGAGATGAGATTAGCATATTTGCATATATTTGTGCGCAGAGGTCGACGGTCGAATACCGACATTTGATTTCTTAAACAAGAAGCTCAAAATATTGCCGTTTATGGTGACAAAATGTTGGGAAAGATGGAACTTTTCCGGCGTATAGTTGTTTTTCGACTATGGATTCGCAGTGGAAATGGCGCATTTCAAGAAATATAGCTCATTTAGTAAAAAGAGGTATGCTTTTGTGCGGGTGAAATGGCAGATCAGTATGCAACCTTTGCATAATATTATAATACTAATTGGAAGCAAAAATTAGAAAGACGCTTATTCTCGCTCGGAGAGCGAATTTTTGCTCTAGATAGCAAGTACGTAAGATATAAACAAAGAAACACTGTTTATTTCATAAAAGTTTATTAATTTTCAGTCATATCTCAAGCTTTGGCTACCTGTGGTACCACAAGCTCTCTCGTGCTTGATATATGTCGTAAAATTGTCCATTAAAGCACTTGGCTGAAGTTAACGTCAGGCTTATTTAAGGAGATTCTGTGTTACTATATAAAACAAACAGTCTATTTTGTCGCTAGTCTGTTTAGTTTCGGCAAAACGTGGTAGGAGCATTACTGATCCGTTGACCTCGGTTCTTGGGTCTTTTCCTTGTGCGTACCACATTTTAAAGTCATCTGTGGCCTATATTCGAACAAACGTAGGGTGAGATTGAATCGTTTGGATCATGGACATACAGCTATTACAATTAACGGATTTTAAAGCTTCGAGCTTACGCGACAAGAGGGAAAGGTAGTATGGGTAGCTGCAAATCTTTTGTGATTCCGCTGTAACTTCACGGTTGTCACCACCATAGGATGGATGAAAGTACCATAAATACATGTCTTTGTGATTCCTTTTTCGTAGAGGTGAACCATAGCTAAGTTTGGTAAATTTATTGGTGAATTACCTGTATAACCTAGCGGTCTTATCCCGTAGTCTTTCCGGACAACGTTATATGAAATAGCTGTACACATGTCAAGGCGTTGTGCTGAAAAGTAAGCCACTTCACTGTCATCTCTTGTAGCATGTTCCAATTACACATTCCTGAACGAGTCCAGCAGAGCACGAACATATCACAACAGAAGTATTCCTTTTCTCTGCGATGACAAGATATCTGGCTGGTACAGATTCAGTGGAGAAGCTGGAAGTCAAATGGCCGAGTCTTGTGTCAACATGTATCATTGTGGTACGGAAGCGCCAGGTTGGCTTAACGGAACCCATCCTGCAGTGGCTGATGGTGTGGTTCAGCGTCAAGTCTGTTTTAGTTACCTTGGCAGCTGCTGTCATAATTCCACTAACATTAGTGTCCGTAACTGTGGAGCTTTTTACGTTTACAAACTTGAGCCGCCACCTGACTGTTATTTACGCTACTGCGGCAATGGATTACCACAAGCACCAGGTGCGTAGGCAGGACACTTTCACGTTTCAGTCGTATCTTGCCTGTGGCGGCACAATCTACCATTATTCGTAAATATGCGATAAATCTACTGTTCGTGTCTTTAAGTTTGTGAAATAACCCCCCCCCCCCAAGAAATCCTGAGAATTCAGCAAGAAAATTAGCCCAGTGTAAATTGGTCCGGTCCCTAGTATCACTCCTCTCGACTAGCCACCAGCGGTGGTCTGACAGGTTTCGTCTGTCTATGCTGCATTAATTCCCCAGTTTTGAGGGGATAATAATCTAGTGATGTATCAGTACATGGCGGAAAGTGACATGAAGCGCTAGGAATGGCTGTAATTAGACAACTGACTAAGGGCTACAAGCAACGTAATCCATGACTTCTCATAACGATTTCTTGAGTCAGATATTTCCGTGCAGTTCTGCTTTGCATATCTTTCATTCATATAAAGATGGCATGCCATCTACGGAGCTTTCCCTTTTGCCGCAGGAATAACATCAAACTGTATACCACAAAAGGATATAAATAATTTTTGCCCCTCATATTCCCAGGATGTTAAAACACCAGTGACACAGTGGATATTGAGTGCGAAAATTAAATACCTTTCCAAAAAGGGTTATTGCCCAAACATGATCGGGAGAATATAGGTCATCGAACATTGTCAAAGACAAAAGATGCATGCGGTGGAGCGATCTTAAATTAAAAAAAGGCTTAATAGAAAATAGATTTATGACCAATTTGGGCTGCCATCAGGCTAATGACGTCAACAGTTACATGACATCTATTGATTTCAAGAATACCTACTACTCGGTTGAAATAGTTCGAACGAATTGCATCGAAAGTAGCTCGAATTCAAGTTGAACACGGCATTTCAATTCACAATGCTATCACTGGCTGGAAAGACTTAAAGCAGGCCAGTAGTGTCTGGGGTCTATGAACAACCTTCCCTAAAAAATCCATGAACTTAATAGAATAGCCTGAACATTGCCTGACCTTGTTAAAGGCCTTTTTGGTGCTAATGCAGACATATATTCTTTATATCATCATGCATCTCAGCCCAGTTGTCTCAGATGCGCAGGAACAGAGATCGAGGATTCACTGCGTCAGACGTATACGTGCTGTTACGAATAGTCAGAATGTTTTTACCGGTAATCAATTTACTCGATCTTTCTTAACAAGGACCATCCGGGTATTCGTGAAAAAAAACATACGCAGAATAGAAGTGAGAGGAAATTTTGCCCATATCTGACTCGGGAAAAGTGAGGGGTGCACTCGGTTATGGTAAACTAGTGAATGGCAAAAATTAGAGACAAAAATCGGGGAATAGAGTGGAAAACATAGGAGCTATTGCAATTATCGGGAAATCTCTTGCAGAATGTTACAACTATACGTTCCTTAACGAGTCCAACAGAGCAAGGACACATGGCAATGATGGGCTGTGTGATAGCACACTGTCCCCGGGTTGGTACAGATTCAGTGGAGAGGCTGGAACTCAAATGGCTGATTCCTGTGTCAACACAGATCATTGTGGTACGGATAGGCCTGGCTGGCTTAAGGGAACACATCCTGTAGTGGCTGATGGGGCTGTTCAACGCCAAGTGTGTTTCAATAGTTATAAGTCCTGCTGTTATTATACAACTTACATCAGGGTCCGCAACTGTGGGGCGTTTTACGTTTATAAACTCAACAGACCCAATGTTTGTGACTTACGTTACTGTGGCGACAAATTTATCCCTTCATCACCAGGTAGGGGGATTCAGTTTCATCTCACTTGCACATTACTCTAAATTATAAATAAAATTATATCAAAAAAATCATTGCCTGAAACCTTATAAGTAGTTGTCCTGCAACTTTCCGTGAAGTCACAATGATAATAATAATAATAATAATAATAATAATAATAATAATAATAATAATATTTAAAGGAAGTGTGTTAAAAATCTTCGGGGCGCACACAGCGAAAGTTCTGTCCCCATAGGTTTTAGTTCTGGACGTCGGTTGCATCAGCAAGTCTTTAGAGTAGTAATTCACTAAACAACAGCCTTGTATATCCAAGAGAGACATGTTTTATTTTAGATAGCGTGATTATATATTGCAGAAGACACTAGAACTTGCGTTTACGTTGCACGCGTTTAAAGTGGGGAAGTAATCATTTCTTTCGAAGCAGCAGGGACCCGTTTCTCGAAAGTCCAGATAACTTTTCGGGCCCGGAAAGCTGTGCTCGATGTCTGCATTAAAGACTCAAATTTTGTTGGCTTTGAAAGCTGAACAATAAAATTCTAAGTTGATAAAACACGTTTGGCTGATATGCGGGCTAAAAACTACGAAAACGTTCTATAGATTTTGATTTTAAGATATAGCTCCGGGCCCGAAAAGTTACCGGGACTTTCGAGAAACGGGCCCCAGAACAGCTGAACACTTCTATGTCATAGAGGACACCCCTATGTTAAAATTTATAATTACTCGTTGTAAAGAACTTAGCATCGCTTTCATTCACGCTGTTTTTGTAATACTCAGTAAGCGGTAAGAGGGGATAAAGAGGAAAGGCCACTGAAAATGGGTAAAGTGAAGTCCGAAAAAAAGTAAATGTACGACGGCAATGGCATCTTCGTAAGCCTTCAAAAGACCTCAGATGGCTTTTGGTATGTCTTGAGAGGAGTCGGGTCATCTTTCAAAAGTGTCTTCTATCTCTTAACTGTTTCATGCCTTTCTTATTTCTTTTGAAACCAGCTGATGCTCGGGGACACAACACAAGTTCCACCAGTATTTTTTTTCAATGGAGAGCTGTTCCGCCAGCTAATCCAAATGGTGTTATACTGAGTTATACAGTTACCTACAAGGCGTTACCAGATGGCAGTCCAAAAACCAAGGTAGTGAATGCTCCAACAACTCAAGTAACACTGACAGGTCTGAATGAATACACCAACTACAGCATCACAGTGTTTGCTTCTAATGTTTACGGAAATGGAAAAACTAGTGATCCAATCACTGTTATTACAGATGAAAGCAGTAAGTTATTAATTACTTTGCATTTTTTGTAACTAATAATCCATCAAATTTTGTGTCTTGGCGTGTGATTGGCCAAAATGCGTCACGTGACGCAATATGCGTGAACTATTTGTTTCAAGCTCCATTTATTGCGTCTAATCTTGAATACCTACACTCAAAAGTGACATTTGATCCTAAGCCTAGTTAATGATTATATTATCTCACGCATATTGTAACATCCTCCGTTTCATAAAGAAAAACAAAATTAAAGTGTTCTTCACTCAGTTGAAAACAAGATAAACCAAGTCCAACAAAACATTTATATTAAAATAATCGGTGATCAGTCTCTGCACTGTAACAAAGGGTTAGTAAGTTGCGATGGTTATTCATGAGCAAAAATAGTCCTTCAGGTACACCGGGGGTCTCCTGTTACGCTGTGGTCTCTGGTGCTGATCGGTACTGTTCTCACAAGAGGTCGATCCTAGGGGTTTCTCAACCGGTTCTGCAGTTAAGGTAGGGATGCTGGGGACATCCGGTTTGGGAGTGCTAGAGTCATCCACTGGATCTGATTGAATGGGCTGAATTGGTGACTCTGATCTCTTCTTCAGGTGCTGCCTACTTCTCCGGTAGACAGTTCCATTTTCAGTCTCCACCGTGTATGACCGTTCATCTAATCTTGCCTTTACGTGGGCCTTTGGCCACGACTTGGCACCTAGCTTGAAGGGTTTCATTCCTACCACATCCCCTTCACTCAGTGTTGGTAGATCTTTTGTGTTTCTGATGTAATAATTGGCTGGGGCCCCGTTGGCGCTCTTTCAAGTGGCTCTTTTCAATGCCAGGCTGGGTTGTCTTTGGCATAAGGAGGCTTTGTGCAGTAGGGAGGAGCGTTTTGGTCCTCCTGCCCATCAGACGCTGTGCAGGACTTGTAGTAATCGCTTGCGTAGGGGTGTTCCTATAGTCAAGGAAAGCCAGGTACGGATCTGTCCCAGCCCTGATAGACTTCCGTAAGAGACGCTTGGCTGTCTTTACTTCAGACTCTGCCTTGCCATTAGCCTTACTGTTTCCGGGACTGCTGGTTAGGTGCTCAAAGTCCCAGGTCTTTGCGAATGTCGCAAACTCTTTCGAGGTGAATTATGGGCCATTATCGCTCACGACTTGATCAAGTATTCCATAGCGAGCGAAGTGGCTTTTCAGTTTCAGGATAGCTGTACTTGTCTTGGTGTCGGGTAACCTGTATACCTCCCAAAAGTTGCTGCAGTAGTCGATAGTAACCAAATAGTCTTTATCATGCAGGGTGAAAATATCAGCGCCTACCCTCTCCCAGGGGCGAGCGGTGACCTCATGGCTCATCAAGGACTCATTGGGTTGCGAGGTTGTATCGACCTCCATGCATATCTCGCATGCTGAGATGTATTGCTTGATTTCAGCCGACACTCCGGGGCAGTACATGCATTCACGTGCTCTTCTTAGACATGACTCTGTTCCCAAATGGGAGGAGTGAATTCCTGCTTTCATGTCTGCGCGAAGATTCTTAGGGATCAGCACAGCATTTGCTTTGACTATCAACCCATCTTGAACTCATCCCGCATATCAAAATATGGGTGAGTCAGTTCAGGGGCAAGTTTATTTTCTTCTGGCCAGCCTTTGAGAATGGTTTTAGATAAACTTTGTAAGGATTGGTCTTTCCGAGTTTCAGCCTTAATGTCATCGATTCGCTCGTTGGAAATGGGTAAGTAGTTGACCATGTTCACAAACTCCAGGTCGTCCCCATCATCACATTCAAACGGAAGGAAAGCTCGCGACAACGTGTCGGCCAGGTGCATGTTTTTGCCGCGCTCTTAGTGGACTGTGAAGTCATACTTCTACAGCCTCATCATCATGGACTGCAATCGCCGTGGTGCGCGTGAGAGTGGTTTCTGAAGAATCATTTCCAGTGGTTTGTGGTCACTTTCCAAATGTGACCAAATGTGTATTGGTTAAATCGTTTAAGAGAGAAGACGATAGCCAGCATCTCTTTTTCAATTTGCGCGTATCGTTTCTCTGTCTTTGTCAATGCTCGGCTTGCGTACTCAATGGGTCGGCCATTCTGTAGTAAAGCTGCTCCGAGGCCACCTTGACTCGCATCACATTGGATGGTAAGCTCACTGCAGGGGTCATAATAGCTCAGCACTTGAGCTTGTGTGACCATGTGTCGTATTTTCTGGAATGCGCTGTCCTGCTCCTCGGACCAGTGCCATTGTGTGTCTTTTATTGTCAGGCGACGTATAGGCTCCATGATTTCCGAAAGCTTGGGAAGGAACTTCGCTATGTAGTTCACGAAGCCATTCAGCCTTTGAAATCCTTCGACATCTTCTGGTCTCGGCATTTTGGTTACGGCCTCCACCTTAGCGGGGTCAGATTTCAGACCATCACTCGATAACAGGTGACCCATGTAAGGAGCCTCTTTCTGGCGCAGTTTCATCTTGTCTGCATGCAGAACTATGCCGTAGTCTAGACAGCTTTGCAGTAGCTTCTCCAGGTTCTCGTCGTGATTTGAGGTGGCTTCGTCGTCATTCTGTCCCTTTCCACAGACCGGGATGTCATCTGCAATGCACAGGACTCCTTCCAGTTCTCTAGGGCATGGTGTAGATGTTTCTGGAATATCTCGAACGATGCGGATTGATTGATGGATTTACTTGAATACGGTAATTTCATAAGTTTACAAAAAACTTCTTCACATGAAAGCCGTATTGAAACAGAAGTAAATACTGTAAACTACACTAAAAAATATGTACCGATAATAAAAACTAGTCAACAGTTTGCTTGCCTGTTAGCCAGTTTTCTTTTAAAAATAGCTTTAGATTCGGACGTTTTTATGTCAGTTGGTAATGAATTCCACAGTATTCCTCCTCTATATGAGAAAGACCCTTTATAATATTCTGTTTTTGGAACATGGTCCAGTACAGCATTATAATCCGTATTTCTTAGCTTAGACTTGTAAGGGTTGTTCTCACATGCATTCGAGAAAAGATTACCTTAAGTAACTAGGTACATGTCGATTCAGTGTATCGTACATTAATAGGCTTAAGTGCATTTGACGCCTTGAGGCGAGCTCTTCCCAGTTTAATTGTTTTTGTATTTTTGCCTTGGAAGGTTATTATCCTTGCAACACGATTTTGCAGTTTCTGGAGTTTAGTAGCAAGTCCCTGATCTAAATTGTCCCAAACGACGTCACAGTAGTCAAACACAGGTTGGATAAGAGATTTGTAAATTGTGTTTAGAACATATAATGGTACATAATCACGTGCCTGTTTAAGACCACTGATAGATCGATTACCTTTTGAGCAAAGTTTATCAACATGCTCGTTCCATGGCGGATAGGCCAAAAGGTAACCGACCGCAACGTTATCTGCCATAGGGAGTGGCGAATGTTGTAAGGGCACTTGATTCCGGTGCCAGGACACGATGCCAGTAACCAGACTTGAGATCGACCGTGGAAAAGATTCGTGCTCCAGACAGCTCGGGAAGTATGTCCTCTAGAACAGGCAGCTGATATCTCTCTCCTAAGTGCTGTATTTAACTGTCTGGGGTGTAGGCAGATCCTCAAAGTTCCGGTCTTCTTAACTGCCACAGCTAAACCACTGACCAATTGGGTGGACTCATCTGCTGGAGTGATAACACCTATTTCTTGTAGACGGTCCAGTTCCTGCTTCAGCTGGCCTTTGAGTGAAGTTGGTACACGTCTAGGCGGCGCAACAACGGGAGTTATGTTTTGATCAACTTCTAAATGCACCGTTCCGGGTAGCGTTCCTAATTCTCGTTGGAACACCTCAAGGTAATGCTTGACAATTCCTTCAGTTGTATTGAGACTCTTGACTGCTGACCTCATCCGGTGGGGTGGTTGTGCAATCTTGAAATTTTCTTCATTGACAGTGATTAGGCCCATTTGCTGAGCTGTCCACGCTCCTATGATTGGTGTTAGTTGTTTTTCCACAACTAAGAATTCCACTGAGAACTTCTTTCCGTTCTTCGGGTTTTGAAGAATGGTGCGACAGGACCCGAGAGGCTGCAATGTCGTATCATTCCACATTCGCAGTGTCTTCGTTGTGCGCTTGAGTGGCTCGTCTGGAGCAAGCTCGGCGGGAATTACATTAACTGAAGCACCACTGTCAACTTGAAATTTCACAGGTTTCTTTGCAACAACCATTTCAGTGTAGATTTCTTTCCGGTAATCTTCTTTCTTAATTGCACGCACCACTTCCGGTCGGTCTGTAATGCTTGTGATGTATTCTATGTCGCTTTCTTCAGATCCATGGGATTCTTCTGTCAGGCTATTGACCTTATTGTTGCATTTTAAGGCGAAATGATTTCTTCTTTTACATTTAGCACATGTGGCTCCCCATGCAGGACACTTGCCTTTTTCGAAAACGAGAATTTGACCCCAAAATTTGCATGTTTTTCCAAGGTTCTCTTCAAATCTCCCGTTTTTCTTCGACCTGTCAAAACGTCTCTTCGGCAGCTGTTGTTTGTCTTTCACACCATGTACATCCTCACTCTGTGCTGCAGAAATTGTTTTCAATTGCGAATTTGTAGCTTCAGTGCTCCTGCAGATGTCAATACACTTCTTTAGATATCGTTTCCTTTCCTGCAGTAGTCGTTTTCGTGTATGTTTGTCTCGTAGGCCAAGGACGATTCTGTCACGAAGAATGGAGTGGCGCATACAATCACAGAAATTGCATGTTTTCGCCAGCGTGCGAAGAGCCGTGACGTAAGCGTCAATGCTTTCATTCTCTTCTTGGTTTCTTGAGTTAAAATTGTATCTTTCAACGTCTCATGTACTTCTCCAATGGTGTATTGGTCAAACTTGTCAATAATCTTACTTAGGCTGTTTCTATCTTCTGGAGTATCAAATTGAAAGCCGTTGAAGATCTTCAAAGTGTCTACACCTATACAGTGGAGAAACAATGCTACCTTGTAATTCTGCGGCTGCGTGCCAATTTCGCAATGTTCACATAATTGTTCCATTTTTGTTCCCAAACTTTCCAGTCTTCTGCCATGTTTTCTGGGGGCATGATGTCAGGAGTCATAGCCATCGCGTTAGTTGAAGGACTGGAACTCACCATTACCGAAGGACTTTGTCGGGCTGTTCCGCTCGGAACGTCCGGCTCCTTGTCTGACATTAAGAGAGCCGTTTAAAAGTGTCGTAGTAGTGTACAGCCAGGATAACACTCGTCTCTCTCCACAGTAGAAATATTCAGTCTTCGGGTTCAAAGGTTCTCAGACATCCCACTTCGCTGCCACCATGTTTCAAGCTCCATTTATTGCGTCTAATCTTGAAACCTACACTCAAAAGTGACATTTGATCCTAGGCCTAGTTAATGATTATATTATCACACGCATATTGTAACACTATTAACTGGGAAATATTTCGCGAGTGATACCCTCTAGTTTGCAAAAGTTCACTTTTATTTAAGACTTAAGACTTCAGGATGCAAGGGCTTTTGGTACTGTAATAGAGGAGGTCATCAACGTACTTTTTGATACACTGGTTCTGTAAAACGTTCAAAATTCAAAAACCCAGACCATCCCACAGGATGTTAAGCGAAAATAACAAACGCAATTTTTTTTCTCTTAGAAAGCTGTTCACTTCTTGAAACAGACTTTACGCTGCCAAAAATTGTATTTTTCACGTTAAATAAAGCTTACTATTTATATAACTATATATTCTTCAGAGGATACTTTAAGTCATCGTTCTTTCCGTACCAGCTTTCGTACTAAGGGGCCTATATCAACGTTACCTTTACTCGAAAGCCCGAGAAGTTCTGTTTATGCTGTCAAATACACCACTGGGAAAACTAGTTTTGTTGCTTTACTGCATTCAAGTAATTTAACCCATTAATGGTCAGACTTTGACAGAACCATTGTATTTTGGCTCCTGTACGCTCAAATTCTAGCGTTAGCATCTAAAGCATCCGTTAGAACATAGAAACCAGACTTCTTTTCGATTCCCGCATTTTTGCGAATTTGACTTCCCGCATGCGCACCACTCTATTCTCTACTGGTCTAATTTATTTGATCGCTTTAGTTTAGGCATTTACGTCCCCAGAGGCCGCAATCCTTTTGGTCAGCACCAAGGGTCGAGACCTCTGGTCGGCGCCAAGACCAGAGGTCCGTGAATCACGGACTCGTTGTCAAATCTGGCAAATCTGATTGGCTGAAAATCCAAAGCAAGTATTCTGCGCATGCTCAAAAAATCGGCTCCGGCCAGAGGTCTTGATCCTTGGTGCTGACCAAAAGGATTGCGGCCTCTGGGGACGAGAACATAGTTTAGGCACCGTTCGTTAGAATAATGACTGGCTCATCAATTTGATGTCAGGGACACCTGCCGTCATGATCACTCAAGGTGATGACGTCAAAAACTGCACAGGACCATGGTCCCTCGTGGCCTGCTTTAGCCTTCACGATCGTTAATGGGTTAAATATTAGAATCAGTAAAACAACTACCCCTTTTAAAGTCTTACCACGAGAACTTATATCTAAGTCGATCTCGCACATCTGTAGTTTGAGAGTTAACCAGCTGGCACATGTAAACGTATACTCTCACGTGTTTTTTTTTAATTAATGAACTTACACTTATATTATACCTGTTATTCAAACTTTATCTTCTTATTTGTAAATGTAACTAAACCAACTAATTGATCAGTAGGGGTGTTTTTAGTTTAAATTTTGACAAATTATGATCACGTTAAAGGGTAACTTAGGCTTGAACCAGTCGCTAACTCCACTTCTGGTCTTTCGGCGAAAGCGCGGCCTCAGAATCAGTCTGGTATGGCAGGGAAACCACACAAGTGTTTGCCTCTACGATAGAAAGAGAGGAAAATCTAGGTTTACCTACCTTTTTTATCACAGATGAAGACAGTAACTTCAGTGAATGTGAATTAAATTCCCATTTTGATTTAGTACAGTTATATTATTAGGTACCTTTGTTCTTTCCGTAGGATCGACGAAAAATGTAAAAATTTACAAAATCCAACGTAGAATACATGAGAATAGTTGGAAAGCTTTGAACTTCTGCCGAGTTTTTTCTAAGTTTTCTTAAAACTTAGTAATATTCCCGTCAGTTTATCCGTGTTGCTGTTGTCTACAGGACCAAATGCTCCCCCATCTAATGTCCAAGGGCACAACACAAGCTCTACCAGCATTTTAGTTCAATGGAGCAATGTTCCAGTAGCTGATCAAAATGGTGTTATACTGAGTTACACAGTTACCTACAAGGTATTACCAGCTGGCAGTCCACAAACCAAGGTAGTGAGTGCTCCAACAACTCAAGCAACACTGAAGGGTCTGAATAAATACACCAACTACAGCATCACAGTGTTTGCCTCTACTGTAAGGGGAGATGGAAACGTGAGCGAACCTGTCATTGTCATCACGGATGAAGATAGTACGTTTTCGCATTCTCTGCCTAGTATTGATGTATAAATAAAAGGGTATTTTAATAACATGAACTTATGAGAGTAGAGAATTTGAGCGAACGCAATAGTAAAAGTGATGTTTCGTTTACTAAAAAATGTCCTGTGATAAGGTTAGAACACTCATATTTCAGAGGTTTTGTGGCTGTAGCAAAAAAAAAAATCAGATATGTCACTCAATCATGCCGTACAAGAACCCAATGTCATGTTCGATCGGCACTGCTCTCATGCACGACTCTATTGAGAGGGCTAAATGTTAAATATTTAGCTTTCTTATTCCCGAAAACGTTTCTTATAATTCCCCTTTTTAAATTCGTGTACTTTGAAGACTAATTCTCAATTGTCCCATTAATTTCCATAATTTATTTCTTGTTTACAGAACCAAACGCGCCACCATTTAATGTCAAGGGACACAGCACAAGCTCTACCAGTGTTTTAGTTCAATGGAACAATGTTCCAGCAGCAGATCAAAATGGTGTTATACTGAGTTACACAGTTATCTACAAGGCGTTACCAGATGGCAGTCCACAAATCAAGGTAGTGAGTGTTCCCGCAAGTCAAGCAACACTGACAGGTCTGAATGAATACACCAACTACAGCATCACAGTGTTTGCCTCTACTGTAAAGGGTGGTGGAAGAATTAGTGCACCTATCTTTGTTATCACAGATGAAGACAGTAAGTTCACTTGTGCTTTTGTCTGATATTTTGATAAAGGACAATGCTTTCAAAATGTAGCTCAGGCTCCTTCTAGTCTCTAGCTCCACAAATGTGCTGAACCTGAAGGACGAATTACGTGCAGCAAAAGAGCGGCGCTTGATTCAATAATGGCTGGGTCTGGTGCACTATACGCACTGTGACCGTTTCAGTTTGAAAATGATAAGAAATGTATTGGACTGCTGAGAGGTTTGTGTGATAGCAAAATATTGTGAGGTACATTTATGTTAATGTTGGAAATAATCGCAAACTTACTTCAACCGTTTTCGTCTTTTCGGGATCAAAAAGCGAATGTTAGCAATTGTAAGGCTTTGCGTTTGTCTTTTACCTCTCACTCTTACAGGTAAAAGCCTCCCTGAGTGGATTGGGAGCTGATTCACACTGCATTCTTTTCTTTGTTTTTTTTTTTGCTAGATTTTTTTGTCTATGTTTGTCTCTTTACCAAATGTTGCCATATGCCTAGAAACTAAGTCGGATTAGCCATTTCTTTGTTGGGAATCTTTGTATTACCTAATGTTTTTAAAGGTTTAGTTTTTAAGATAATTTCCAAAAACCGAAATTTTACAAATGCTTCTTTTTGTTAAACTCTAGTGTAGCCGTAGTTGCCATTATGCAGTTCAATTAACCTCAAAGTATTGGGCAACAACAACGATGAAAAGAGATTGATAGAATTTACACGACGACAGAATTACTTTTTTGCAATCTTTCCTTATTCCGTAAACACCGTAGCAGTGAGAATCTCTTGCAAGCCACCTAAGGTTAGAAACAAGTGCGCCGTTTGAAACATCCGTCAACGTCACTTTGCAGTCGCACTAAACGTTTACGTATTGTAGACTTAAGGAAAATGAGAGTTCTAGAATCACACCATGAATTGTAATATCCAGGTTTAGTTTGGAGAGTATCTTACTTGCATTCGTCCATTCGTCCTTTCATTCGTTTTGTTTTTTTTCTAGGACCAAACGCTCCACCATCCAATGTCTGGGGGCAAAATTCAAGTTCTTCCAGTATTTTTGTTCAATGGAGCAACGTTCCAGCAGGTGATCAAAATGGTGTTATACTGAGTTACACAGTTAACTACAAGGCGTTACCAGATGGCAGTCCACAAACCAAGGTAGTGAGTGCTACAACAACTCAAGTAACACTGACGGGTCTGAATGAATACACCAACTACAGCATCACAGTGTTTGCGTCCACGATAAAGGGAAATGGAAATTTGAGCGAACCTATTGTTGTTATTACAGATGAAGACAGTAAGTAAACTTAGTTGACTTGTTATTTGACATTTTTTAATATGACGTATTTGTTAAGGTATGATAAGAAACACTAATTACAGGGCACCTGACTTTTTGTACGATGATAATATGGGGAAAATGCCTCTTTATTTTCCCACAGTCCTTTCGTTTTTGTGACTCACATCGAAATTATCTAGGATTGTCTCTTTACTGAAACCAATCTTCTCGTTTGTATTTTCTGAAACTTTTTAATGATTGACGAAGTGATCAGCCAATACTTAACGTCTATTTGGGTCAGAGGGATGAATCTTGATACGCAAATGAAACACCAGATCAGAATCTTAAGGTTTTTCATCTGAAATAAAAACCTTTCTGATCTCAGAGCAAACAGTACAGGTACTGGCATTTTTAAAGAATAACTCGTGCAAATTCTATTGAAATTATGTAGCATCTGTATAAGGTTTCTTACAAACATACTCGCTGTCTTCACTAAAGGTACATTAAATCTAATAATATCCTTGACAAATTTTGCGAGCAACAGTCTAGGGAAAATTCTATTGATTTTGTAGCTTTTCTTCACGTTAAACGTCAAAATGCTTGAAAGTACACGCTTTCCGACTCAAGTGGCGGAATTCTGACTCTCTTTTGGGCGTCGCTAAACCCAACGTTTGAAAACACGTAAAAGGGCCATCTTTGGTGCGCACTAAGCACGTTAAAGGTTGGACCAAGGAACGAAGAAACTTACCACTTAGAATTCAGGCGATGCAAATGCCCAGTTCCGTCTATGTAACAAGTTTGCAGGAGATCATGAAAGTTGTATGCAAAACGACAGGGATTTGGTCATTTTAATTCCGTTCGAATGACTGAAATAAGGTACTTCAGATTTGAAAAACTAAGTTATTCGATCAGTAAAACAACCTTTTAAACAGTTGCATGCGTAAAACTTGTGATTTCATCAGTTGCTTGGTGTTTTGAAGCCTTGGTGCTGGTGAAACACGTGAAGTCTTTTTTGATATAAGCCGATGGTACGGAGACATGACGGAATGCTTTCAGCAAGCGTACTACTCGAAACTGTTTTCCTACGTTTTCGATTGAGGGAGGGGTGGGGGTTCCAAGCCCGTACCTTGCTGTTTTCAGTTGCCGTTTTTTCTACCCTGTTAAATACATTTTCCAAACGTTCTTGTTTGCTTCTACGGCAATTCTTGTTTTTTGCATTTTTTTTGTTTCTAGGACCAAACGCTCCACCATTTAATGTCCGGCGACAAAATTCAAGTTCTACCAGTATTTTTGTTCAATGGACCAATGTTCCAGCAGCTGATCAAAATGGTGTTATACTGAGTTACACAGTTACCTATAAGGCGTTACCAGATGGGAGTCCACAGAGGAAGGTAGTGAGTGCTCCAACAACTCAAGTAACACTGACGGGTCTGAATGAATACACCAACTACAGCATCACAGTGTTTGCTTCTACGATCAAGGGAAACGGAAATATGAGCGAGCCTATTGTTGTTATTACAGATGAAGACAGTTAGTAAACTTAGTTGACTTGTTTTTTGACATATTTATGTAACGTATTTGTTCAGGTGGGATAACAAACGCTGAGCAAAAAATTTGGTTTGTAAATACAGGGCACTTAACTTTGTTTACGATGCAAAATGAGAAAAATGCTTCTTTTTTCCCACAGACCTTCCTATGTTGTCGCTCTTACCAAAGTTGTAAAGGTTGTCTGTTTACTAAAAATAATCTTTTCGTTTGCATTTTCTCAAACTCTTTAGTATATCATTAAGTGAGCAGCCAATAATCGACGTCCATTTGGGTAAGGTGGGTAAATCTTGATACCCAATGAAAACCAGATCAGAAAATTAAGGATTTTGATTTGAAATAAAAACCTTTTCGGATCTCAGATCAAACGGTTCTTGCATTTTTAAAGAACAACTTGTGCAAATGATATTGAAATTACATCGGAATTTCAATTCTCACAAACATACTCGCTGTCTTCATTAAACGTACATTACATCTAATAATTTACTTGACAAATTTTGCGAGCATCGGCTTAGGGAAAACTGTCCAGATTCTATTCAGCTTTTCTACGCGTTAAACGTCAAGGAGCTGGTTGTTCAAAGACGACCGGAACATTGCATGTGATGCACTAAACTGAGAAAGGACGCCAATGCAAATGCCCACTTCCCTCTATGTAACGACCAGTAAAACAACCTTTTAAACAGTTGCACGCGTAAACCTTGTGTTTTTATCAGTTGTTCGGTGTTTTGAACTCCTGGTAAAACAGTTGCAGTCTTTATTGATGTATTGCATAGCCGGTGGTATGGAGACATGCCGGAATGCGTTCAGCAAGCGTGCTACTCGAAACTGTTTTCTCGCTTTTTCGATTGAGGGAGGGGTGGGGTTCCAAGCCCGTACATTGCTGTTTTCATTGGCTGGTTCTCTGTCCTTTTAAATAAATTTTGCAAATGCTGTTACGCAACAGTAGAAGACGTCTTAATTCTGAAAAGGCAACAGTTTTTTGGTTGTAAAATAGTGTACAATAAGAGGGTAATGCTTTGGTTGTATGGCAGCTCTTGTTTTTTTTTTCTAGGACCAAACGCTCCACCATCCAATGTCGTGGGGCAAAATTCAAGTTCTACCAGTATTTTTGTTCAATGGGGCAATGTTCCAGCAGCTGATCAAAATGGTGTTATACTGAGTTACACAGTCACCTACAAAGCCTTACCAGATGGCAGTCCACAAACCAAGGTAGTGAGTACTCCAAGAACTCAAGCAACACTGACGGGTCTGAATGAATACACCAACTACAGCATCACAGTGTTTGCCTCTAGTGTAAAGGGCGGTGGAAGAATAAGTGCGCCTATCTTTGTTATCACAGATGAAGACAGTAAGTTCACTTGTGCTTTGGCTGATATTTTGATAAAGGACAATGCTTTCAAAATGTAGCTTATGTTCGTTCTAGTCGCTAGCTCCACTCATGTGCTGAATCTCAAAGACGAATTACGCGCAGCAAAAGAGCCGATCCTGTGAAAGAAATCTGATTTGTGTTAATGTTCTGTTTATGTTGTTTTGAATTTTACAGAACCAAATGCACCCCCAAATAATGTCCAGGGAGAAAACACAAGCTCTAACAGTATTTTAGTTCAATGGGGCAATGTTCCAGCGGCTGATCAAAATGGTGTTATAGTGAGTTACACAGTTACTTATAAGGCGTTACCAGATGGCAGTCCACAGAGGAAGGTAGTGAGTGCTCCAACAACTCAAGTAACACTGACGGGTCTGAATGAATACACCAACTACAGCATCACAGTGTTTGCTTCCACGATCAAGGGAAACGGAAATATGAGCGAGCCTATTGTTGTTATTACAGATGAAGACAGTAAGTAAACTTAGTTGACTTGTTTTTTGACATATTTATGTAACGTATTTGTTCAGGTACGATAACAAACGCTTAGCAATAAATTTGGTTTGTAAATAGAGGACTCTTTACGTACGATGCAAAAATGAGAAAAAATGTTTCTTTTTTCCACAGACCTTCCTATGTTGTTGCTCTTACCGAAATTGTCTAGGTTATCTTTTGACTGAAATCAATATTTTCTTTTGCATTTTCTTTAACTCTCTTATAATTCATTAAGTGAGCAGCCAATAATCGACGTCCGTTTGGGACAGGTGGGTGAATCTTGATACCGAACGAGAAACCAGATCAGAATCATTTCTTTGGTCGGATACCTTGTACTAGTCAATTTCCTTGAAGGCTTAGCTTTTAAGATAATTTCCAAAACTAAAATTTTACAATTTTTTTTAAAGCTTCCTGTTTTTTTGAACTCTAGTGTTGCTATGGTTTCCATTATATCGTTCCACTTAACCTCAAAGTATTGGACAACAACAACGATGTAAAGAGATTGATAGAATTTACACGATGTCAGAAATATCTTTTTTCAATCCTTCCCTATTCCATAAACACCCTATTAGTAAAAATGTCTTGCAAGCCACCTAAAGCTAGACGCAAGTGCGCCGTTTGAAACATCCGTTAAAGTCTAGGTTTTGTAGGCTTAACGAAAATGAGAGTTTTGGAATCACATCATGAATTGCAATAACCATCTTTAGTTTGGAAAGTATGTTACTTTCATTCGTCCATTCGTCCTTTCGTTGGTTTTTTTACTAGGACCAAACGCTCCACCATCCAATGTCCGGGGGCAAAATTCAAGTTCTACCAGTATTTTTGTTCAATGGAGCAATGTTCCAGAAGCTGATCAAAATGGTGTTATACTGAGTTACACAGTTATCTACAAGGCGTTATCAAATGGCGGTCCACAAACTGAGGTAGTGAGTGCTCCAACATCTCACGTAACATTGACAGGTCTGAATGAATACACCAACTACAGCATCATAGTGTTTGCCTCTACGATGAAGGGAGATGGAAATCCTAGTGTGCCTATCTTTGTTATCACAGATGAAGACAGTAAGTTCACTTGTGCTTTTGTCTGATGTTTTGATAAAGGACAATGCTTTCAAAAGGTAGCTTCAGGCTCGTTCTATTCGATACCTCCACTCATGTGCTGAACCTGAACGATGAATTACGCGCAGCAAAACAGCAGATCCTGTGAAAGAAATCTGATTTGTGTTAATGTTCTGTTTATGTTGTTTTGAATTTTACAGAACCAAATGCACCCCCAAATAATGTCCGGGGAGAAAACACAAGCTCTAACAGTATTTTAGTTCAATGGGGCAATGTTCCAGCGGCTGATCAAAATGGTGTTATAGTGAGTTACACAGTTACTTATAAGGTGTTACCAGATGGCAGTCCACAGAGGAATGTAGTGAGTGCTCCAACAACTCAAGTAACACTGACGGGTCTGAATGAATACACCAACTACAGCATCACAGTGTTTGCGTCAACGATAAAGGGAAATGGAAATTTGAGCGAACCTATTGTTGTTATTACAGATGAAGACAGTAAGTATAAAACTTAGTTGACTTGTTATTTGACATTTTTTATATGACGTATTTGTTAAGGTATGATTAGAAACACTAATTACAGGGCACCTGACTTTTTGTACGATGCTAATATGGGAAAATGCCTCTTTATTTTCCCACAGTCCTTCCTTTTTTGTGACTTACATCGAAATTATCTAGGATTGTCTTTTTACTGAAACCAATCTTCTCGTTTGTATTTTCTAAACTTTTTTAATGATTGACGAAGTGATCAGCCAATACTTAACGTCTATTTGGGTCAGAGGGATGAATCTTGATACGCAAATGAAACACCAGATCAGAATCTTAAGGTTTTTCATCTGAAATAAAAACCTTTCTGATCTCAGAGCAAACAGTACTTGCATTTTTAAAGAATAACTAGCGCAAATTTTATTGAAATTATGTAGCAATTGTATAAGGTTTCTTACAAACATACTCGCTGTCTTCACTAAAGGTACATTACATCTAATAGTATCCTTGACAAATTTTGCGAGCAACAGTCTAGGAAAAAACTCTATTAAATTTGTAGCTTTTCTTCGCGTTAAGCGTCAAAATGCTTGAAAGTACACGCTTTCCGACTCAAGTGGCGCAATTCTCTCTTTTGGGCGGCGCGTAAACCAACGTTTTAAAACATGTACAGGGGCCAGCTTTGGTGTGCGCCAAGCACGTTAAAGGTTGGACCAAGCGAACGAAGAAACTTACCACTTAGAATTCAGGCGATGCAAGTGCCCAGTTCCGTCTATGTAACAGGTTTGCAGGAGATCATGAAGGTTGTATGCAAAACGACACGGATTTGGTCATTTTAATTCCGTTCGAATGAATGAAATAAGGTACTTCAGATTTGAAAACATGGAAAAACTAAGCTATTCGATCAGCAAAACAACCTTTTAAACAGTTGCACGCGTAAAACTTGTGTTTTCAGCAGTTGCTCGGTGTTTTGGAGCCCTGGTGCTGATGAAACACTTGAAGTCTTTTTTGATATAAGCCGATGGTACGGAGACATGCCGGAATGCTTTCAGCAAGCGTACTACTCGAAACTGTTTTCCTACGTTTACGATTGAGGGAGGGGTGGGGATTCCAGGCCCGTACCTTGCTGTTTTCAGTGGCCGCGTTTCTACCCATTTAAACACATTTTCCAAACGTTCTTCTACAACAGTAGAAGACGTCTGAATTTTGAAAAGGCAGAAGTGTTTTGATTGTCAAATATTGTACAATCAGAGGGTACCATAAGACGATAGTGCTTTGCTTGTGCGGCATTTCTTGTTTTTTGGATTTTGTTTCGTTTCTAGGACCAAACGCTCCACCATCCAATGTCCGGGGAAAAAATTCAAGTTCTACCAGTATTTTTGTTCAATGGAGCAATGTTCCAGAAGCTGATAAAAATGGTGTTATAATGAGTTACACAGTTATCTACAAGGCGTTACCAAATGGCGGTCCACAAACTGAGGTAGTGAGTGCTCCAACATCTCACGTAACATTGACAGGTCTGAATGAATACACCAGCTACAGCATCATAGTGTTTGCCTCTACGATGAAGGGAGATGGAAATACTAGTGTGCCTATCTTTGTTATTACAGATGAAGACAGTAAGTTCACTTGTGCTTTTGTCTCATGTTTTGATAAAGGACAATGCTTTCAAAAGGTAGCTTCAGGCTCGTTCTAGTCGATACCTCCACTCATGAGCTGAACCTGAAGGATGAATTACCTATACGCGCAGCAAAACTGCAGATCCTGTGAAAGAAACCTGATTTGTGTTAATGTTCTGTTTATGTTGTTTTGAATTTTACAGAACCAAATGCACCCCCAAATAATGTCCAGGGAGAAAACACAAGCTCTAACAGTATTTTAGTTCAATGGGGCAATGTTCCAGCAGCTGATCAAAATGGTGTTATAGTGAGTTACACAGTTACTTATAAGGCGTTACCAGATGGCAGTCCACAGAGGAAGGTAGTGAGTGCTCCAACAACTCAAGTAACACTGACGGGTCTGAATGAATACACCAACTACAGCATCACAGTGTTTGCCTCTACGATAAAGGGAAACGGAAATATGAGCGAACCTATTGTTGTTATTACAGATGAAGACAGTAAGTAAACTTAGTTGACTTGTTTTTTGACATATTTATGTAACGTATTTGTTCAGGTAGGATAACAAACGCTTAGCAATAAATTTGGTTTGTAAATACAGGGTACTTAACTTTGTTTACGATGCAAAAATGAGAAAAATGCTTCTTTTTTCCCACAGACCTTCCTATGTTGTCGCACATACCTAAGTTGTAAAGGTTGTCTTTTTACTAAAAACAATCTTTTCGTTTGCATTTTCTCAAACTCTTTAGTATATCATTAAGTGAGCAGCCAATAATCGACGTCCATTTGGGTAAGGTGGGTAAATCTTGATACCCAATGAAAAACCAGATCAGAAAATTAAGGATTTTGATTTGAAATAAAAACCTTTTCAGATCTCAGATCAAACGGTTCTTGCATTTTTAAAGAACAACTTGTGCAAATGATATTGAAATTACATCGGAATTTCAATTCTCACAAACATACTCGCTGTCTTCATTAAACGTACATTACATCTAATAATTTACTTGACAAATTTTGCGAGCATCGGTTTAGGGAAAATTGTCCAGATTCTATTCAGCTTTTCTACGCGTTAAACGTCAAGGAGCTGGTTGTCCAAAGACGACCGGAAAATTGCATGTGATGCACTAAACTGAGAAAGGACGCCAATGCAAATGCCCACTTCCCTCTATGTAACGACCAGTAAAACAACCTTTTAAACAGTTGCACGCGTAAACCTTGTGTTTTTATCAGTTGCTCGGTGTTGTGAACTCCTGGTAAAACAATTGCAGTCTTTATTGATGTATTGCATAGCCGGTGGTACGGAGACATGCCGGAATGCGTTCAGCAACCGTGCTACTCGAAACTGTTTTCTCGCTTTTTCGATTGGGGGAGGGGTGGGTTTCCAAGCCCGTACATTGCTGTTTTCATTGGCTGGTTCTCTGTCCTTTTAAATAAATTTTGCAAATGCTGTTACACAACAGTAGAAGACGTCTTAATTCTGAAAAGGCAACAGTTTTTTGGTTGTAAAATAGTGTACAATAAGAGGGTAATGCTTTGGTTGTATGGCAGCTCTTGTTTTTTTTTTCTAGGACCAAACGCTCCACCATCCAATGTCGTGGGGCAAAATTCAAGTTCTACCAGTATTTTTGTTCAATGGGGCAATGTTCCAGCAGCTGATCAAAATGGTGTTATACTGAGTTACACAGTCACCTACAAAGCCTTACCAGATGGCAGTCCACAAACCAAGGTAGTGAGTACTCCAAGAACTCAAGCAACACTGACGGGTCTGAATGAATACACCAACTACAGCATCACAGTGTTTGCCTCTAGTGTAAAGGGCGGTGGAAGAATAAGTGCGCCTATCTTTGTTATCACAGATGAAGACAGTAAGTTCACTTGTGCTTTTGTCTGATATTTTGATAAAGGACAATGCTTTCAAAATGTAGCTTAGGCTCGTTCTAGTCGCTAGCTCCATTCATGTGCTGAATCTCAAGGACGAATTATGCGCAGCAAAAGAGCCTGTCCTGTGAAAGAAATCTGATTTGTGTTAATGTTCTGTTTATGTTGTTTTGAATTTTACAGAACCAAATGCACCCCCAAATAATGTCCAGGGAGAAAACACAAGCTCTAACAGTATTTTAGTTCAATGGGGCAATGTTCCAGCGGCTGATCAAAATGGTGTTATAGTGAGTTACACAGTTACTTATAAGGCGTTACCAGATGGCAGTCCACAGAGGAAGGTAGTGAGTGCTCCAACAACTCAAGTAACACTGACGGGTCTGAATGAATACACCAACTACAGCATCACAGTGTTTGCTTCCACGATCAAGGGAAACGGAAATATGAGCGAGCCTATTGTTGTTATTACAGATGAAGACAGTAAGTAAACTTAATTGACTTGTTTTTTGACATATTTATGTAACGTATTTGTTCAGGTATGATAACAAACGCTTAGCAATAAATTTGGTTTGTAAATAGAGGACTCTTTACGTACGATGCAAAAATGAGAAAAAATGTTTCTTTTTCCCACAGACCTTCCTGTGTTGTCGCTCTTACCGAAATTGTCTACAGTAGGTTGTCTTCTGACTGAAATCAATATTTTCTTTTGCATTTTCTTTAACTCTTTTATAATTCATTAAGTGAGCAGCCAATAATCGACGTCCGTTTGGGACAGGTGGGTGAATCTTGATACCCAACGAGAAACCAGATCAGAATCATTTCTTTGGTCGGATACCTTGTACTAGTCAATTTCCTTGAAGGCTTAGTTCTTAAGATAATTTCCAAAACTAAAATTTTACAATTTTTTTTAAAGCTTCCTGTTTTTTTGAACTCTAGTGTTGCTATGGTTTCCATTATATCGTTCCACTTAACCTCAAAGTATTGGACAACACAACAACGATGTAAAGAGATTGATAGAATTTACACGATGTCAGAAATATCTTTTTTCAATCCTTCCCTATTCCATAAACACCCTATTAGTAAAAATGTCTTGCAAGCCACCTAAAGCTAGACGCAAGTGCGCCGTTTGAAACATCCGTCAACGTCACTTTGTAGTCGCACTTAAAAGTCTAGGTTTTGTAGGCTTAACGAAAATGAGAGTTTTGGAATCACATCATGAATTGCAATTTAACAAATTGACGTCAGTTTTTTATGCCTCTGTCCTCTTATTGATGATAAATTTCGTCAAAACATTGTCAAAGTGTTGTAGATTCACGAGCCGCAGGGGAGTGGATCTACAAGTAACTTTGACAATGTTATTACGAAATTTATCATCAATAAGAGGACAGACGCATAAAAAACTGACGTCAATTTGTTTTTTACAATAACAAAAAGTAAAAACTGATTTTCAAACGGAAGAAAGAAATGCTATCTAGAGTCAATGGAAGATGCGATTGCCGTAGAATCTGAATTTTATCGCTGTAATTCGGAGAATCACAGGCTCGTAAATTAAAACTTTTGTAAGAATAGGTCAGAAATACAAGGACAAATTCGAATTGCTCAACTAACCTTTAATCCAGTGAAAACTGTTCACAAAATAATCCGTTAAAACACGGTTCAGCTTAATTTCATCAACAGCACAAATTCCTGCTCACCGCCGATTTTCATGTCTGAATCCACATTAAACATCCTCATCTTTTCGCTCTAAGGTTGCAATAGTTTCTTCAGTTTTAAGCCATAAATTTTAGATGATTTCCTCATTGACCACTACTAGATTTGTGGTACAATTCTTGCCTCATCAAGAACGCAGCACTTAAACTGAAGTTTGACAAAACTTTTGCTGATTGCGTCAGCTTTACGTGTTTCATCCGTCTCTACTCTTATTGACGATAAAAATTAGCCAATCAGCGCGCGAGAATTCGCTCAGTTATTGTAAAAAACCATCTTTAGTTTGGAAAGTATGTTCCTTTCATTCGTCCATTCGTCTTTTCGTTGGTTTTTTTTACTAGGACCAAACGCTCCACCATCCAATGTCCAGGGGCAAAATTCAAGTTCTACCAGTATTTTTGTTCAATGGAGCAATGTTCCAGAAGCTGATAAAAATGGTGTTATACTGAGTTACACAGTTATCTACAAGGCGTTTCCAGATGGCGGTCCACAAACTGAGGTAGTGACTGCTCCAACATCTCACGTAACATTGACAGGTCTGAATGAATACACCAACTACAGCATCATAGTGTTTGCCTCTACGATGAAGGGAGATGGAAATCCTAGTGTGCCTATCTTTGTTATCACAGATGAAGACAGTAAGTTCACTTGTGCTTTTGTCTCATATTTTGATAAAGGACAATGCTTTCAAAAGGTAGCTTCAGGCTCGTTCTAGTCGATACCTCCACTCATGTGCTGAACCTGAAGGATGAATTACCTATACGTGCAGCAAAACAGCAGATCCTGTGAAAGAAATCTGATTTATGTTAATGTTCTGTTTATGTTGTTTTGAATTTTACAGAACCAAATGCACCCCCAAATAATGTCCAGGGAGAAAACACAAGCTCTAACAGTATTTTAGTTCAATGGGGCAATGTTCCAGCAGCTGATCAAAATGGTGTTATAGTGAGTTACACAGTTACTTATAAGGCGTTACCAGATGGCAGTCCACAGAGGAAGGTAGTGAGTGCTCCAACAACTCAAGTAACACTGACGGGTCTGAATGAATACACCAACTACAGCATCACAGTGTTTGCCTCTACGATAAAGGGAAACGGAAATATGAGCGAACCTATTGTTGTTATTACAGATGAAGACAGTAAGTAAACTTAGTTGACTTGTTTTTTGACATATTTATGTAACGTATTTGTTCAGGTAGGATAACAAACGCTTAGCAAAAAATTTGGTTTGTAAATACAGGGCACTTAACTTTGTTTACGATGTAAAAATGAGAAAAATGCTTCTTTCTTCCCACAGACCTTCCTATGTTGTCGCACTTACCAAAGTTGTAAAGGTTGTCTTTTTACTAAAAACAATCTTTTCGTTTGCATTTTCTCAAACTCTTTAGTATATCATTAAGTGAGCAGCCAATAATCGACGTCCATTTGGGTAAGGTGGGTAAATCTTGATACCCAATGAAAAACCAGATCAGAAAATTAAGGATTTTGATTTGAATTAAAAACCTTTTCGGATCTCAGATCAAACGGTTCTTGCATTTTTAAAGAACAACTTGTGCAAACGATATTGAAATTACTTCGGAATTTCAATTCTCACAAACATACTCGCTGTCTTCATTAAACGTACATTACATCTAATAATTTACTTGACAAATTTTGCGAGCATCGGTTTAGGGAAAATTGTCCGGATTCTATTCAGCTTTTCTACGCGTTAAACGTCAAGGAGCTGGTTGTTCAAAGACGACCGGAAAATTGCATGTGATGCACTAAACTGAGAAAGGACGCCAATGCAAATGCCCACTTCCCTCTATGTAACGACCAGTAAAACAACCTTTTAAACAGTTGCACGCGTAAACCTTGTGTTTTTATCAGTTGCTCGGTGTTTTGAACTCCTGGTAAAACACTTGCAGCCTTTATTGATGTATTGCGTAGCCGGTGGTACGGAGACATGCCGGAATGCGTTCAGCAAGCGTGCTACTCGAAACTGTTTTCTCGCTTTTTCGATTGGGGGAGGGGTGGGGTTCCAAGCCCGTACATTGCTGTTTTCATTGGCTGGTTCTCTGTCCTTTTAAATAAATTTTGCAAATGTTGTTACACAACAGTAGAAGACGTCTTAATTCTGAAAAGGCAACGGTTTTCTGGTTGTAAAATAGTGTACAATAAGAGGGTAATGCTTTGGTTGTATGGCAGCTCTTGTCTTTTTTTCTAGGACCAAACGCTCCACCATCCAATGTCGTGGGGCAAAATTCAAGTTCTACCAGTATTTTTGTTCAATGGGGCAATGTTCCAGCAGCTGATCAAAATGGTGTTATACTGAGTTACACAGTCACCTACAAAGCCTTACCAGATGGCAGTCCACAAACCAAGGTAGTGAGTACTCCAAGAACTCAAGCAACACTGACGGGTCTGAATGAATACACCAACTACAGCATCACAGTGTTTGCCTCTAGTGTAAAGGGCGGTGGAAGAATTAGTGCGCCTATCTTTGTTATCACAGATGAAGACAGTAAGTTCGCTTGTGGTTTTGTCTGATATTTTGATAAAGGACAATGCTTTCAAAATGTAGCTTAGGCTCGTTCTAGTCGCTAGCTCCACTCATGTGCTGAATCTCAAGGACGAATTACGCGCAGCAAAAGAGCCGATCCTGTGAAAGAAATCTGATTTGTGTTAATGTTCTGTTTATGTTGTTTTGAATTTTACAGAACCAAATGCACCCCCAAATAATGTCCAGGGAGAAAACACAAGCTCTAACAGTATTTTAGTTCAATGGGGCAATGTTCCAGCGGCTAATCAAAATGGTGTTATAGTGAGTTACACAGTTACTTATAAGGCGTTACCAGATGGCAGTCCACAGAGGAAGGTAGTGAGTGCTCCAACAACTCAAGTAACACTGACGGGTCTGAATGAATACACCAACTACAGCATCACAGTGTTTGCTTCCACGATCAAGGGAAACGGAAATATGAGCGAGCCTGTTGTTGTTATTACAGATGAAGACAGTAAGTAAACTTAGTTGACTTGTTTTTTGACATATTTATGTAACGTATTTGTTCAGGTATGATAACAAACGCTTAGCAATAAATTTGGTTTCTAAATACAGGAGTCTTTACGTACGATGCGAAAATGAGAAAAAATGTTTCTTTTTCCCGCAGACCTTCCTATGTTGTCGCTCTTACCGAAATTGACTAGGTTGTCTTTTGACTGAAATCAATATTTTCTTTTGCATTTTCTTTAACTCTTTTATAATTCACTAAGTGAGCAGCCAATAATCGACGTCCATTTGGGACAGGTGGGTGAATCTTGATACCCAACGAGAAACCAGATCACAATCATTTCTTTGGTCGGATACCTTGTACTAGTCAATTTCCTTGAAGGCTTAGTTTTTAAGATAATTTCCAAAACTAAAATTGTAAAATTTTTTTTAAAGCTTCCTGTTTTTTTGAACTCTAGTGTTGCTATGGTTTCCATTGTATCGTTCCACTTAACCTCAAAGTATTGGACAACAACAACGATGTAAAGATATTGATAGAATTTACACGATGTCAGAAATATCTGTTTTCAATCCTTCCCTATTCCATAAACACCCTATTAGTAAAAATGTCTTGCAAGCCACCTAAAGCTAGACGCAAGTGCGCCGTTTGAAACATCCGTCAACGTCACTTTGTAGTCGCACTTAAAAGTCTGGGTTTTGTAGGCTTAACGAAAATGAGAGTTTTGGAATCACATCATGAATTGCAACAACCATCTTTAGTTGGAAAGTATGTTACTTTCATTCGTCCATTCGTCCTTTGGTTGGTTTTTTTTTCTAGGACCAAACGCTCCACCATCCAATGTCCGGGGGCAAAATTCAAGTTCTACCAGTATTTTTGTTCAATGGAGCAATGTTCCAGAAGCTGATCAGAATGGTGTTATACTGAGTTACACAGTTATCTACAAGGCGTTACCAAATGGCGGTCCACAAACTGAGGTAGTGAGTGCTCCAACATCTCACGTAACATTGACAGGTCTGAATGAATACACCAATTACAGCATCATAGTGTTTGCCTCTACGATAAAGGGAGATGGAAATACTAGTGTGCCTATCTTTGTTATCACAGATGAAGACAGTAAGTTCACTTGTGCTTTTGTCTCATATTTTGATAAAGGACAATGCTTTCAAAAGGTAGCTTCAGGCTCGTTCTAGTCGATACCTCCACTCATGTGCTGAACCTGAAGGATGAATTACCTATACGTGCAGCAAAACAGCAGATCCTGTGAAAGAAATCTGATTTATGTTAATGTTCTGTTTATGTTGTTTTGAATTTTACAGAACCAAATGCACCCCCAAATAATGTCCAGGGAGAAAACACAAGCTCTAACAGTATTTTAGTTCAATGGGGCAATGTTCCAGCAGCTGATCAAAATGGTGTTATAGTGAGTTACACAGTTACTTATAAGGCGTTACCAGATGGCAGTCCACAGAGGAAGGTAGTGAGTGCTCCAACAACTCAAGTAACACTGACGGGTCTGAATGAATACACCAACTACAGCATCACAGTGTTTGCCTCTACGATAAAGGGAAACGGAAATATGAGCGAACCTATTGTTGTTATTACAGATGAAGACAGTAAGTAAACTTAATTGACTTGTTTTTTGACATATTTATGTAACGTATTTGTTCAGGTAGGATAAACGCTTAGCAAAAAATTTGGTTTGTAAATACAGGGCACTTAACTCTGTTTACGATGCAAAAATGAGAAAAATGCTTCTTTTTTCCCACAGACCTTCCTATGTTGTCGCTCTTACCAAAGTTGTAAAGGTTGTCTTTTTACTAAAAACAATCTTTTCGTTTGCATTTTCTCAAACTCTTTAGTATATCATTAAGTGAGCAGCCAATAATCGACGTCCATTTGGGTAAGGTGGGTAAATCTTGATACCCAATGAAAAGCAGATCAGAAAATTAAGGATTTTGATTTGAAATAAAAACCTTTTCGGATCTCAGATCAAACGGTTCTTGCATTTTCAAAGAACAACTTGTGCAAATGATATTGAAACTACATCGGAATTTCAATTCTCACAAACATACTCGCTGTCTTCATTAGACGTACATTACATCTAATAATTTACTTGACAAATTTTGCGAGCATCGGTTTAGGGAAAACTGTCCAGATTCTATTCAGCTTTTCTACCCGTTAAACGTCAAGGAGCTGGTTGTCCAAAGACGACCGGAAAATTGCATGTGATGCACTAAACTGAGAAAGGACGCCAATGCAAATGCCCACTTCCCTCTATGTAACGACCAGTAAAACAACCTTTTAAACAGTTGCACGCGTAAACCTTGTGTTTTTATCAGTTGCTCGGTGTTTTGAACTACTGGTAAAACAGTTGCAGTCTTTATTGATGTATTGCATAGCCGGTGGTACGGAGACATGCCGGAATGCGTTCAGCAAGCGTGCTACTCGAAACTGTTTTCTCGCTTTTTCGATTGGGGGAGGGGTGGGGTTCCAAGCCCGTACATTGCTGTTTTCATTGGCTGGTTCTCTGTCCTTTTAAATAAATTTTGCAAATGTTGTTACACAACAGTAGAAGACGTCTTAATTCTGAAAAGGCAACAGTTTTTTGGTTGTAAAATAATCTACAATAAGAGGGTAATGCTTTGGTTGTATGGCAGCTCTTGTCTTTTTTTCTAGGACCAAACGCTCCACCATCCAATGTCGTGGGGCAAAATTCAAGTTCTACCAGTATTTTTGTTCAATGGGGCAATGTTCCAGCAGCTGATCAAAATGGTGTTATACTGAGTTACACAGTCACCTACAAAGCCTTACCAGATGGCAGTCCACAAACCAAGGTAGTGAGTACTCCAAGAACTCAAGCAACACTGACGGGTCTGAATGAATACACCAACTACAGCATCACAGTGTTTGCCTCTAGTGTAAAGGGCGGTGGAAGAATTAGTGCGCCTATCTTTGTTATCACAGATGAAGACAGTAAGTTCGCTTGTGGTTTTGTCTGATATTTTGATAAAGGACAATGCTTTCAAAATGTAGCTTAGGCTCGTTCTAGTCGCTAGCTCCACTCATGTGCTGAATCTCAAAGACGAATTACGCGCAGCAAAAGAGCCGATCCTGTGAAAGAAATCTGATTTGTGTTAATGTTCTGTTTATGTCGTTTTGAATTTTACAGAACCAAATGCACCCCCAAATAATGTCCAGGGAGAAAACACAAGCTCTAACAGTATTTTAGTTCAATGGGGCAATGTTCCAGCGGCTGATCAAAATGGTGTTATAGTGAGTTACACAGTTACTTATAAGGCGTTACCAGATGGCAGTCCACAGAGGAAGGTAGTGAGTGCTCCAACAACTCAAGTAACACTGACGGGTCTGAATGAATACACCAACTATAGCATCACAGTGTTTGCTTCCACGATCAAGGGAAACGGAAATATGAGCGAGCCTGTTGTTGTTATTACAGATGAAGACAGTAAGTAAACTTAGTTGACTTGTTTTTTGACATATTTAGGTAACGTATTTGTTCAGGTATGATAACAAACGCTTAGCAATAAATTTGGTTTCTAAATACAGGACTCTTTACGTACGATGCAAAAATGAGAAAAAGTGTTTCTTTTTCCGACAGACCTTCCTATGTTGTCGCTCTTACCGAAATTGTCTAGGCTGTCTTTTGACTGAAATCAATATTTTCTTTTGCATTTTCTTTAACTCTTTTATAATTCATTAAGTGAGCAGCCAATAATCGACGTCCATTTGGGACAGGTGGGTGGATCTTGATACCCAACGAGAAACCAGATCACAATCATTTCTTTGGTCGGATACCTTGTACTAGTCAATTTCCTTGAAGGCTTAGTTTTTAAGATAATTTCCAAAACTAAAATTTTACAATTTTTTTTAAAGCTTCCTGTTTTTTTGAACTCTAGTGTTGCTATGGTTTCCATTATATCGTTCCACTTAACCTCAAAGTATTGGACAACAACAACGATGTAAAGAGATAGAATTTACACGATGTCAGAAATATCTGTTTTCAATCCTTCCCTATTCCATAAACACCCTATTAGTAAAAATGTCTTGCAAGCCACCTAAAGCTAGACGCAAGTGCGCCGTTTGAAACATCCGTCAACGTCACTTTGTAGTCGCACTTAAAAGTCTGGGTTTTGTAGGCTTAACGAAAATGAGAGTTTTGGAATCACATCATGAATTGCAACAACCATCTTTAGTTTGGAAAGTATGTTACTTTCATTCGTCCATTCGTCCTTTCGTTGGTTTTTTTTTCTAGGACCAAACGCTCCACCATCCAATGTCCGGGGGCAAAATTCAAGTTCTACCAGTATTTTTGTTCAATGGAGCAATGTTCCAGCAGCTGATCAAAATGGTGTTATACTAAGTTACACAGTTACCTATAAGGCGTTACCAGATGGCAGTCCGCAGACGAAGGTAGTGAGTGCTCGAAGATCTCAAGCAACACTGATGGGTCTGAATGAATACACCAACTACAGCATCACAGTGTTTGCCTCTACGGTAAAGGGCGGTGGAAGAATTAGTGCGCCTATCTTTGTGAACACAGATGAAGACAGTAAGTTCACTTGCTCTTTTGTCTGATATCCTGATAAAGGACAATGCTTTCAAAAGGTAGCTTAGGCTCGTTCTAGTCGGTAGCTCCACTCATGTGCTGAACCTGAAGGAGGAATTTTACGCGCAGCAAAAGAGCCGCAGCGCCTGAATCAATAATGAATGGGTCTTGTGCACTATACGACAATAAAGCAGAGGGGAACGATATAAACTCCGGAACGTTTTAGTTTGGAAAATTAAAAGAAATGTATCAGACTGCTGAAAGGTTTGTATGATTGCAAAATATTGCGAGGTACATTTATGTTTATGTTGGAAATAATCGCAAACTTACCTCAACCGTTTTCTTCTTTTCGGTATTAAACAGCAAATGTTAGCGATTGTCAGGATTTGTGTTCGCCTTCTACCTCTCACTCGTACTGGTAAAAGCCTTCGTGAGTGGATTGGGAGCTGATTTACACTGCGTTCTTTTCTTTGTATTTTTTTGTAGATGTTTTTGTCTGTTTTTGTCTCTTGACCTAATGTTGCAATATACCTAAAAACTAAGTCAGATTAGCCATTTCTTTATTGGGAATCCTTCTACTACCTAATTGTTTTGAAGGATCAGTTTTAAAGGTAATTTCCAAAAACCGGAATTTTCCATTTTTTTTTCAAAGTTTCTTTGTGTTGAACTTCAGTGTTGCCATGGTTTCTATTATGGCGTTCCAATTAACCTCAAAGTATTGAGAAACAACAACGATGTAAAGAGATTGAAACAGATGGAATTTACACGATGTCATAAATCCTTTTTTTGCAATCTTTTCTCATTCCATAAGCACCGTAGCAGTGAAAATCTCTTGCGAGCCACCTAACGTTAGACACAAGTGACACAAGTGCACCGTTTGAAACATCCGTCAACGTCACTTTGCAGTCGCACTTAATAGTCTACATTTTGTAGGCTTAACGAAAAGGGGAGTTTTGGAATCACACCAAGAATTGCATTAACCAGCTTTAGTTTGGAAAGTATGTTACTTTGATTCGTCCATTAGTCGTTTCAGTCGTTGCGTTTCTTTTCTTTCTAGGACCAAACGGTCCACCATCCAATGTTCGGGGGCAAAATTCAAGTTCCACGAGTATTTTTGTTCAATGGAGCAATGTTCCAGCAGCTGATCAAAATGGTGTTATACTGAGCTACACAGTTACCTATAAGGCGTTACCAGATGGCAGTCCGCAAACCAAGGTAGTGAGCGCTCCAACAACTCACGTAACATTGACAGATCTGAATGAATACACCAACTACAGCATCACAGTATTTGCCTCTACGAGGAAGGGAAATGGAAATACTAGTGTGCCTATCATTGTTATCACAGATGAAGACAGTAAGTTCTTAAGCAACTTGTAAAAAGGAAGAGTAATTACCAAGGCAAGGAAACACAAAGTTCCTTGTTACTTCTAGTTCTTGAGAAGTCAGTTTAAAAACGTTTGAACTGTCTTACTTTTGACTCAGATTTTCTGAATTGGAGGTCAATAGTGGTAGATAGTGGTCAATAGTGGTAATAGTGGTAGTAGTGGTAGTCAATAGTGGTAGTGGTAGTGGTCAATAGTGGTCAATAGTGGTAGATTAGTATCGTTACCATTTCAACCACATTTCAGGAACACTGAGTTGAGAATTTTTTGTGTATATTGACACTCAATGGAATACTGAGTCCACGAACAGTAATATCATTGTGTCGGTTAGATGGTAAACCGCCTCTTCCTGCGGAGGTGAAGAGCGAATACTATCCTTAAGTTTGAGTAGCTAATCAGAGGGCGTGAAAAATGCTTTTTCTTGGGCGGTATATACCAATATTGTTGATCCTTCTAAAGCCATAGTTACTGACCATACATCCCCGTACATCTCCACACGAATTACTCAACACTGAACACTCTAATTTTACAGTCAAACCGGATGTTCTTTTCCGGGCAACTTTGGACACTTTCGGCACATTGGTATTTTGATTGACAACTTGCTCGGACCAATTTGCAACCACCGCGAACAACTTGCTCGCTTCAGTTACGAAGTTGTGTCATTTGAAAGCTGCGTCGCTAGTTTTCTTGGCAAACTCCTTTTTAAATTGAAACTTTGATTTGGAATATTACCCAGCTGGTGAAATTAGAGTTCTGTCATGCGAACGACAACGTGAGGCAATTTTTTTTAAAGCAACAACGACAAATTTTACATGTGATATAAAACAAAACAGGAAATTTAAACCACAACATATTGTCTACAAAAGCAACTTTATCTCAACAGCGGATCTCATAGCTTTTAACTAGGCAACATTTCTAATATTGCAAACTTTAAGAGGAATTTAAAGAGAAATCTACACAAATAAACTTGCGACTGGCCGACGCGAACAACTTCAAAACCTCAATCCCTTCATTTAGTTCACATAATTACTCTTGCATCTGCATTATTGCAGCAACTCACCTCGCTTGTTCCTAGCGGTGCAGCTTTCGTTATTTTTTTGGTAGTACAAGCTCAGTTTTCTGAATGTACACAAACTAATTTGCAAACTGAAGCGAGCAAGTTGCTCGCGGCGGTTGGAAGTGGCTCCAAGCAAGTTGTCAATCAAAATACCAATGTTGCGGCGGAAGTTTGCAAAGTTGCACGGAAAAGAACATCCGGTTTGACTGTAAGTATAGTTTGAGTCTCCCTATTGAAGACTTTGAGAGCCACCCATGGCCAAGTGTTACAGTTACTAAGAAAAAGGTAGTTAAACTTCTTCTTTGATGCTGTCAAACCTGTGTAGGTCAGTAATTAATGTTCCTGCGGTTTGAATTTTACAGAACCAAATGCTCCCCCATCTAATGTGAAGGGACACAATTCAAGCTCTACCAGCATTTTTGTTCAATGGAGCAATGTTCCAGCAGCTGATCAAAATGGTGCTATACTGAGTTACACAGTTACCTACAAGGCGTTACCAGATGGCAGTTCACAAACCAATGTAGTGATGGCTCCAACAACTCAAGTAACATTGACGGGTCTGAATGAGTTCACCAACTACAGCATCACAGTGTTTGCCTCTACTGTAAAGGGAGATGGAAACGTGAGCGAACCTGTCATGGTCATCACGGATGAAGATAGTACGTTTTGATGTGCTCTGCATAATAATGATATATAAATCAAACCGGGTATTTTAATAACCTGAACTTATGGGAGTAGAGAATTTGAGCGAAGGTAATGGTAAAAATGATGCTTCGTTTATAAAAAATATGTTTTGTGATAAGCTTAGAACATTCATATTTCAGAGGTTTTGTGGCTGTAACAAGAAACAAATATGTTACTCAATCTTGCCGCACAGGAACTCAATGTCATCTTCGATCGGCACTGCTCTCATGCATGGCTCTATTAAGTGGGCTAAATGTTAATTGTTTAGCTTAATTCCGGAAACGTTTCTTATAATTTCCCATTTTAAATTCGTGTAATTTGAAGACTAAGTCTTAATTGTCCCATTATTTTCCATAATTTATTTCTTGAGCAAGATGGAATATTCAGCTTGTCGCGAGCGTGGGACAAAGAACAAATCTGAGTCCTCGACTGGACTCGAACCCATGACCTCCCGTACACCGGTTGGGCAATCTAACCACTGAGCTACTGGGAGACTCGTGGCGAGCGAGGTCATATTTACTGAGTTCGTTGCGACACGCGTCCTGCATATTGCTAGGATCAGCAATGTCGAAAGCACCGTGTGTGATAATAAAGAAAGAAAGATGGTAAATTTTAAGCTCGAAAAGAAATGAGAAAGATGGAGTATTCAGCTTGCCGCGAGCGTGGAACAAAGAAAAAATCTGAGTTTATTTCTTGTTTACAGAACCAAACGCTCCACCATTTAATGTCCAGGGACACAGCACAAGCTCTACCAGTGTCTTAGTTCAATGGAAGAATGTTCCAGCAGCTGATCAAAATGGTGTTATACTGGGTTACACAGTTACCTACAAGGCGTTACCAGATGGCAGTCCACAGACCAAGGTAGTGAGTGCTCCAACAACTCTAGTAACACTGACGGGTCTGAATGAATACACCAACTACAGCATCACAGTGTTTGCTTCTACGATTAAAGGAAACGGAAATATGAGCGAACCTATTGTTGTTATTACAGATGAAGACAGTATGTAAACTTAGTTGACTTGTTTTTGTAACATTTTTATGTAACGTATTTGTTTAGGTATGATAACAAACGCTTAGAAGTAAATTTGGTTTCTAAATACAGGACACTTTACGTATGATACCCAATGAGAAACCAGATGAGAATCATTTCTTTGGTAGGGTACCTTGTTCTAGTCAATTTCGTTGAAGGTTTAGTTTTAGAGATAATTTCCAAAACTAAAATTTTACTTTTTTTAAAAAGCTTTCTGTTTGTTGAACTCTAGTGTTGCCATGGTTTCCATTATGGCGTTCCAATTTACCTTTAAGTATTGGACAACAACAACGATGTAAAGAAATTGATAGAATTTACACGATGTCAGAAATACCTTTTTTACAATCCTTCCCTATTCCATAAACACCGTATTAATAAAAATGTCTTGGAAGCCACCTAAATTTAGACGCAAGTGCGCCGTTTGAAACATCCGTCAACGTCACTTTATAGTTGCACTTAAAAGTCTAGGTTTTGTAGGCTTAACGAAAATGAGAGTTTTGGAATCACATCATGAATTGCAATAACTATGCATCTTTAGTTTGGAAAGTATGTTACTTTCATTCGTCCATTCGTCCTTTGGTTCGTTTTTTTTTCCAGGACCAAACGCTCCACCATCCAATGTCCGGGGGCAAAATTCAAGTTCTACCAGTATTTTTGTTCAATGGAGCAATGTTCCAGCAGCTGATCAACATGGTGTTATACTGAGTTACACAGTTACCTATAAGGCGTTACCAGCTGGCAGTCAACGAACCAAGGTAGTGAGTGCTCCAACAACTCACGCAACACTGACAGATCTGAATGAATACACCAACTACAGCATCACAGTGTTTGCGTCTGCGATAAAGGGAGATGGAAATTTGAGCGAACCTATTGTTGTTATTACAGATGAAGACAGTAAGCAAACTTAGTTGACTTGTTATTTGTCATTTTTTAAGACGTATTCGTTAAGGTATGATAACAAACACTAAGCAATATATTTGGCTACTAATTACAGGGCACCTTCATTTATGTACGATGCAAATATTGGAAAATGCCTCTTTATTTTCCCACAGACCTTCCTTTTTTGTCACTCTCAGCGACATTATCTAGGATTGTCTTTTTACTGAAACCAATGTTCTCGTTTGTATTTCTTAAACTTTTTAATGATTGACGAAGTGATCAGCCAATAATTAACCTCTATTTGGGTCAGAGGGAAGAATCTCGATCGCAAATAAAACACCCGATCAAAATCTTAAGGGTTTTGATCTGAAATAAAAACCTTTGTGATCTCAGAGCAAGCAGTACTTGCATTTTTAAGAACAACTAGTGCAAATTCTATTGAAATTATGTAGCAGTTGTCTTAGGTTTCTTACAAACATACTCGCTGTCTTCACGAAAGGTACATTACATCTTACAATATCCTTGAGAAATTTTGCGAGCAATAGTTTAGGGAATACTATTGATTTTTTTAGCTTTTCTTCGCGCTTAATGTCAAAATACTTGAAAGTGCACGCTTTCCGACTGAAGTGGCGCAATTCTCTCTTTTGGGCTGCACGCAGCCCAACGTTTGAAAACACATAAAAGAGCCAACTTTTGGAGTGCCAACAAGAAACTTACAACTTAGAATTCAGGCGATGTAAATGCTCAGCTCCCTCTATGTAACAGGCCTGCAGGGAATCATAAAAGTTGTATGCAAAGTGACACGGATTTGGCCATTTTCCTTCCCTTCGAATAAATCAAATAAAGTACTTCAGATGTGAAAACATAGAAAGACTAAGCTATTCAAACAGTTAAACAAACCTTTTAAATAGTTGCACGTGTAAACGTATGGTGGACTTAATACTTCGGTCTTGCGCTTTCATCAGTTGCTCGGTGTTTTGAACCCTGGTAAAACACTTGCAGTGTTTATTGATATATTGCATAGCCGAAGGTACGAAGACGTGTCGGAATGCTTTCAGCAAGCGTGCTACTGGAAACTGTTTTCTCACTTTTTGATTGGGGAAGGGGTGGGGTTCCCAGTCCGTACCTTGCTGTTTTCAGTGGCTGTTTCTCTGTCCTTTTAAATACATTTTGCAAACGCTGTTCCACAAAAGTAAAAGAGGTCTGAATTCTGAAAAGGCAACAGTTTTTTGGTTGTAAAATATCTTACAATCAGAGGGTAATGCTTTGGTTGTACGGCAGCTCTTGCTTTTTTCCCTAGGACCAAACGCTCCACCATCCAATGTCCGGGGGCAAAATTCAAGTTCTACCAGTATTTTTGTTCAATGGAGCAATGTTCCAGAAGCTGATCAAAATGGTGTTATACTGAGTTACACAGTTACTTACAAGGGGTTACCAGATGGCATTCCACAGACGAGGGTAGTGAGTACTCCAAGAACTCAAGTAACACTGACGGGTCTGAATGAATACACCAACTTCAGCATCATGGTGTTTGCCAGTACGATCAAGGGAAACGGAAATATGAGCGAACCTATTGTTGTTATGACAGATGAAGACAGTAAGTAAACTTATAGGTGACTTTTTTTTGACATATTTAGGAAACGTATTTGTTCTGGTATGATAACAAACGCTTAACAATAAATTTTGTTTCTAAATACAGGACACTTAACTGCATGTACAATGCAAAAATGAGAAAAATGCTTCTTTTTTCCAACAGACCTTCCTATTTTGTCGCTCTTACCGAATTTGTCCAGGTTGTCCTTTTACTGAAAACAATCTTTTCGTTTGTATTTTCTCAAACTCCTTAATAATTCATTAAGTGAGCAGCGAATAATCGACGTTCATTTGGGTCAGGTGGGTGAATCTTGATACCCAATGAAAAACTAGATCAGAAACTTAAGGATTTTGATTTGAAATAATAACTTTTACGGATCTAAAATCAAACAGTTCTTGCATTTTTAAAGAAGAACTTGTGCAAATGATATTGAAATTACATGCTCCAAGAACTCAAGTAACACTGACAGGGCTGAATGAATATACCAACTACAGCATCGCAGTGTTTGCCTCTACGATCTAGGGAAACGGAAATTCTATTTTACCTGTCTTTGTTATCACAGATGACGACAGTAGGTTCAATAGATGTGTGCTTAGTTGCACATTTTAATATTGTAAAATTTTAGCTTTGAAGCAAATTAGTTCCTTTTGGAATGGGAAAGCTAACTAAATCTGAAGCAGAATAAGTCCTGAAAATTTGTTACCGTAATGATTCGATTTAGCGCCCGGGGTGCTTATTTACTTTTGGCACCTCAATGGAGGGCGCTTATTCGAGACATTCGGGACAGGGTGCTTATTTAATTTTTTGAGAAACAACCAAATGTTGAAAACAAAACTTTAATAAATATTAAAATGACTAACAATAACAGAAACTGTAACAGTAACAAATTGTTGAAAGTTCAGTTACTTTAAAAAGAATTGTTCATTTTAGCAGTAAATATATACATGTACGGTACGGTGAATGTTCAAGAGTTTATCTACGGTAACTGACAAAAACAGAAACTGTAACAGTAACAAATCGTTAAAAGTTCAGTTACTTTTAAAAGAATTGTTCATTTTCGCAGTAACAAATATACCTGTACGGTACGGTGAATGTTCATGACTTTATCTATTCGACGTCGGTGTCACTTGCGTCAATTATCAAGCTATCTGGTGCCACATCCTTGACGTCGGATTCTGTGATCCCGTCGAAAGGATCCTTGTCGCGTGAATTGCTCATGGCTTGTTGAACAACCTTGAGCCGTTCTAGCCCTGCACGGCAAGGCTGATTTTCCTTGAAGGAGTGAATGTTTCCGTCCTCTGATCCATCCACTGCAACGGTTAGCGCACAGCTCTTGAATGAATTGATAATCATTGCTTTGTCCAAGCCATCCCACGCCGCAAGGATCCACTTAACTATCTCTCTCCGCGGTGGAGCACGCATGTTTCCCGCTGCAATGAAAGAGTGTGCTGCACCAGCCATCCATTCATCATATTTCTCTGTGACATTTGCTTTAAAAGGCTTATTCCAGACCACGTCGGGCGCTTGAATGTATTTCGTACAACCCCCTGGGATGATTAAAGGATCTACCTTTGACGTGCGTAGTTCTTGTTTGACTGTTTCTATCACGTGGCACTTGAACGAATCCCACGCCAAGATTCGTCGGGCGAATGAAAACGTCCCCAGAACACTTCTTACCCAGTCAAGGGTCAGTTCTTCGTTCATCCACCCATTAGAAGATGATGCTACAACACATTTAGCCTTGAATTCTTCATTGAGTAATTTGGTTTCTCTCTTAGCACCGGGAAAGACGATAAAAGGCTTCAATTTCGTTCCATCTGCTTTCGCTGTTAAGCAAACTGAAACCTTTGTCTTCTCGCGGCCAGTTGTTTTCATGGCTATCGTGTTGTGGCCGATGGAATCAACAGTTGTATTGGAAAGCATGTCTTGCCAAACGGCTGTTTCGTCCATTGCTATAATATCACTGTCACTGTAGGCGAACTTTACACATAGCCGTCTTGCTTGTAACACATATGCGATCAGTTTGTCAATTAGTTTTTCGGGATCCTTTTGGGATTCTGTTGTCTTGCGCCGTATACATAACCCATGTCTGGTCATGAACTTCTGTACCCACCCAATGCTTGCCGTGAATGTTGGAGGAAGATCCATTTTCTTGCATTTCTCTTCGTGGAGAAACCTTGCTTTGCTTCTGACCATTTTCCTTGATACACGAAAACCATTAGAGCGTCGTTCATGGACCCATTCCAATAAGACTTCTTCAATATCCAGAACAGAAGGCTTTCTTCCCGCCCCGTCGAGTCGCTTTCCCTTGCAACTAGCAGATTCTAATTTACTCTGGTTTGCTCACCACTCTCGTATTCTCTTCCGGTCTATGTTGAACTTCTTCGCTGCTTTATGGTTACTATTGCATTTCAAGGCAAACCGTACGGCTTCTAGTTTAAATTCTGTTGAATAAGAATTGATCTTTTTGCCAGCATGAGACTGAGAAGCATCAGCCTCCATGTTTTTACGCAAAGTGGTCACTGTACGCAGCTGGATACGTGTAAGAATGGGTTTAGGGTTGCAAGTGAACGTGACTGCTCGAAGCTGTTAATGATTCACCGTATGTAAGAACAATGCAAACGACATAAATTATGAGACAGAAGCGGGAAAGCAGCTACGCGCGGAAATTACCGGTGGTAAACACCTACGATTATGGCTCGTTCTGACTATCACTTGATTTGGAATTCGATGTTTGGTTATGAAGTGGAATTTTCGTCTGTTATACGAGATCATCACGTTTACAAAGCAGCGTGGTCTCCAATCATAGGAGAGTCTCTGGCATGCAGGAAAGATGACCGTAAAGAAGCTAAAGAACACGATGAATACGCAGTTAAGACTTACCTTGAAGCTGATAACAAACTTGTTGGGCATTAGCCGATGGAACTTTCCTTCCTTATATTCACATTTCTCATAGCCCGCCATGAGAACAAAGTACAGGTCAAAGTGACTGGATCAAGGAGACTGGAAAACGGACTTGTTGTCCCTGGATCCTTCCTGACCAAAACGACCAGCAGAGCAATCGCCACAAAATTTGAAGTAGAGATTATTCGTTTGAAAGAATTATGTAGTCACATGGACATAACAGTTGAGAAACTCAGACGAAGACAACTGTTTTGTGATGCATTATTACGTATGTCAGCTATTAAAGGAAGATGAACCACGATTGATACGTACTCTGAAGGCGAATAGAATAGGGGCGCTTATTAGAATAGGGGCGCTTATTAGAGTAGGGGCGCTAATAAGAATGGGGGCGCTTATTAGAATGGGGGCGCTTATTGGAATAGGGGCGCTTATTGACAAAAACACATTCGAAGGGGGGCGCTTATTCGGAAGGGGGCGGTTATTGGAAGGAGGGCGTTAAATCGAATCATTACGGTACTTCAATTGCCAGTTTTCTGGTAAAGCACTTTTTTTGAAACCTAATTATGCACTTGTGGTTGTTTGTGTTGATGCTGTTTGCAGAACCAAATGCTCCCCCATCTCATGTGAAGGGATACAACAAAAGTTCTACCAGCATTTTTGTTCAATGGAGCAATGTTCCAGCAGCTGATCAAAATGGTGTTATACTGAGTTACACAGTTACCTACAAGGCATTACCAGATGGCAGTACACAAACCAAGGTAGTGAGTGCTCCAACAACTCAAGTAACACTGACGGGTCTGAATGAATACACCAACTACAGCATCACAGTGTTTGCCAGTACGATCAAGGGAAACGGAAATATGAGCGAACCTATTGTTGTTATTACAGATGAAGACAGTAAGTAAACTTAGTTGACTTGTTTTTGACATATTTATGTAACGTATAGTTATTTGTTGAGGTATGATAACAAACGCTTAGCAATAGATTTGGTTTCTAAATACAGGACACTTGACTTTATGTACGATTCAAGAATGAGACAAATGCGTCTTTTTTCCCACAGACCTTCCTATTTTGTCGCTCTTACCAAAATTACCTATTTTGTCTTTTTACTGAAAACAATCTTTTCGTTTGCATTTTTTCAAACTCTTTAATGATTCATTAAGTGAGCAGCCAATAATCGACGTCCATTTGGGTCAGGTGGGTGAATATTGATACCCAATGAAAAACCAGACCAGAAAATTAAAGATTTTGATTTGAAATAACAACCTTTTTGGATCTAAGATCAAACAGTTCTTGCATTTTTAAAGAACGACTTGTGCCAATGATATTGAAATTACATCGGAATTTCAATTCTCACAAACATATTCGCTGTCTTCACTAAACGTACATTACATCTAGTAATTTCCTTGACAAATTTTGGGAGCATCGGCTTAGGGAAAACTGTCCAGCTTTTCTTCGTGTTAAGCGTCAAGGAGCTGGTTCTTCAAAGACCACAGGAAAATTGCATGTGATGCACTAAATTGAGAAAGGACGCCAATGCAAATGTCCAGTTCCTTCTATGTAACAGACCTGGAGGAAAACATGAAAGTTGTATGCAAAATGACGCAGATTTAACCATCCCCTCAATTGAATCCAAAAAGGTGTTTGCCTCTACGATCAAGGGAAACGGAAATGCTTGTTTACCTATCTTTGTTATCACAGATGAGGACAGTAAGTTCAATAGATGTGTGTTTAATTTCACATTTTGATATTGTACAACTTAAGTTTTTAGGCAAATTAGTTCCTTCCGTAGACTTGAGGAAAAATGGGAAAGTAAACGAAATCTGAGGCAGAATACGTTCTGAAAATTTGTTACTTGCAATTTCCAATTTTGCTGGTGAAGCACTTTTTGAAACTTTATAATACATTTGTGGTTGTTTGTGTTGATGCTGTTTGCAGAACCAAATGCTCCCCCATCTAATGTGAAGGGACACAATACAAGCTCTACCAGCATTTTTGTTCAGTGGAGCAATGTTCCAGCAGCTGATCAAAATGGTGTTATACTGAGTTACACAGTTACCTACAAGGCGTTACCAGATGGCAGTCCACAAACCAAGGTAGTGAGCCCTCCAGCAACTCAAGCAACACTGACAGGTCTGAATGAATACACCAACTACATTATCACAGTGTTTGGTTCTACTTTAAAGGGCGGTGGAAGAATTAGTGCGCCTATCATTGTTGTTACGGAGCAAGACAGTAAGTTAACAAGCATATGAAAATTCGTTTGTGGGCAAATTCTCATCTTTTGTTTTGTGATAGTGCTGACGGTTGTTCTTCATCTCAGATTTTCTCAAAGAGTTAGTAATTTCCTACTGTAGTAGTAATCTAAGTCCCGCAGTACAGTAGATATGTGCATGGGGTGAAAGAGTACTCTGACCCACAGAGAACATCCCCTAGAGAAAGCGGATGGTCATAGGACATCCACAGTCTTACATTCACACCACTGACTGACAGCGCGGTCCTGTGAGAGTTGTGCGATCTTACTTTAACTCACCCCAAGAGACGTAGTTCTTGATCATATGACACAAAGAGGTACCAAATGTGAGAATAATAAACTTGAATTTTACTTTCCATTCACTCCAGTATTTTCAACCTTTCCTCCCTTAGAACCTAGTGCATCTCCTCTGAATTTACAATCAATCAACACAACTTTCAACAGTATCTTGGCCACGTGGAATGAAGTTCCAGCTGCAGACAGAAACGGCATCATAGTGAGCTACACCGTCAGATATCAGGCAATTGGTGGAGATAATGTGAATGCACAAATCAATACGAAGACCGTTGAGTTCTCTACAAAGTGGGCGAACCTGACCGGACTGAAAGAGGATACAGTTTACCGCATTAGTGTTTTAGCGTCCACTGTCAAGGGTGATGGGAAGTACAGCGAGCCTATATTTGTCAGAACAAACCGGCAAGAAAGTAAGAATACAGTTGTAACCAGCTATCATCATAGCGCGTAAACTAATACAGGAGATGTAATTTTTATGTTCTAAGGTAAATTCCATTGCATTTTAGCCATAACATGGCAATAGAAGCAATAGACGTTATTGTGAGACATTTTTGAAGTGATTTTATGACAAGCTAGCTGAACATTGATGAGGATCGATGAACATTAAAGGATCCTAGTCAAGCACGCCTTTGTTATTGTTTTGATCTGAAATTTGCGATCAAATTACTCAGTCGAACGTGACAAAACGTCTCAACAGATCAACTGATAAAAATATAAATTGTAGCCTGAAGCTGAAATTTCTTCGCCTGTTTTTGATTTTAGTACCAGTAAAAGGGCTTTCGATTATTTTCAGTGCATTTTGGCGGCTGTTCAAAAAGCTAGAACTCAAAGAATGTTTGTGTTCGTAAGCCGGCCAGCCTCCCAGTCCGCCTACCCAAAAGCAAACTAAATTCAGCGAGCGCTCGAGGAATATGATTTACAAGCGAATCTAGAACCATAAAGGTTTGGAATCTTGTTTAATTGGGTATTCATAACTTTCCCATCGCCATAAAACACAAAAGGCGAATGCACGGAGGGCAGAAATGTTTCCAAAACTCACTCGATCACGCCGCTCTGACCACCGCTCCGCGCATTTAGTTTTAATTGATAGCGCTAGATAAAGCGAGAACATTTCACATTCCTTTCAAATAGAAGAAACTCTTTTGTTAATAGCTTTTATTTTCTTTGTTATCATCGCACAGGATGGATATTCATTTCAATTTTCAAAATACATGAATTGCCCTGAAAACAAAACGTACTGCAGCTACATTGTAGCTAAGGTGTCGACTGCGGCTAACAGATCTGAAAGTTTCTGTTCGCAAACCATTCTTTCTCCTCCTTTTCTGCAATTCCAGGGATTAGTTGATGGAAAAAATTGAAGTGTTGTTCTTAGGCATCGAAGTCTTTGAAGCTTTCGCTTTAGCGTCGCTACCGGCACTGCAAAGCGAGTCCCGTCGTCACATTTAGAAGACCAAAACATTTCAGCGCGTGAAGAACGCGCACCGTAATGAAGTAAAATGTCGGCGAATAAGCTTGTCCAGCCTTTCAATCTATTGGATATCTTTTCCTTCACTAGGGCAATAACCAAGAATATCCCTTGAATAATGATTTCTTTCATAAGCTTGACTGTTTTGGTACTGCCACGCGAAGGAGAGCATAAACTGCTTAGAGTCCTGGCGTTGTCTCACACATTTCACGAGAAAAAATGGAAAACAACACCAAAATAACCGGCCAGATGTAACCGCTATTAATTTTTTAAGGCCAAAAAAGTAAATGAAGGCCCAAACTGGCCGTATTGGTGCGGATGTAGCCGGATTTTAATTCACTGTGAAAAAATCGTGATTTTAGATGGCACAGAAAATGGCGGATTTCTCACTCGATGCGCGCAAAGCACTGTGGGTGACTAGGATCCTTTAAGGGAGTAGAGCAAAATATTAGTCGATTAATTTTCTTATAAGTATGTTTGCTTCTGAAGGTCCAGTTGCGTTTTCACAACTGTTGGAAGACAACATTGGGGTAACGGAAGCAGTGGTCCAGTTTGTAAACAAGCAAACTTTAAGAAATGGTAATCAAGTAAAGTGAGTAATAAACAAGTGTTTCTTTTACAGTTGTCTCCAGCTAGAATTTTCAGGTTTGTGTTTTGTCGATACTTTGGGGCGTCGAAGGGGGACTGTGTCCATGTTCATTGAAGATGGGGTGGGGGTGGTTGCGGGTGTTGTATTTTTATCTATACCAAACCTTATAAGGAAAGCCTAGGAACCTCATTTTTTCCTTCTTTCTCTGGCAATTTGATTGATCCGCGTAGCTGAATGTATTCAAATAAACGCACAAAGAGGTTTTCCTTTTATATTGCGGGGCCCTTATATTTTGGCTTTCAATTTAAGATTCGAAAATGTTTTATTTATTCTAGTAACAGAAGATTTAATCAAATGCGATATGGTGTAAAAATGCATACTTACTGCAATGTGCAGACCTCATTTGTATCTTTTTGAAACGGTTATAGTAACGTTAATGCCAGAAGACTGCTTTATTTCCAATGATGCTTTATATCCTGTTTGCAGATATTTCCAGATGATTGTCATACCATTAGCAAAAGGAAAAGATCCCGGGAATCCAGCAGATATAAAATTTCTAACAATTACGCGAATGTACGAGGACCAAGTAGAAGGCGAGCCTTATATTACGGCTGAGTTTAAAAAGGATGATTCAAGAACAACCTTTACTGTAGGAGATGGAAAGTTCTACTCAAGATCTGCTATATCTGACGCTAGAAGGAAGCGCAGAGATGTGTCATGTAGGTTAATAACTGAACAAAATTTTTAAGTTTAGTTCATAGACGAAAGTTTCGAAAGTTCATTTTAGCGTTACAGATTTTCAACAATCCTTGTGGAGTGGAAAGGTTATTACATACCCACTTACACATTTATTGTTATAAGTTGTGAGATATTTTGATCGAGGGGTGAGTGTAAGATCGCGTTTAACCGCCGTTCAGTTAGCTCAGTTGTTAACGGTTCATACTTCTTCATTTTTGTCAAGTTCTTGTAGTTGGGCGGCAAAAACTCGACGACAATTAAGCAATTAACTTTGGGAAAACGTCTTAAGTATGTGTGAACTCGAACCAGAGACTACCACAACAAATGTTTTCAAGGTCAGATATATTCCTTGAGTATTTTCAAAACAATGGACAATATATTTCGGAAAAGCTTCTCATTTCTTTCGAATACTAAGACAAAAGGGTAACTTGAGGTGAAATACACCTGTTTGAAAAAACGTTGTCGGGTTAAAAGTATAAACGACAAGTGGTGCCCTGGAAAGATGGCAATTGCAAGCTCATTACGTGGTTTCTTTTCTTCTTCTTCAAGTTATCTTCATTCCCTGACAATTTTCGGACTAAATTAAGGTATACCGTGTTATCACAATGTACACAAGTCTGAGACGGAATGAAGGTGACGGAATGAAGTCAGCAGGCTTCCCAGGATACCCTTGAGTCACTTCGCTCATGGCAATGGTTTTCACCCTACGACGGTTTTTTTCAATTAGATGTAATTACAATTTTGCTATAATGATATAATTGGATACTACTGGATCAAGATAAGCGCAGTTGGTATTAAATTCATTGGTGTTTTTTCTTTGTTTTTAGCCTTCGCCAGTTACCTGAACGGGAAGCTCAACGCTAACACCCGATATGCTGTCTTTCAGCGGTCGTTTGATGAAGACGGTTATTATGAAAATGACGGATTCTTTCAATTTACAACCAAAGCAAAGTTTCCAACAGCTATCATTGTTTCAGTTGTAGTAGTTTTAGTGGTTTTACTGATCTTGGCTGGTGCGTTTATAATTTGTCGTCGATGTCACCACATGGGTAAGTATTGATTGACATTTTAAGGGACTATGTTTGATAAGATATGTTGAAACCTGGTTTGGGGAATTTATCGACGTTTGCTGACTCGATTAGATAGCTTTGTTTTTGTGACGTCATAATAAATGACGCCGCCAAATGAAATTTTCTGTAACCTTCCCCTGTGTGCATTTTAGCTATTTGCTAAACTAATTGAACAGAAAGACAAAGAAAAAACTACGTCTTCGGGATATTAACAATATTCCAAGCATTTTCTTGAACAAACTGCAGGCCGTTTTTCTCAACTTTTTCATTAAACTGCTACCTTTCCCTTTTCAGTCAGTCGAGCGGGCAGTGAAAAAAAAATGAGCTAATGAGCGTTTTCGGTTTTGCCCGATCACCACGTCGCATATCGCTTGCCGCTCGACTATCCAGAGAGGGACTGCTACCAGTGCACTTTTTCATCAGCGTTTATGTCTCATACACATTTATCCAATCTTGCTTCGAGTCGTTCCCACAATCCATTTGAATCTTGATCAATGCCGAATATACATGCACACTCTTAATTGTCTGCAACAGCCTAAACGAAGCTAGAACAGGATTGTCTGCCATTGTATCAAGGAAAAATAGAGAGAAATTTACCGTTAGTACTCTTGTACAAAACCAGAGTCTCTGTGGACGCAGTGAATAGAAAACAAGGCACTTTTTAACGAGGTGGGTTTTTTTTTTAATGGCAAGTATCGATATTTCAATCGTTGCAATTTAGGCAAAAACTTTCTTGTTGGAAACCTTGTACAAAAAGAATATTTTTCCCGCTTGACAATTTATCTTTTACTGTCGGGAGTTCGTGTTCAAGGAATCTGAGTAGTAATAAGCTGGATTATTAAATATTATTATTAAAAACTTATATAGCACAACTTTCCATAGAATTATCGAATGCGCTTTACATACAAAAAGGAAATAAATAAAAGTAATCCTAAAAGTCATAAATTTACAACGATGGCTTAAAACTGACCCGGATTTTTCCTTGACGTGCACTAGATCACAAAGATATTTAGGTGCAAGAGCATATATAGATTTAAATAAACGAAGAGCCACCCTATAGTCAATTCTATATCTGACCGGTAGCCAGTAAAGGTTAAACAAGACTGGTGTAATATGACTATATCTGGAAGACTGCGTTACCAGTCTCGCTGCAGCATTCTAGATTTGAAGCCGCTGTAACTTTGACAGGTGCACGGTTCGAACTCCGACAAGTAGGCTGTTACAATAATCAATTCGCGCCATAATTACAGCCTGAACTAGCGCTTTAGTATTGTCTGAGGACAAAAACGTCCTTCAAGACACATGTACCAGATGTGTCCTTTAAACCACCAATTAGACAAAAGAGTCTATGATATCGTTTGCGCATGCTCATCGCGTACAAAGTGATCTCGCTATTTTCCGTTGGTTTCCTTTATTTACGTGCTAAAATGTCAGTACCTAAGCAATTAGATACAGCTTGGCGTAGCGTTAGTCTTCTTAAAATCAAATAATAAATAAATAAATAAATAAATTAATAAATGCTTGAACTTAGCCGCGAGTTCATGTAGTCTCTAAATTATTCATTCTTAATATATAGATTTAGCCAAGCCTAAAAGCGGAGCCCCACTTTTTGCTTTGTCTGTTTTTTTTTTGTTTTGTTTTATTTTTGTGTGCCGACCGAGTTTGAACAGAACCGACGAGGCAAATTTGAACTTTTTGCCTGAACTTTATCGCCTAATTTCTTTCGCCTAAATTGAACTTTTCCCCTTCCACCAAAAAGACGACTGAGTGTTCTTTTGAACTTTTTTTTCCATTAACAAATTTGTTTTTGACTTTTGTTGTCTTTGCTCATTTTGCTACAACGCGGGTCAACATGCGATTTCGCGCCAAAAACACACGGGATTCAGCACAGGGTTATATCCAGTGTATGAAGTGTATTGGTAGTCCTGTGGTGCGGACGGACGGACGTACGGATGTACGGACGGACGGTCACGTGACTATTACGTCACTACCAAAATTCTTTGGCTTGACAGGTTACCAAAATTCCTGAGCAATGGAGCTCCGCTGACGCGCTAGCGCGCTGGCTCCGCTAAAAACGATTTCGTTTTGGATAATATTAAGCTCTCTGCGACAACTTGCGTATGCTAACTGGTTTGTTACTTCTATTCAACAGAAAGTCTGCAAGATTCCATCCCGCGGGAAATCATGGAGATGACCGCCTGCAACAACCCAGCCGTTGAAAACAGTTGCGAGAACGTGTTTCAACTTCCCGGGGAAAAGGAGTTGGCCACAGCAAAAGGCCAGGCTACTCATGACACGGTGACTGACTTAAAGCCTGGCCAAGTTGCTGGTTTCAGTGGCGCTAATCACACCGACGATTAACTTTACTAGGAGGTCGACGAAGAAACTCATTCTCAGCCATTAAATTTAAGTCTCCAGGTGAATTATGTCAGGATACGACAGCCTTAGCTTTAGAAAGTTTTAAGACGGTTTGAAGCTTATACTTTGGCAGACTCTCGGCTGAATTCAAATACGAGTTAAGGTTGTTAAAGACGAAGTATAAATTCAGTATATCGTTTCTTGAGAGTGAGTTTCTTGACGTATTTAGTTTGTCTAGCACACGGATTACAAGATGCATTGACACATTTAGGAGGCGGTACATTTTATAGTTTATTATCAACTCTTGAACAGGAGTAATAACTCATTAGCCTGCATTTGGCAATTTTTTTCAGTTTAATTTTTTCCAACGCCTCGCTGATAGCCCTTGTGCATGTTTACTGGCTTATTCACTTCCAAGCCTCGCTATCAAAATGCAACCTCTTAAAGTATTGATCAACGATTTCTCAAGCTGCGAAGTTAAAAGGAATAATTACATAAAAGCAGCGTCAGGAGAACCCAACAAAGAACTTTTGTCAAAATACTTGTAATGCCATTTTTTGATTTCTTATATTAAAGTCATATTAGTGTAAGCTGATACGGGATGATCTGTTCGGCGTTTTTAGCTGAAATTCAAGGCGCAGAAAATTTTAGGAAACGGAATCTTACCCGCCGAATTTCCGAGCTGCTAATATCTTTCCAAAAATGTTAGCTGACCTTGTTTTGCACTCTGAGCGACCTATTTGTCCCTCCGAAATAATAGGAATTAACCAGTTACCTTTTTACGAAGGTCTGAGGTGATTTTCGCCAAAGAACTCCTTAGTTTTCATTGCAATTAAATCTGAATTTCTTAGGCGATTTAGGTCTGGCTAACAGATATTCCTCCGAAACGAACCGTTTGGTGCTCCTCACAGCATGCGGTTCACAAATGCTTGCAAACAATTTTGTACAAACGAGGCTTGAGTGTGAATTGCGAACCGGTGGCATAACATTCATAAGGCCTTTCTGATCTCCTAGTATGCTGTCAAACGTATACGAAAGAAGGCTTGTTCACTTTCAAAAATATTGCCAGTTTTATTACTTTTTTCGTTTGTCGATTGAACGGTATTTTAGCCAAGAACGGGGAATAGGATATGTTCTGTAATATTATGCCCCACTTTTTCTGGAGGATATCCGTCACCTTAACCTTTTGACCAATGATGCGCAAGAGAAAATGTTAGTAGTAATTTGTAAGCGTATAACGGGTAGATAATTAGCCTACAATAGGTATGCTAACTGAAAAACAAACAAACAAAGAAGCAAACAAACAAACAAACAAACAAACAAACAAACAAACAAACGTTAAGCCCTTAGTTAAGCTGATGATCAGTGTCAGCTATTGAGCAGGAATAAACAACTGACTTTTGTGATACAGCTTGTTAGCGTATACTTCCGCATAGAGGACAGGTGGCGGATTTGAAAATTAATGGCGACCCTTTAAACGATTAGTTCTTCAAGCAAACTTTCATTGGTGTGTCGCGCAATCTTTTATGCAGGGGTAGGAAATGTGTAACGTGAGACCTATGATCACATGGTGATGTTTTAAATAATAGTTTTAACCGTATAGTATTATTAGACTCATATATGTACTGATATATAGGATTTTTTATACATCTTATTGTAATTTTATATGTGAGGGCCACAATTTTACAATTGTTTTCACTTTTTAGTGTTTCCCTCTTTCAATAAAGACTTTACTTTACTTTACTTCACTTCACTTCACTTTACTTCACTTGCGTTAATGATTAATCTATGACTAGTCTTAATAGAAAATGGACTCCTGTTGGATAACCTTGAGGGGCACACAACGAGAAAATTTTAGCAAAATTCTTGAAATATCATTTTCTGCATTAAAGGAAGATTTGAACACGCTAATTCAGGTTAATCTGTTCGGCGTTTTAGCTGAAAATTAAGGCCGCAGAAAATTTTCAGAAACAGACTCGTGTCTGCCGAATGTCCGAGCTGCTGATGGCTCTCCGAAAATGCTACCTGACCTTATTTTACACTCTTAACGACACATTTGTCCGTCCGAAAACAACAGGAATTAATAACTCCTCTTGTAAGGTGATGTTTCGCCAAAGAAAATCTTTAGCTTTCACTGCTATTAATTCCGAATATCTCAGGCGATTTATGCCTTCCGAACAGATATTCCCCGAAACGAACCGTTGGGTGTGCCTGAACCTTGTCCCAAAGGTCTTTTGGATGTTCAAAATATGGCAGTGTCTAGATACCTGGCAGCTGGGTACGGATTTTTCAAGACTAAATACCCTGCAGTCCGAAATTTACAAGGATTTTGACGGAAAGGCTGATTCTAACGTTCAAAAAGCCGAATGGATGTTTGTTCAGAATTGCCAAGCGATACAGAAAGGTATTTCGGTTTTGTAGCTTAACAGTGCGCTGGTTTCTTGATATCAAAGTTTCATTCCATGGCAACGGCCTATATATCCACCAGCGTGTACTACTACCTACAGATTCCCACAGTTATTTGTTAATTTCATCTTTCGTCCTTCCCACCTCAAAAATTCCATCCCGTTCTCTTAATTTCTTCAATTCAAGGGACTCACTAGGTGGTGTTGACTCCAATTTTTCTTCGTTTGATGAAGGGAGTCACCAATGCACCACTGGGTTATCTCAAACAAACATATACTGAGTTACCTTTTACTTTATATTTCAGGTTAACACCGACCATTTTATATTCAGTATTTTGAGATAAAAAATGTCCCTTTTGACTTTTTTTAACCAGAAATTCCTTGAAAACTGAACTCGAGTATAGTCCGGGCAATGAGCCTGATTATCCGGGACACAAGGAAATAACGATAATTCACCTCCGGTTTCAAAATTTACAATCAATTTAGAGAATTTTGACACCAAATTTGACAGGATTTGCGAATAATTTTTCTCGGTTATTGGTAGTGAAGTATATCTTGGTGGCGAAAGAAATGTTCAAATGTTCAAAATTCATCTTCAGTCGTCTTCTGTCTTTAGATTAAGTCTGGAAATCTATTCCTATCGTTTCCTCTTCTTGCTTGCTTAGAGTATTATATCCACCTTCCTTTAATTTGTGTGGTTAAATCAGGGAGTAAATGTTCATCAAAAAGGAGGAGAGCTTAATATGAGGAATTGGTCAACTCCTTAGGATGTCCTAAACTCTCTTTTTTTTGTTTTCCATTTCTAAATCCTTCATCCTTGATCCCCACTTCCTGATCCTCTATCCTGATTTTCTAGGAAAACCCAAGATACAGTACAATCTCGACAACTCGAAACCCATTGTTATTAACTTCTCGCTATCTCCAATCAAAAGCATTTTCTTTAATTTCGACTTTTAAATTTAGCCCCCGATAACTCGATCACAGGGCGCAGAGGAGTTATATTTGACCGTAATGCTGGTCAAATTCACTAAATTCATCGCGCAAATCGATCTTGCTAATTCAAAACAATGAACGTGACTGAACAGAGCGTCATGCTATATAGTTACCCTTCTGGAGAAATTCTATCCCCAAGATGAAACGCCGACAATGGTCGCCGGAAGGACGACGTTATCGGAAAGCGAATCTTTCCGAAACGAGGCAAGAAGTGCCGAAAAGAAAAAATGACTGTTAGACGGCTATCTGGTCGGCTGTTAGATACTAGTGACACGCCCACAGTAACTGCTGTATGCGGTTATCGTCTTGCGGATAGAATTTCACAAGATAGCACGATGCTTCATTCAGACACGTTCATTGTTTTGAATCAACAAGATCGATTTGGAGAAAGTCCTCTTCCGTTTCCGTCACCATTATGTTACGGTCCACATCGAACGAATCACGTGGTTTTGGTTTCTTCCCTTGTTGTTTTTTCTTCTCAGCACTTCAGGCGTCGTTTCGGAAAGCTTCGCTTTCCGATAACAGTCTCTCTTTGGGCGACCATTGTCGGCTACACGCGGTGTACGATTAGTATCATCACTTTAATTTTTCTTTTGTTTCGATGAATCTTGAAAACGTCGATGAATTTTGAAAAAACTCGATGAATCATGAAAACGTCGATAAATTTTGAAAACATGAAAATACTTGAAAAACGTGAAAAAACTCTTAAAAAACATCCAAAATCTTGAAAAACGTGGAAAAAAACCTGAAAAACGCCAAAAATCTTGTAAAAACGCGAAGAAACTTGAATAACGCAAAAAAACTTGAAAAAAAACTCAAAAAATCTTGAAAACCGTTAAAAAGCTTTATGAACCCGAAGAAGAGGTTATTTTTGATAACAGGCAAACAATCCTCCATCGCTAGCATGGCAGACGTAACCCCAGGTCTTTATGCTTCTTACATACAACATAGAGTTTACGACTCTTTCATGTCTTTGTTTGTAATAATCCTCAGAGATTGAATCCTTCTTGTGGGCTCAAGTTAAAGCACTAAAATCTCTCACAATGATGTGCTTATATCTGGAACGAACTTCTCAGGAACATGGAGGTATGTAAAGTATCGATTGCAAATGTCACCAAAGCCTGAATTTCACACAAATCACGAAATCTGCGGCTAAATAGATTGTCGTCGGCATGGATGTTTTTACGTTTGCGTGGAATGGACGTTTTGCACGATATCTGGCTTTATCAATTTTATTTTAATGGTGCAACACTGAAAGGGCGTTTGCGTGAACTTGGCATTCGGTATTACAGAGATGAAAGTCTTGCTGATGTTCGTCGGGCTATTCTGGTATGTGACTTTTCACTGTAATTCAACTTTCTGGGGTCATTCATATTTTGATGTGACTGGACTTCCTTTTTTTATTACCCTAAGTGCTTTATTCTACTAAGTCACGTATGGAACGCCAAGCGCGACAAAAGTGTCAAGAATAAAATATAGGTTGTATCATTGAATATGTGCTGTACTGTGTTATAAATGGGTTGAAACTCGCGGATATATGGTTTATAACGAAGTAAATATAGGTTGGCAATTTGGTCATATATATGTCACTTGAAACTCGATATGTTGTTCAGCCTGAAATATAAAGGTTGTTATTATCGATTTGCTCGATTTTCCGAAAATCTTCGGAACTAGGCTGACGCGCGCGTACGCGCGTAATGACGTCAGCTAATTTTTCGCTCCCAAAGTGCAAATCTTGTAATATTTACTGAACAAAAACCAGAAGGCCATGGATCTTTCGGTACACCACTATACGACTATAACCATCAATCCTCCATTGACAACAAATAGCCAACTTATCAATTTATGGTTTCCATCAGTGGGGTGCCTGGAGAGAGAGAAATCACAATAAGGGGGTTGAAAACCAATCAAAATTCCAATTCCACCTGCTTGTAAAGCGCATTTGATTATATACACATAGAAAATGCGCTATATAAGTTCCAAATTATTATTATTATTATTATTATTATTATTATTATTATCATTATTATCTATGCCAAACCTTATAAGGAAAACCTAAAGAGGTTTTAGGAACCTCATTTTTTTCCTCCTTTCTCTGGTAATCTGATTGATCCGCGTAGCTGAATGTATTCAAATAAACGCACAAAGAGGTAGAAGGAAGATTCGAAAATGTTTTATTTATTTTAGTAACAGAAGATTTAATCAAATGCGATATGGTGTAAAAATGCCATACTTGCTGCAATGTGCAGACCTCATTTGTATCTTTTTGAAACGTTTATGGTAACGTTAATGCCAGAAGACTGTTTTATTTCCAATGATGCTTTATATCCTGTTTGCAGATATTTCCAAATGATTGTCATACCATTAGCAAAAGGAAAAGATCTGGGGAATCCAGCAGATATAAAATATCAAACGATTACGAGAATGTACGAGGACCAAGTAGAAGGCGAGCCTTATATTACGGCTGAGTTTAAAAAGGATGATTCAAGAACAACCTTTACTGTAGGAGATGGAAAGTTCTACTCAAGATCTGCTATATCTGACGCTAGAAGGAAGCGCAGAGATGTGTCATGTAGGTTAATAACTGAAAAAAATTTTTAAGTTTAGTTTATAGACGAAAGTTTCGAAAGTTCATTTTAGCGTTACAGATTTTCAATAATCCTTGTGGAGTGGAAAGGTTATTACATACCCACTTACATTTATTGTTGTAAGTTGTGAGATATTTTGATCGAGGGGTGAGTGTAAGATCGCGTTTAACCGCCGTTCAGATAGCTCAGTTGTTAACGGTTCATACTTCTTCATTTTTGTCGAGTTCTTGTAGTTGGGCGGCAAAAACTCGACGACAATTAAGCAATTAACTTTGGGAAAACGTTAAGTATGTGTAAACTCAAACCGGAGACTACCACAACAAATGTTTTCAAGGTCAGATATATTCCTTGAGTATTTTCAAAACAATGGACAATACATTTCGGAAAAGTTTCTCATTTCTTTCGAATATTAAGACAAAAGGGTAACTTGAGGTGAAATACACCTGTTTGAAAAAACGTTGTCGGGTGAAAAGTATAAACGACAAGTGGTGCCCTGGAAAGATGGCAATTGCAAGCTCATTACGTGGTTTCTTTTCTTCTTCTTCAAGTTATCTTCATTCCCTGACAATTTTCGGATTAAATTAAGGTATGCCGTGTTATCACAATGTGCACGAGTCTGAGACGGAATGAAGGTGACGGAATGAAGTCAGCAGGCTTCCCAGGATACCTTTGAGTCACTTCGCTCATGGCAATGGTTTTCACCCTACGTCGGTTTTTTCAAGTAGATGTAATTACAATTTTGCTATAATGATATAATTGGATACTACTGGATCAAGATGAGCACAGTTGGTATTAAATTCATTGGTGTTTTTCTTTGTTTTTAGCCTTCGCCAGTTACCTGAACGGGAAGCTTAAGGCTAACACCCGATATGCTGTCTTTCAGCGGTCGTTTGATGACGACGGTTATTATGAAAATGACGGATTCTTTCAATTTACAACCAAAGCAAAGTTTCCAACAGCTATCGTTGTTTCAGTTGTAGTAGTTTTAGTGGTTTTACTGATCTTGGCTGGCGCGTTTATAATTTGTCGTCGATGTCACCACATGGGTAAGTATTGATAGACATTTTAAGGGACTTGAAACCTGGTTTGGGGAATTTATCGACGTCTGCTGACTCGATTAGATAGCTTTGTTTTTGTGACGTCATAATGAATGACGCCGCCAAATGAAATTTTCTGTAACCTTCCCCTGTGTGCATTTTAGCTATTTGCTAAACTAATTGAACAGAAAGACAAAGAAAAAACTACATCTTCGGGACACAGACAATATTTCAAGCATTTTCTTGAACAAACTGCAGGCCGTTTTTCTTAACTTTTTCATTAGACTGCTACCTGTCCCTTCTTAGTCAGTCGAGCGGGTAGTGAAAGAAAGAATGAGCTAATGAGCGTTTTCGCTTCGCTCGCCCGATCACCGCGTCGCATATCGCTTGCCGCTGGACTATCCAGAGAGGGACTGCTACCGGTGCACTTTTCGTCAGCGTTAATGTCTCATACAGATTTATCCAATCTTGCTTCGAGTCGTTCCCATAATCCATTTGAATCTTGATCAATGCCGAACATACATGCACACTCTTAATCGTCTGCAACAGCCTAAACGAAACTAGAACAGGATTGTCTGCCATTGTATCAAGGTAAAATAGAGAGAATTTACCGTTAGTACTCTTGTACAAAACCAGAGACTCCGTGGACGCAATGAATAGAAAACAACACTTTTTAACGAGGTGGGATTTTTTAATGGCAAGTATCGATATTTCAATCGTTGCAAATTAGGCAAAAACTTTCTTGTTGGCAGAAACCTTGTACAAAAAGAATATTTTTCCCGTTTGACAATTTATCTTTTACAGTCGGGAGTTTGTATTCAAGGAATCTGGGTAGTAGTAAGCTGGATTATTAAATATTTATTATTACTATTATTATTATTATTATTAAAAACTTATAAAGCGCAACTTTCCATAGAATGATCGAATGCGCTTTACATACAAAAAGGAAATAAATAAAAGTAATCCTAAAAGTCATAAATTTACAACGATGGCTTAAATTACAAAGCATAGTTTATAATATGTCTTTAAAAGCTGCTTAAACTGATTAAAATTTGCCTTATCTCTAACTTCTAATAGCTGTCCATTCCATATCCTAGGCACTGCTACCGCAAATGTCCGATCTCCTAAAGACATTTTTGTTTTACCTCCGGGTGCTAATAGCAACATACCATCATTAGATCGCAAACTGACCCGGATTTTTCCTTGACGTGCACTAGATCACAAAGATATTTAGGTGCAAGAGCATATATAGATTTAAATAAAAGAAGAGCCACCTAAAAGTCAATTCTATATCTGACCGGTAGCCAGTGAAGGTTAATCAAGACTGGTGTAATATGACTATATCTGGAAGACTGCGTTACCAGTCTCGCTGCAGCATTCTAGATTTGAAGCCGCTGTAACTTTGACAGGTGCACGGTTCGAATTCCGACAAGTAGGCTGTTACAATAATCAATTCGCGCCATAATTACAGCCTGAACTAGCGCTTTAGTATTGTCTGAGGACAAAAACGTCCTTCAAGATACGTGTACCAGATGTGTCCTTTAAACCACCAATTAGACAAAAGAGTCTATGATGTCGTTTGCGCATGCTCATCGCGTACAAAGTGATCTCGCTATTTTCCGTTGGTTTCCTTTATTTACGTGCTAAAATGTCACTACCTAAGCAATTAGATACAGCTTGGCGTAGCGTTAGTCTTCTTAAAATCAAATAATAAATAAATAAATAAATAAATGCTTGAACTTAGCCGCGAGTTCATGTAGTCTCTAAATTATTCATTCTTAACATATAGATTTAGCCAAGCCTAAAAGCGGAGCCCCACTTTTTGCTTTGTCTGTTTTTTTTTGTTTTGTTTTGTTTTTGCTGGCAGTTATTAATTTGTGAAAATACTCTCATTCAAATCGTTAAATTAAAAAAAAAAAAACAAAGAAAAAATTCCTGCTCCCACTGAGTGTCGAACCCGGCTCGTCAGAGTGTGATGCCGGTGACTAGTGCACTAGGCCATAGGCGTTTAACGTTATATCAGAAGTTAATTATAATACTTATTTCTTTCTTCGTGACAGCTGCCTATCAGCATGAAAATGCTGGTGTTTTTCCTGCAAAATGTGTTTGAAACGCCGTAAAAACCATGGTTGCGGACAGAAAAAACCAAAAAGCACTAGCTCTGCTATATTTGACGTCGAAACCGCTGCGAAAAGCTGCGAACTCAATCGGTGTGCCGACCGAGTTTGAACAGAACCGACGAGGCAAATTTGAACTTTTTGCCTGAGCTTTATCGCCTAATTTCTTTCGCCTAAATTGAACTTTTCCCCTTCCACCAAAAAGACGACTGAGTGTTCTTTTGAACTTTTTTTTCCATTAACAAATTTGTTTTTGACTTTTGTTGTCTTTGCTTGTTTTGCTACAACACGGGTCAACATGCGATTTCGCGCCAAAAACACACGGGATTCAGTACAGGGTTATATCCAGTGTAGGAAGTGTATTGGTAGCCCTGTGGTGCGGACGGACGGACGTACGGATGTACGGAGGGACGGTCACGTGACTATTACGTCACTACCAAAATTTTTTGGCTTGACAGGTTACCAAAATTCCTTAGCAGTGGAGCTCCGCTGACGCGCTAGCGCGCTGGCTCCGCTAAAAACGATTTCGTTTTGGATAATATTAAGCTCTCTGCGACAACTTGCGTATGCTAACTGGTTTGTTACTTCTATTCAACAGAAAATCTGCAAGATTCCATCCCGCGGGAAATCATGGAGATGACCGCCTGCAACAACCCAGCCGTTGAAAACAGTTGCGAGAACGTGTTTCAACTTCCCGGGGAAAAGGAGTTGGCCACAGCAAAAGACCAGGCTACTCATGACACGGTGACTGACTTAAAGCCTGGCCAAGTTGCTGGTTTCAGTGGCGCTAATCATACTGAGGAGGAACTTTATTAGGAGGCCGACGAAGAAACTCATTCTCAGCCATTAAATTTAAGTCGCCAGGTGAATTATGTCGGCATACGCCGGCCTTAGCTTTAGAAAGTTTTAAGACGGTTTGAAACTTATACTTTGGCAGACTCTCGGCTGAATACAAATACGAGTTAAGGTTGTTAAAGACGAAGTATAAATTCAGTATATCGTTTCTTGAGAGTGAGTTTTTTTGACGTATTTAGTTTGTCTAGCACACGGATTACAAGATGCATTGACACATTTAGGAGGCGGTACATTTTATAGTTTAGTATCAACTCTTGAACAGGAGTAATAACTCATTAGCCTGCATTTGGCAATTTTTTCAGTTTAATCTTTTCTAACGCCTCGCTGATAGCCCTTGTGCATGTTTACTGGCTTATTCACTTCCAAGCCTCGCTATCAAAATGCAACCTCTTAAAGTATTGATCAACGATTTCTCAAGCTGCGAAGTTAAAAAGAATAATTACATAAACACAGCGTTAGGGGAACCCAACAAAGAACTTTTGTCAAAATACTTGTAATGTCATTTTCTGATTTCTTATATTAAAGTCATATTAGTGTAAGCTGATACGGGATGATCTGTTCGGCGTTTTTAGCTGAAATGTAAGGCGCAGAAAATTTTAGGAAACGGAATCTTACCCGCCGAATTTCCGAGCTGCTAATATCTTTCCGAAAATTTTAGCTGACCTTGTTTTGCACTCTAGCGACCTATCTGTCCCTCCGAAATAATAGGAATTAACCATTTACCTTTTTACGAAGGTCTGAGGTGATTTTTCGCTAAAGAACTCTTTAGTTTTCATTGCAATTAAATATGAATTTCTCAGGCGATTTAGGTCTGGCTAACAGATATTCCTCCGAAACGAACCGTTTGGTGCTCCTCACAGCATGCGGTTCACAAATGCTTGCAAACAATTTTGTACAAACGAGGCTTGAGTGTGAATTGCGAACCGGTGACATAACATTCATAAGGCCTTTCTGATCTCCTAGTATGCTGTCAAACGTATACGAAAGAAGGCTCGTTCACTTTCAAAAATATTGCCAGTTTTATTACTTTTTTCGTTTGTTGATTGAACGGTATTTTAGCCAAGAACTGGGAATAGGATATGTTCTGTAATATTATGCCCCACTTTTTCTGGAGGATATCCGTCACCTTAACCTTTTGACCAATGATGCGCAAGAGAAAATGTTAGTAGTAATTTGTAAGCGTATAACGGGTAGATAATTAGCCTACAATAGGTATGCTAACCGAAAAACAAACAAACAAAGAAGCAAACAAACAAAAAAACAAACAAACGTTAAGCCCTTAGTTAAGCTGATGATCAGTGGCAGCTCTTGAGCAGGAATAAACAACTGATTTTTGTGATACAGCTTGTTAGCGTATACTTCCGCATAGAGGACAGGTGGCGGATTTGAGAATTAATGGAGACCCTTTAAACGATTAGTTCTTTAAGCAAACGTTCATTGGTGTGTCGCGCAATCTTTTATGCAGGGGTAGGAAATGTGTAACGTGAGACCTATGATCACATGATGATGTTTTGAATAATAGTTTTAACCGTATAGTATTATTAGGCTCATATATTTACTGATATATAGGATTTTTTATACATCTTATTGTAATTTTATATGTGAGGGCCACAATTTTACAATTGTTGTCACTTTTTAGTGTTTCCCTCTTTCAATAAAGACTTAACTTCACTTCACTTCACTTGCGTTAAGGATTAATCTATGACTAGGCTTAATAGAAAATGGACTCCTCCTGGATAACCTTGAGGGGCACACAACGAGAAAATTTTACTGAGCAAAATTCTTGAAATATCATTTTCTGCATTAAAGGAAGATTTGAACAAGCTAATTCAGGTTAATCTGTTCGGCGTTTTAGCTGAAAATTAAGGCCGCAGAAAATTTTCGGAAACAGAAGCGTATCTGCCGAATGTCCGAGCTGCTGATGGCTCTCCGAAAATGCTACCTGACCTTATTTTACACTCTTAACGACACATTTGTCCGTCCGAAAACAACAGGAATTATAAACTCCTCTTGTAACGAAAGTCCGAGGTGATGTATCGCCAAAGAAAATCTTTAGCTTTCACTGCTATTAATTCCGAATATCTCAGGCGATTTATGCCTTCCGAACAGATATTCCCCGAAACGAACCGTTGGGTGTGCCTGAACCTTGTCCCAAAGGTCTTTTGGATGTTCAAAATATGGCAGTGTCTAGATACCTGGCAGCTGGGTACGGATTTTTCAAGACTAAATACCCCGCAGTCCGAAATTTACAAGGATTTTGACGGAAAGGCTGATTCTAACGTTCAAAAAGCCGAATGGATGTTTGTTCAGAATTGCCAAGCGATACAGAAAGGTATTTCGGTTTTGTAGCTTAACAGTGCGCTGGTTTCTTGATATCAAAGTTTCATTCCATGGCAACGGCCTATATATCCACCAGCGTGTACTACTACCTACAGATTCCCACAGTTATTTGTTAATTTCATCTTTCGTCCTTCCCACCTCAAAAATTCCATCCCGTTCTCTTAATTTCTTCAATTCAAGGGACTCACTAGGTGGTGTTGACTCCAATTTTTCTTCGTTTGATGAAGGGAGTCACCAATGCACCACTGGGTTATCTCAAACAAACATATACTGAGTTACCTTTTACTTTATATTTCAGGTTAACACCGACCATTTTATATTCAGTATTTTGAGATAAAAAATGTGCCTTTTGACTTTTTTTAACCAGAAATTCCTTGAAAACTGAACTCGAGTATAGTCCGGGCAATGAGCCTGATTATCCGGGACACAAGGAAATAACGATAATTCACCTCCGGTTTCAAAATTTACAATCAATTTAGAGAATTTTGACACCAAATTTGTCAGGATTTGCGAATAATTTTTCTCGGTTATTGGTAGTGAAGTATATCTTGGTGGCGAAAGAAATGTTCAAATGTTCAAAATTCATCTTCAGTCGTCTTCTGTCTTTAGATTAAGTCTGGAAATCTATTCCTATCGTTTCCTCTTCTTGCTTGCTTAGAGTATTATATCCACCTTCCTTTAATTTGTGTGGTTAAATCAGGGAGTAAATGTTCATCAAAAAGGAGGAGAGCTTAATATGAGGAATTGGTCAACTCCTTAGGATGTCCTAAACTCTCTTTTTTTTGTTTTCCATTTCTAAATCCTTCATCCTTGATCCCCACTTCCTGATCCTCTATCCTGATTTTCTAGGAAAACCCAAGATACAGTACAATCTCGACAACTCGAAACCCATTGTTATTAACTTCTCGCTATCTCCAATCAAAAGCATTTTCTTTAATTTCGACTTTTAAATTTAGCCCCCGATAACTCGATCACAGGGCGCAGAGGAGTTATATTTGACCGTAATGCTGGTCAAATTCACTAAATTCATCGCGCAAATCGATCTTGCTAATTCAAAACAATGAACGTGACTGAACAGAGCGTCATGCTATATAGTTACCCTTCTGGAGAAATTCTATCCCCAAGATGAAACGCCGACAATGGTCGCCGGAAGGACGACGTTATCGGAAAGCGAATCTTTCCGAAACGAGGCAAGAAGTGCCGAAAAGAAAAAATGACTGTTAGACGGCTATCTGGTCGGCTGTTAGATACTAGTGACACGCCCACAGTAACTGCTGTATGCGGTTATCGTCTTGCGGATAGAATTTCACAAGATAGCACGATGCTTCATTCAGACACGTTCATTGTTTTGAATCAACAAGATCGATTTGGAGAAAGTCCTCTTCCGTTTCCGTCACCATTATGTTACGGTCCACATCGAACGAATCACGTGGTTTTGGTTTCTTCCCTTGTTGTTTTTTCTTCTCAGCACTTCAGGCGTCGTTTCGGAAAGCTTCGCTTTCCGATAACAGTCTCTCTTTGGGCGACCATTGTCGGCTACACGCGGTGTACGATTAGTATCATCACTTTAATTTTTCTTTTGTTTCGATGAATCTTGAAAACGTCGATGAATTTTGAAAAAACTCGATGAATCATGAAAACGTCGATAAATTTTGAAAACATGAAAATACTTGAAAAACGTGAAAAAACTCTTAAAAAACATCCAAAATCTTGAAAAACGTGGAAAAAAAACCTGAAAAACGCCAAAAATCTTGTAAAAACGCGAAGAAACTTGAATAACGCAAAAAAACTTGAAAAAAAACTCAAAAAATCTTGAAAACCGTTAAAAAGCTTTATGAACCCGAAGAAGAGGTTATTTTTGATAACAGGCAAACAATCCTCCATCGCTAGCATGGCAGACGTAACCCCAGGTCTTTATGCTTCTTACATACAACATAGAGTTTACGACTCTTTCATGTCTTTGTTTGTAATAATCCTCAGAGATTGAATCCTTCTTGTGGGCTCAAGTTAAAGCACTAAAATCTCTCACAATGATGTGCTTATATCTGGAACGAACTTCTCAGGAACATGGAGGTATGTAAAGTATCGATTGCAAATGTCACCAAAGCCTGAATTTCACACAAATCACGAAATCTGCGGCTAAATAGATTGTCGTCGGCATGGATGTTTTTACGTTTGCGTGGAATGGACGTTTTGCACGATATCTGGCTTTATCAATTTTATTTTAATGGTGCAACACTGAAAGGGCGTTTGCGTGAACTTGGCATTCGGTATTACAGAGATGAAAGTCTTGCTGATGTTCGTCGGGCTATTCTGGTATGTGACTTTTCACTGTAATTCAACTTTCTGGGGTCATTCATATTTTGATGTGACTGGACTTCCTTTTTTTATTACCCTAAGTGCTTTATTCTACTAAGTCACGTATGGAACGCCAAGCGCGACAAAAGTGTCAAGAATAAAATATAGGTTGTATCATTGAATATGTGCTGTACTGTGTTATAAATGGGTTGAAACTCGCGGATATATGGTTTATAACGAGGTAAATATAGGTTGGCAATTTGGTCATATATATGTCACTTGAAACTCGATATGTTGTTCAGCCTGAAATATAAAGGTTGTAATTATCGATTTGCTCGATTTTCCGAAAATCTTCGGAACCAGGCTGACGCGCGCGTACGCGCGTAATGACGTCAGCTAATTTTTCGCTCCCAAAGTGCAAATCTTGTAATATTTACTGAACAAAAACCAGAAGGCCATGGATCTTTCGGTACACCACTATACGACTATAACCATCAATCCTCCATTGACAACAAATAGCCAACTTATCAATTTATGGTTTCCATCAGTGGGGTGCCTGGAGAGAGAGAAATCACAATAAGGGGGTTGAAAACAATCAGGGGTTGAAAACACACGTTTGACTGAAACAGACTTGAGCCATCCCCTAAACGTTGCATAGCTGTAAAGAAGCTGCAACTTTAATTTCCTGACGAAAGAGGTCTATAGATCACACTTCGTGATGCTAAACACAACATCCTGCTACAGACTTCAACACCATATCAAGCTCTCATCTCTCTCTCTCTCTCTCTCTCTAGAGGTAAAGTGTGGCACTTTTGAACGTTTCTTCTCTCTTAATAAAACTGCTTCAAAATATTGCCCTTGTGGATGAGACTCTAACAGTGCCAACAGGAGAGTACTTTGTATGTTCTGCTAGAGTTTTACGTTCATAGCATCAACTGTCTTAATTTGTCAAAGCTTTTCACATCGAAAAGGGTAAAAAAGTGCCACGGATCGGGGTTTCACAAACAAAAGAAGGGTAAAAGCCAATTCTATTCTCAATGAATGGACAGATAAGAGACCAATAAACGCTGGTATATTCCCCTGATCACCCCATCAATTTTAAACGGGGTATTGTAGAGATTGGCAGGAAGTCGGTTGCAAAGGTATGAACTTTCATCTACGTTCAAGTTTATCGTTTCAAAATAGCCCCTAAAGTTTACATTTTGAATTTGAATGTTTCACTGTGGTCCAGGCACTTAAGAAAAAAATCTGAAACTTGGTTATATTTAAGAGTGTTAACTTAGCATTATGTTCACCAAGTTACAGATTTTAATTTGCTTCGATTTCTGAATAACGACCATTTTTCTTCAACCATGTTTTGCTGCGAAACCGTGTTAAAAAAGTGCCACATTTTGTAACACTCAGCTAGAAATTACGACTAAGAGAGAAATTAACTTGCACAGCTCCGAATTTTTAATGCTTTGGTACATATGCTGTCTCTGTATATATCTTGCTCTCTTAGGCATTTCATGTTAGTAGCTCTTAACACAATGCTGCAGTTAGAGGTAAAACATGCTTGTCCTCGATGCCGCAGCGGGAATTAATTAACGACACACGGGTTTTGGTGTTTCAACTGGCATTGTCGTCAAAGAGAAGTTTTAAACACCATATCTTGTACTTGCAAATGCTAGAATTCCACTGAATTTATAGCACAATAAAAATAAGCAGTAATTCAATTTCCAGGAGCTGGTGTAAAACTCCCGGAAATCGGCTTACTCTTAGCAATACTGATGCCGAATCAAGAAGGATGGGCGGGGGAAGTAAAGGGTTCAGTCTTCAGTTAAGATTGCTTGTTATAATAAAACAGTCAGCTATTCAGTTTTTAAACGAATGTTAAATCATTAATTCCGTCAACGTTAAAGTATCTCTACTGCATAAAGCTTCCGTTCCGTAATAAAATGCCTCACCCTGGAGAAAAACGCATGAACTGGTCAGCCAGGAACTGCGCGAGAGGTGGGCCGAGGGGGCTTTAGCCCCCCGCTTCAGTTGGTGCCATTAAAAAAAAATGAGAAAGTTGGAAAATTCATCAGTCAATGTATAGTTTCAGGCTTAACCAGTATTTGGTTTTCTCCAGTTAGATCTAATTTTCATATGGACCAATTAACAAATTGACGTCAGTTTTTTATGCGTCTGTCCTCTTATTGATGATAAATTTCGTCATAAGATTGTCAAAGTGTTGTAGGTTCACGAGCCGCAGGCGAGTGGATCTACAACAAACTTTGACAATGTTATGACGAAATGTATCATCAGTTAGAGGACAGACGCGTTAAAAACTGACGTCAATTTGTTTTTCACACTAACAAAAAGCGAAAACTGATTTTCAAACGAAGGAAAGAAATGCTATCTAGAGTCAATGGAAGATGCGATTGCCGCAGAATCTGAATTTCATCGCTGTAATTCGGAGAATCACAGGCTCGTAAATTAAAACTTTAGTAAGAATAGGTTAGAAATACAAGGACAAATTCGAATTGCAATGGTTTCTTCAGTTTTAACCCATAAATTTTAGAGGATTTCCTAATTGACGACTACTAGATTTAATTTGTGGTACAATTCTCGCCTCATCAAGAACGCAGCACTAAAAAGTTTGACAAAACTTTTGCCGATTGCGTCAGCTTTACGTGTTTCACCCGTCTGTCCTCTTATTGACGATAAGAATTAGCCAATCAGCGCGCGAGAATTCGCTCAGTTATTGTAAAAACAAAAATAGAATAGTAACGGAATGCTCTACAAGAGTTCAAATCATCTTGTTATCATTTGGCTTCGGACTAGTTGAAACTCACGTGGGCTCTAGGGGACTGTTTCTTGAAGACTTTGAACCTGCTCAAATTTTAATTAGATCTCCCTGTCATTTGGCCTCTAACACTCGTGAACTCTCATTGACTCTCTCCTGTTCTTAAAGAGTTTGAACTTCTGTCCACTCTTGTTCTTGTCTGGCCCGGGCATTAAGAACTGTAGACTATCTGATAGGATTATCGGCAACAGCGTGCTTAGACATTTGCTGAAAATCCAAGCCTCCTTATGCATGTATATCTTTGCAACTAGGATAGCTGCACAAAAATCTTTTTCGCTCTTAACGATGGAGTCAATAAGGTATCCAGCAATCAAGACATACATGGAAGAGCTAGTGCGAACTGGTAAAGTAGTAAAGGAAGAAGCCGAGCCAAGTGACCAAGAGAGTAGAAGAAACGGTGGAAGAGCTTGCCTGAACATAGAAGTTGAGGAAGAAACCGAGAAAAGTAAGGAGGAGAGAGTAGAAGAAAAGAATAATGCCATCAAGCAGTTGTTTGAGTCAGAGATCAATGCACGTAGTATATCTATCGCCACTGTCAGGGCAAAATACGCTCGGATCCAATTCAATGCAACGAAGATGATATGCAAAGAAGGTGTACAACAAAGTACGGGCTCAGTGGCGGTGCGAAAGAGGACAACATGTCATCAACAGTTATCCTGGCACCGAAAAAGGAATTAGCTGCTGACCGTGTCGACAGAATGTTCAATGAATCTAGCAGTTACGAAGAAGATGAAAACAGTGATCACCCCTCCGACATTGTTTTGCCTACAGAAACTACTGAAAAGTCAAAGCCAGGCATGTTTAGTACAAGCCATGTTCAAACTTTGCTTCGTTTGTTCTCAGATATGACTAATGGCGCCCCGATCTCAAAGCCTGTAATAAAGAAAGATTGCAAAACGACAGCAAGGGTAAAGAAATGATTACCGACTTCACAGTTTTCCAGGTGGTAAATTGACGGAAGTATGAATGAAAACAGAAGAGAGAAAAACTGCGACAGAAAGCAAACATAGGCCCTTGTTGCCTCTTAACTTGCACTGGAGATACAATGTACTCTTCCTTAGCAGTGTAAAAGTCGGTGAATTTAGTACCGCCTTCTTTTTGTTTTCTGGTTTTTTTTTCGTCTGTATTACATGTATCTGTGAAGCTTTGCGAAATGCTACGAACATGCCAAGAACATATAATTAGTTAGGAGCATGTCTAGGTGTTCAATGTTTTCTTATGAGTCAGGAAACGGTCCAACTGAGCCAAAACCTCCTTACATATACATTGTAAGTGAGGACCTCTTAAGATCATTTTCAGGCCTGGTCCTGGTTGTTCAAGGGATGGATAACGCTATCCACCGAATCACTATGCAACGGATAGCCTAGTTACTTTTGAAAATGCTTATACACTGGATTATGATTTAACCGGTGGATAGTGTTATCCTCCCTTTGAACAACGAGGGTCAGATGCTAAGAAAGTAAGTATGTATAGTCCTCAGCTTTGGCTAAAATAGACGTTCTTAGTAAAGAAAAAAAAGGGGTTTTGACATAATTTGTTTATTCATTTATTTGTTTGTTTGTTTATTTATTTATTTATTTATTAACTTATTGATTTATACACGGAAACGATTAACACCTTTCATACTCAAAAAGGAAAGCATTCGCTTTTGATACTGTTTCTATTTTCAACCTCACAGTTATCCTTCTTGTTGCTGTTTAAGGCTTTAGTTAAACTAGGAAATGCTGCTGAGAACACAAGTGTTTCCCAGTCTTACCATGTGAGAAGAAAAATGTTGCGGACTCGAATCGTGCTTCTTAGACGCACGAAAATGTTTATTTAATTAATCAAGCTGAAAGCATTCTTACGTTTTGGAAGCTCGTCTTGCTTCCAAAATATTATTTCCCTGTTAAGCTCTGAGGAAAACTTAGGAGCGAGATATGTTTCCGCAACAACGTTTCCTAGTTTAGCCAGTCTCTCGTTGATATTCTGATAAACAATTTGTTCACATTAAGAATATTTTATTCCAAAATTCCGACAAAAACAAAAACGGGTATAAAACATAAAAAGCATTTTAGCCACGGAGGACTAAGTGATAAAGAGACTTTGGGATCAGTATGCGTTTCTGGGAAACTGCTCACCTACCCCTCCCCTAATCCAACCCTTCGTAGCAATATAATCACAACCTATATTTAAATAGGCTGCATTATGTGCGAGTTTGTCCATATCACCTACTCTTTCAATATCTGGTATCCAGGACAGTGTCTTTTGCCTATGTAAGGCAAAGACGCTTTATCACTTAGTTCTCCACGTCTGTTTAACACGCAAGGCAAAGTCTCCTCCAAGATGGTGCGTTTTTTTTAATGTAAAGCATTGCATTCAAACTTTCTACTACCGAAAGCAAGTTATTTCGTTATCCAGAATAACTGCGTTCCACGTTAGTGTCTGTTTTGTAGTAACGGCCTAAACTAGGAAATATTCTTGCAGACACAACTGTTCCCAGTTTTGTCACGCGAGAGGTAAATGTTGCGGACTCAAATCCTGCTTTTCGGAGGTACGAAAATGTTCCTTTAATTAGTCGAAAGCAGTCTTGCTTTCTGGAAGCTTATCTCGCTTCCGATACATTATTTCCCTGTTAAGCTACCGAGGAAATATTTAGTGGAAGAAAAGTTTCCGCATCTGCGTTTCCTAGTTTAGCCAGCCTCTCATCACGATATTGTGATAAACAACTTGTTTTCGTTACGTTTTCATTGTTACAAACAGTTTTTACGTAAAACATTGAATTCATTGTTCAGAATAATCGAGGTCTTGGTTACTGTTCTTGTTGTTAACATTTGTCATCTTAAATTTCATTAAACGTTGCCGTTTCAGTGAAGAATGCCGTACTATTGTATTGTAATTCTCTGTTCCTAAATGTCTTGAGGCCTTCTGCGCCACTCGGCATGAAGAGGATGAGTGAGTGAGTAAATGTCTTCAGTGGTACCAAAAGTTTATGAACTTCTGGTGGTACTTTATACAATAGACAGGAATACGCCTACTGTGAGCCTGAAACTTTCCGAAAGAAAGTGATGTTGTCTATTTACAATTTTAATACAGAAATTTTAGAAAATGGAATATCAATTGTTATTAAAAACTGGACTAGGTATATAGGATTTCTAGCATTTTGATTGGCTGAACGGAGCTAGGCTATCAGCTCATATACCTGCTGCGACCAAATATGGTCAATGAACATTCGACAACAAAATGACAACGCGAGCTGAAAGTTTTTTCCTCGCGAGCAACCTGGCGAGAAAAATGGACGAGAAACATCACTTGACAGGGAATTTAAATTAAGCAGAAATTCCAACAGCGTCACCAACAAGCATCACCAACAGCGTCGTCTTACACAAGTCAAAATTGTTTCAAGAAACTGTGCAGAAATAGAAATTTAAGCATTAAGCGTTGTGTTTACAATTAACATCTTTCTTCGATCGTCACGTTGGTCATTAAAATTGAACAAACGGTAGGTTTTATCAGGAAGGCTTTCCACTTCAAGATATCAAGACAAGACCTAAAATAAAACAGTGAAATGGGCAGAAGCATTTAATAAAAACTATCACACATTCATGGCGAGTCGGCGGGTGCGAAAATCATGAAGCAGTCTAAACAAGTAAGCTTAAGCTTACTAAACAAACTACAGCTGCAAACTACCAAGAAGGAACGAAGGGTGAGATTTTTTTTCGGCTTTAACACGCAAAATTGACATTGGTTTACCTACACACGTTGCATCTCTGTGTTCCAACAGGCCCAAATGCTCAGGTAGAAATCGGATGCCATGTAAACAGAGTTGAATCGCTTTTCCAGTTGTTTGAATTTACCATTCCGTCCACAACCTCTAAACCGAGAACCACTACATTTTGTGCTTTGCGTTTAACAAACTATATCGGTGAATTCTAATGTTCCTCGCAACAGTAATCTTGCTTCTGAGCTGCATACAAAATTACCTCTTCAAGTTCAAATTAGTTCTGTCTTCAGTTCGATCAAACTCGACCATGATGGCTCCGCGTTGTGCGACTCCAGCAGCTAATATGGTGAAATTGTACGGCTTCAATCCGCTTTGAACGATGATTACAACAATGTTTCAGGAAAAACCAAACATTTACCATATTTCAGAGCCAATAATTAGAGGATTTCTTCCAAAACTTGTGCTACTTTGTTCACATTGACTCATTCAGCTTTGCAATGAAACGCTGCAACACTTCGCAAGGTTTTGGCGCCTTTTTCGTTCAGTCATGTGATTGATTCTTGTTCCCTTTTTATCTCTTTTCTCATTTTTTTCCCTTTCTTTCTTGATTTTTTTTTGATAGTGGTTAACTTTTTAATAAAACAATTATTCTACTCGGGCTTGCTGGATAGCAAATGATTATAACCAACTCGGCGCTACGCGCCTCGTTGGTTATCTATCATTTGATATCCAGCGCGCCCTCGTAGAATAATTGTTAATTAATGTGTCGTCAGCAGAGAATGAACTATTACCAGACACACCCTAATACTCAATAACTGTCAAATTATTCCCACCCTCATTGGTCAAGAGCTATGGTCAACGAGGGTGGGGACCACGATATTCACTTATTGAAAATGGCGCATTTACAATGGCATACCGTAAAGTTCCGATAGGAACGACCCCCCGAAAGTAACGAGCCCCAAAGGCCGCTAATTCCGAAAGTAACAAGGGTCGCTACTATCGCAACTTTGCGGAATTCTGTGGCGGGTGCGTTTATCAAAAACAAATAAAGCCAATTCGGCTCGTATCTTTTCCATGTTATTGTAAAAAACAAATCAACATTATTTGTGGTCTACACTCTTAGTAGAAACTTGTCTTGGTCTATTGCAAATCCGCGAATCTGATTGGTTCTCGCGCTCGCTCGCGTTCTACGCTCGCGCGCACGTTGTCATGTTTAGAATTCAACAGTTTGCGTCTCTTTTTTAGAGTTCTTGCTCTCGTTTTCTATGAGCGGTAGTCAACTCGGCTACGCCTTGTTGACTACTTTCTCGCACAAAACGAGAGCTAGTAGTCTAATTAATAAAAATACCATAGCAATAACTCCATGAAATGTGAAATGTCCAAATCTTGGCGTTGAACCGACTGGCCTGCAGCTCGTGTTTTTGCTTTATTTTTGAGCATTTTCGGACGTTTCTATTGGTCGTGCTATCATAAAACTTATTTTTCTACTCGTGAGTTGTTCTGCGTGTTTATCCTGATCGCTCCAAACACTCTTAAATTAGAAGAAATTGGAGTGCACTTGTGGAGTGTAAAAATGAAATTGAAACCTCTCTTTCATACTTATTGGCCCCTAAAATACAGTACATTTTAGTTGTGCCATTATTCCCCCAAAAGATGAAAAACAACAAGAAAAAACATAAAGGCAAAACCACAACGCAGACCGCTGAGGAAACAGTAAAGTTGACTTATTTTTTCTTCATAGAGAAGACTTCAGCACGACTTTCACCGACGGCTCTTCTTGTAGCATTCTCTTGAAAGCTAATTAAGTTCAAGAAGAGTTCTTATGAAAATACAGTTGCTCTAATAAACCCATATCATCACCGGTAGCGCCTCAACAGACTTTTCAATGTAAATACGCATTTCTCACTGATACGTATGTATCCCGCTGGGTGTTTAGTTCTGTCAACCTTGAAACAACTTTGCTTAAATAATATTGCCCCGGCATCAGCCAGTTTATGGGCAAAAATTACCCAAAAAATGTTGTCGGAAACTTTTAAGCACACGTAAAATTATCGATAGAAAATGGCACAAGTTTTTCGCCCGCGAAGTATTACTCGGGCGTTTTAAAGAACACACCCTGATTTTTCGGAAGCTTTCAGAGTCTCTAGATCTTTTTGGCCAAAATAGATTTAAACCGAGAACTGCTTTGCTTATAGTTACTTAAATAACTTTTTCATTTCGATCTGTAACTAAAGACACGCTGAAATGGCTAAGAGGTTAAAAACAAAACACCAAAACGTGCCACACTAAACTCACTCTCTGAATCGGCGATTCTAAGTTTAGTCGCTAAATTGGGACAGAAATGCCATTCACTTCAAAATCAAGAAGCTAAGAAATATCACTATATCAGGAAGATAAAATACTCCACAACTGAAAATATATGTAGAGCTTTAGACTTAACAACTTTAAACTTAATATTGACGACCGAGCGACTCTTCAGCTGTTGGATAATAAACTAGCAATCAGTCCTGAAAACAACTCAGTGTTCGGTAAAATAACAACCTAGATTGAGAAAACAACATCGACTCAGGCTAGATCGAATGAAATACCCCAATTGCGTAAAAAGAATTGCTCAAAGAAAAATCTTGAAAATTACGCGCTAAACTGCAATAGCTTAAACCTTAAAACCACATATCATATTCCTTATTAATGACTATTCCTTGAACGAATCGAATAAACATAGAAAAAGGGACAAGAAAGCTTCCCTAACATAAAATTACGTTCATAAAAGCACTTATTTGCCTAGGAAAACAAAATGAATTCAACTTTTGTCCCGAGTGTTAGTTACTCGCAAGCAATTCCTTTCGAACCGTGAATTGATTTCACGGCTATTTTGAACAATTTTTTTAAACAAGTTTTTCAAACATTTCAAGAGAATTATCGTAAACATATAAACTCGATCAATTAAAAAAATTCTTACAATGTAAATCCGCAATCAAATATGTAATTTACTTTACCGTTGAAGTGAAGGAAGTACTTGAAAATCTAAACGAAAAATAAAGTCGCCGGGTCCTTTGCAGATGGTCGCTTCAGATCTCCTTTGAAAAAACAAGTATGACCTCGAACAAGGATTTCTTGCCTTCAAGCTCTCCAATTTCTTCGATATGCACCGTCGAGTTTAGAGCAATCCTTCACTCTTCCTTTTCATGATGAGCTATGAAAAGGAATGTCTTCATTCCAAGAATGTGAAATAACCGTATTGAAAATCGACCGTATGAGGAACCAGCAGCCATATTGTTGACTTCAGATCAAACTTCTCCTGTGATAAAAGGCGATCCGAATTCTTTCTTGTCAGTACTCAGTGAAGGGTACCGTCTCGAATAACTCGCTCCACTGCAAACCCAAATGTAACCTCTTTTCGCATTCGTAAATGCAAAACTGTAACTTATCAGAATTTTTTTTTCAATCGCACTGCAAGGATATGGAACATATTGCCAAAATGTATCAGAATGCCCACATCAATTCAGAGTTTCAAGCTTAAACTACTAGAATATTATTTCGAAGCCCTTCGTACAAGCTATGATCCTGAAGAGCCTAGAACCTGGAAATCTATATGTGTTAAATGTAAAAATGCTAGACTGTTGAATTGTCCTGTAACTTGTTGCTTTTAATCAGTTTTTGTTTCCTTATGTACCTTGTTAATTAATTAATTAATTTGGGCCCACAGTAATTGGTTCTTACCGTTGTGGTGTCCCTGCCTGGTTTTGTAATTGTCTTCAATGTTTTTTATATACGTAACTCCCAGGCGAAGCAAAATAAATAAATAAATAAATAAATAAATGTCCATGAAAGTACATCCTTTTTACTTGAAGCCTCAAAAAGGGTGGTTGGCGTTCAAGTTCAAGGGTAGGCCGCCATTTTTCACTAGTGCGTAAACGCGCGAGTATTTAGGAGACACTTCGAACATTTTACATGAAGCATGGTGCGAGGGACGTCGTACGGTCACGTGACTCCACGACCATCAAAATTGACTCGCATGGATATATATTTTTCTATAAGTATCGTGCTCCGCTATAAAAGCTAAAGAAAAAGGTTACAATTAATTCGTCACTATGTTTTCTAAAAAGGCTCTTATAGGATGATAATGAGGTGGATTCCCTGATATTTGGCGGAAGAGAGTCAAACAGCAATGTTCCAGAATATCTGAAAGTTCTTTCCCCAAGACTTCTTTGGGGAGATGGAGGTCGTTTCACCTTTTAGGACTGTAAGAGTGGATACTCCTAAGAAAAGATGGAATATTCAACATGTTGCAAGCATGGACAGAGAAAAAAATCTGAGTCCTCGAGGGGAATCGAACCCATGACTTTCCGTACACTGGTCGGACGTTCTAACCTCTGAGCGGATAGAATAGTGGATACTAATTTCCTTAATAAAATATTTACTGAGATTTTTTGAGATTAAGATATTTAGGTATTTAAGAACTAAGTTACATAACTTGTGATGTAATAATAATGTACTTGTTCCATTTTTTGTTATTGTCGCTTTTACAGAACCAAATGCTCCCCCATCTAATGTCCAGGGACACAACACAAGCTCTACATTTTTGCTCAATGGAGCAATGTTCTGGCATCTGATCAAAATGGTGTTATACTGAGTTATACAGTTACCTACAAGGCGTTACCTGATGGCAATGCACAAACCAAGGTAGTGAGTGCTCCAACAACTCAAGTGACACTGACGGGTCTGAATGCCTACACCAACTACAGCATCATAGTGTTTGCCTCTACTAAAAAAGGAGATGGATGACATGGTTTTATTCAACAACTGCGCATGACTGATGACGTCACTATCATGACATCTCCCCTCTTAACAGGAATGGCAGAATAAATATCAACATTTTCCATTAACTAGTGAAGTGTCCATGACCTCAACTTGGTCAATGTTCATAGTCCTTAAATTGACTCTAAGCTAACGGCAAGTCACTGATAAACGATCCTTCACATCTACAAATATACTAACATAAAAATAGTCTCTATTCAAGCAAGTCCAGTCCACTAATAATATACAAAGTCCTTTTGTCTGGTTGATCTGACAGTTCGGCCAGATCTCGTTCTACATGTAACGGTGTTCGATGTCTGGGAGGCATTTCTGTTCCCCGGCGGGAACTTCATGCATGCTTCCTTGTCTCCTTGCGGGGTTTGCGTGCAGGAATCTCTGCCAACTTGGGAGGTCTTGATCATATCTCTCCTATTCCGTCTGTACAGAGTTCCGTCGCTGATCAAAATGGCTGAGCGAGGAGTGTTAGCGAGTTTTGTAACCGTGGCAGGTTTCCAGCCATTTGGTGTCTTCACTCTGACAGCATCTCCTTTTCTGAGGGGTGGTAGGGACTTGGCTCCTCTGTCAAAGTAAAATTTCTGTTTCTGTTGCTGGGCAAGGAGCTGGGACCTAGCATCCGTTGGGATTTGCGCCTCCAGTAGTTCAGCAGTAGTAGGAAGCTTAGTCTTCAGCCTTCTGTTGAGGAAGATCTGAGCTGGGGAATAGTTAAGTCCAGTAATGGGCGTGTTCCTGACTTCTAGCAGGGCAACGTATGGGTCGGTACCATCTTCATGCGCCTTCTCTAACACAGCCTTTACTGTTCCAATGGCGTTCTCCACTTGCCCATTAGCTTGTGGGTACCTGGGACTCGTGGTTGTGTGCTTGAACTCCCACGACTCTGCAAATTCTCTGAATTTACGACTGGCAAATTGGGGACCATTGTCAGAAATGAGTTCATTGGGTATCCCATAACGTGCGAACATGGACTTGAGTTGGGTAATGACTTCTGAACTAACGGTACTGTCACGTAGCAGGCCGACTTCTACCCATTTTGAGTAGTAATCAACAGTCAGAAGATAGTCTTTACCTCCAAGGGTAAATAAATCACATGCAATCTTCTCCCAGGGTCTATGGGGTACTTCATGCTGAATCAGGGGTTCTTTGGCATTGTTCTTTCTGTGTTTAAGACAGGAGCTGCAGTTTGAGATTAGATCTGTTATCTGTGCATTCATGTTTGGCCAGTACAGGAGGTCACGTGCTCTTCGCTTGCTTTTTTCGATTCCGAGGTGGCTTTCGTGGATTTTTCCAAGCATTTCTGGCTGCAGTCTTGTAGGGACAATCACCTTGTGACCTTTGAAGAGAATCCCATCAGCTTCATGGATTTCATCCTTGAAACTCCAGTATGGTCTAGCATTAGCAGGCACTTTACTCTTGTGGTCAGGCCAGCCATCTTTGGTTAGTTGGGCGACTGCCTGAAGAGAGGGGTCAGCTTTTGTTGCTTCTTGCAGTTCTTGCAATTTAGGCTCAGCTATCGGTAGGTTTGCTACCAGAAGATGGGCTTGCATTTCAATTTCACCATCAGGGATTCCTTCATTCTGGTAAGTTGTTTCCAGGTGGGCTCTAGATAATGCATATTCAATAAACATCAACTTCCCTGGTACATACTTCACTTTTAGGTGGTAAGGCTGTAAGCGAAGTAGTAGGCGCTGGATTCGGGGTGGTGCTTTGGCAAGAGGCTTAGAAAAGATTGCTTCCAGCGGCTTGGGGTCTGTTTCAACTTCGATTGCTTTGCCATATAGGTACTGGTTAAACCGCTCACATCCAAACACAATGGCCAGTGTTTCTTTTTCGATTTCTGCATAGCCTTTCTGGCACTCTGTCAGGGATTTTGAGGCATATGCGATTGGTTGATCCTCCTGAAGTAATACTGCTCCGAGTCCTGACTGGGATGCGTCAACAGAGAGCTTTACAGGCTTGTTCCCATCGTAGTATTTCAGGACTGGCTTTGAGGTGAGGAATTTCTTAATTTCATTGAGCGAGCTTTCTTGCTGCTCACCCCAGTGCCATTGTACTTCTTGTCTGAGTAAGGCTCTAAGTGGCTCGGTCAAAGCGCTCATGTTAGGGATAAACTTGCTTAGGTAGGTCACCATTCCTAGCAGGCGCTCGACATCCTTCTTGTTCTGTGGCCCTGGCATGTTGAGGATTGCTTCAATTTTTGACTCGTCAGGTTTGATTCCATCTTTGCTAATCTTATCACCAATGTAGACAACTTCAGGAATCGTGATTCTGCATTTCTGTCTCTTCAGTTTTACACCCTTTTCTCTAGCTCTTTCAAGGACATTTCTGAGTGCTCTGTCATGGCTTTCCTCATCCTTGCCCCAAACCAGGAGGTCATCATAGATAACTTCTGCTCCTTCAATTCCTTCAAAGGCAAACTGCATTTTCTTCTGGAATACTTCATTAGAGGAGTTAAGACCAAATGGCAGACGATTAAACTTGAAGCAGCCAAAGGGGGTGTTAAAAGTTGTGAGAAGGGAACTTGGATGGTCCAATTTGACATGCCAGAAGCCATCTTTGGCATTCAGTTTACTGAATACTTTTGCACCAGCCAACTTGCTTGTAATCTCAGTGGATGTCGGGAGTTGGAAATGTTCCCTCTTTACTGCCCTATTCAGGTCTTTGGGGTCAAAACAAATTCTTAGACTTCCATCCTCTTTCTCCACTATTACAATAGAGTTTACCCACTCTGTAGGCTGATCAACTTTCTCTATTGCACCTAATTGTTCCATCCTTTCAAGTTCTTTCTTCAGCTTGGGCAGGAGTGTGAAAGGAACTTTTCTAGGGGGATGGATGACAGGCTTAATTACTGGATTAATTTCAATATGATGCTCTCCTTCGAGCTCTCCAAGGCCTTCAAACAGATCGGCAAATTCATCTAAGATACTCTCAGCATTGGCACTGGCTGTGTCAACAGTTCTTACAAACTTGATTAAGCTAAGTTCCTGACATGCTCTTAAACCAAGTAGGGGTGGTTGACCCTCAGCCTCAACAACAAAGAAATCAGAATCAATCATTTTGTCTTTGTACTTACAAGTCATCCTTGCTACTCCTACTACAGGTATCTCAGAACCATTGAACCCAGTGAGTTTAGCTTTGGTTGGTCTCAGTTGCGATGTCCCTTTCAACGAATTGAACACGTGTTTCGGAATCACATTTGCTTGAGCCCCAGTGTCTAATTTGAATTGCACCTTGTTGTCATTCACTTGTAGAGTAGCTGTCCATTCGTTATCATGACCATCTTTCTGGACTTGGCCGATAAACAATTCTTCAAATTCTTCAATGTCCGGTTCGACGCGAGGTTGTTGATCACTTTCCACGAGGTGGACATTTTTCGATAAGCACTGAGAAGCAAAATGATTGCGGTTCTTGCACTTGTGACAGATTTTTCCAAACGCTTGGCATTCTCTCGGGCCATGAACTGTGCTACATCTTTTACAAGCGGTTGTGGGACCAGGTTTCTTCTTTCCGTGAGCCTTCGGCGGGAATTTTCGTGGCGCCGCTTTCTTGTTTACATAATCCACATTTTTCGGTTCTTCAGTGATTGATTTCGTTTGGCGTTTCGAAAACTCCGACGCTCGGCACATATCAATAGCTTTCTGAAGATCCAGGTCGGTTTCTTGCAGTAGCTTTTCTCTCAGGGTGTTGCAAGAGATTCCACAGACGATTCTATCTCGAATTAGACTCTCACACAATTCGCCAAATTCGCACGTGCTCGCTCTGGTACGAAGCTCTGTGACGTACTGATCGATGTTTTCAGTCGGTTGCTGAACGCAAGTGAAGAATTTGTGGCGTTCAAAAGTGATGTTCCGTCTGGGGTTGCAATACTCTTCAAATTTTCGGAATAATACGTCGAGTTTTTCCTCTGCAGGCGATAGCGAGAAGGTGTTGTAAATTTCAAGTGCATCGTCTCCGTTGAGATGAAGAAATATGGCGACGCGTTGCTTCTCGGGTTTCTTCATTGAGCCTGAAGCTTCCATGTACAATTGAAATCGCTGTTTCCACTTGCGCCAATTGTCTGCAACATTTCCCTCTAGACTTAGCGTTGAGGGCGGCTTGAATACACTCATTTTGAGGTAGTTTTCGTGATTTCAAACAGTGTTTGATTAACCCACGTTCTGACACCATGACATGGTTTTATTCAACAACTGCGCATGACTGATGACGTCACTATCATGACAATGGAAACGTGAGCGAACCTGTCATTGTCATCACGGATGAAGATAGTACGTTTTCATATGCTCTGTACGATTATAATCTTAAAATAGAAGGGTATTTTGACAACATGAACTGATGCCGCCTTCCTTGGTTTTTACAATGTTTCAGCGTCCTGTCATTTAACTGTCAAGACTTGTCAAATCATCCCGGACTACAGTGGCTGTTCGCTTGAATGAACTGGAAACGTCGCTTATATTTATCGCATTTATCGCACCTGGAAGGTCATGGGTTCGACTCCCGTTGGGAGGACTCAGATTGTTTCTGAGTAATAACAACTATTTCAACATTTCTTCTTTTAACACATTTCAGCTAGTCGTCACTCCATTATCATATTTACATTTATCGCATTTGACATTACGAGCCTGGCTAAGGCTAGGCCTGTGTCACATATGAACCTAGTTATATGGCCTCGCTCACCATGAGTCCCCCATAGCTCAGTGGTTATAGCATCCAACCGGCAACTGGAAGGTCATGGGTTCGACTTCCGTTGGGAGGACGCAGATTTTTTCTGAGTAATAACGACTATTTCAACATTTCTTCTTTTAACACATTTCAGCAAGTCGCCAATCCATTATCAGACTCTGTCTTAATTTTCCATATTTCATTGCTCCTTCACAGAAGCAAACGCTCCATCATTTAATGTCCAAGGACACAGCACGAGCTCTACCAGTATCTTTGTTAAATGGAGCAATGTTCCAGCAGCTGATCAAAATGGTGTTATACTGAGTTACACAGTTACCTACAAAGTGTTACCAGATGGCAGTCCACAAACCAAGGTAGTGAGTGCTCCAACAACTCACGTAACACTGACGGGTCTGAATGAATAGACCAACTACAGCATTACAGCGTTTGCTTCTACTGTAAAGGGCGGTGGAAGAATTAGTGCGTCTATCATTGTCGTCACAGAGCACGACAGTAAGTTAACATGGGTATGAAAATTATTTTTGGCAAAGTCAAACACTCAGTTGCGAATTTGCGTCAATACTGACAGCTGTACGTCATCTTAGATTTTATCAAACAGTTGTTGATTTCCTACTATGGCAGTGATCTAAGTCCCGCAGTGGATGTGTGCATGCGGAAAAGAGTAGTCTGACCAACAAAGAACATCCCAGAGAGAACACGTTGGTTAGAATAAAGAAAATAAATAGGTTGTGTGATAGGTTATAATAGTAGTTATATAAGCATGAAGATGCGCCCCGTTACTGCCTTCCCCTGCGTTCCCCTTGGCACACTATTGATATGTAAATAACTGCCGTCCGCGTCTTTTTATCACAACAAATACCATACACATGCTAACAAAACTCTCAAAACCCTTAACGTGGATTGGTTAGTCGACTCTATTATTGCTGTCGAGATAAGTCGAGGTAAATCATTCGTGTGTAAAAACTGCTTTCCGCATCGTTTGAACACAATAGGAACAATAAACAAAATAGGCATTCGCAAACTTGCGTGCTGTCTACGAACACTGCTGCTGATTGCACCAGTGCCTTTAGTTATACTTTTGCTCTATCACCTTAAAAAAAAACCTATACTTTGCTTTGCGTTATATTTTCTTGCGCCTAGCGCGGATCATAGGGCATCCAGAGTTTTACATGCACATCGCTGACACTGACGGAAAAAAGGCAAATTTGAGAAGAATTAAAATTGAATGTTACTTAGCATTCTCTCCAGTTTTTTCGCCTTTTTTCTTTTAGGGCCTAGTGCATCTCCTCTGAATTTACAATTGATCGACACAACTTTCAACAGTATCTTGGTCACGTGGAACGAAGTTCCAGCTGCAGACAGAAACGGCATCATAGTAAGCTACACCGTCATGTATCAAACGATTGGTGGAGATAATGTGAATGCACCAAACAATACGAAGACCGTTGACTTCTCTACAAAATGGGCGAACCTGGCCGGACTGAAAGAGGATACAGTTTACCGTATCAGTGCTTTAGCGTCCACTGTGAAGAGTGATGGGAAGTACAGTGAGCCTATATTTGTTAGAAGAAACCGGCAAGAAAGTAAGAGCCCAATTGTAACCGGATATTACAGTATTTATAACACGTAAACGATAAATAATATGGCAGATTGAGCAGTTTTCAAATGAGTGTCGAAAGTAATGTTGCGCTTGCACGCTTGGTTTTGCTTTACTTCGCTCTTTGATTGGCTAAAAAAGCTCGCGCCACTTTCTCAACCAATAAGAAGGAAAATCAAAACCAATCGTGACTTGTTCGCACGCGTTTTCCGGTACTTAACGCTAATTACTTGTATTTGCTTCAATTTCTTATTGGTTCGTTTTGTTTTTTGTTCCTATTGTGATTGGTTAGAGTAATTACTTTGGTTTTGGTGTTACGACACTCATTTGAAAACCGCTCTATATGTTCTTACGTGATTCCCATTGAATTCTAGCCATAACATCGCAATAGGTGCAATAGACATAAGTGTGCGACATTTTTGAAGTGATTTTGTGACAACCTAGCTGATTTTAATGTCGATGAGCATTGAAATTTCGTCACATCTAAAGGAATAGAGCAAAATATCAATGGATTAATTTTCTTAGCAGTATGTTTGTTTCTGCAGATCCAGTTACGTTTTTACAACTGTCCGAAGACAATACCCCAGACCTGTGTTTTGTCGATTGATGTAGATAAATGAGTGTGTTGCGTAGTGGGACTGTGTCTATGTCCAGTGAAGATGGGGTGGGGGGTTGTGTGTGTTGATCTAATGATGAAGGCTTTGGGTTCGGTCTTCAAGTCCTTCTCTCTACAACAAGAAGCTTAGACAAAACACAGCTTAAATCTTTCTTGTCTTCCTTCACTCGTTTGTGTATGTGAGTACCATCAAACTGTCCGGGAAGCCTAAAAGGCATTGCTTGGGGAGTGTCAGAGTACATTTTTGCATAGGCTCATCTTATTTTTTCCTCCATTGTCCGGAAAATTGATTGGTCCTTGACACTGAATTTATTCAAATAACCGCCCGAATAGTTCTACATTTTACTAACTCATTCGACTCCCCCCTAACAACGACTCCGTAGGAGGCTAATAGTGGAGGGGTTCTCTTAATAAGAGCGAAGCCTTTATATTTTGGCTTTCAACTTTGGATTCGAAAATGGTTTATTCATTTTTTTAACAGACGCTTTAACCAAATGCGAAATTGTGTAAAAATGCCATACTTACTGCAATGTGCCGACCTCGTTCATATCTCTTTGAAACGATTATTTGGACAATAACGCCAGAGGGGCGTTTTATTCAAGTGATTCTTTATATCCTATTTGCAGATATTTCCAAATGATCGTCATACCATTAGCAAAACAAAAAAGATCCAGGCAATCCAGCAGATATAAAATATCAAACGATTACGCGAAAGTACGAGGACCAAGTAGAAGGCGAGCCTTATATTACGGCTGAGTTTAAAAAGGATGATGCAAGAACAACCTTTACTGTAGGAGATGGAAAATTCTACTCAAGATCTGCTATATCTGATGATAAAAGGAAGCGCAGAGATGTGTCTTGTAGGTTAATAACCAAATAAAATTTTTAAGTTAAGTTTATAGAAGGCTTATAGACGAAAGTTCATTTTAGGGTTATAGATTTTCGTTGTGGTGTGGAAGGGTTCTTGATGTAAGTTGTGTTTTGTGCTGGTTACTATGTTATTACGCGAATTCTAAGATCGCTCTTAACCGCCTTTTTGTTAGCTCAGTTGGTAAGGGTTCACACTTCTTTTTTATCAGGTTCTTGTAGTTGGGCGAGAAAACGCGACAACAATGAAGCAAATTTGGGAACCAGGGAGTAAATGTTCATTCCAAAAGGAAGAAAGCTTGTTATGGGGAATTTGTCAACTCCTTGGGGTGTCCTAAATTCGGTTTTTATTATTTATTAATTTTTTTATTTCAAATCCTTTATCCTTGATCCCCACTTCCCGATCCTCGATCCTGATTTTCTAGAAAAACCTAAAATACACTACCATCTCGATAACTCGAACCCCAGTGTTATTAGCTTCTCGCTATCTCCAGTCAAAAGCATTTTCTTTAATTTTGACTCTTAAATTTAACCCCCGATAACTCGATCACAAGGTGTAGAGGAGTCATGTTGGACCGTAATCAGGTAATGCTGGCTAAATTCATAGTGCAATCGATCTTGCTAATTTAAGACAATGAACGTGTCTGAACAAAGCCCCATGCTATCTAGTTACCCTTCGGGTGAAATTCTATCCGCAAGATGAAAGGCCGACAATGGTCGCCCCAAGGGCGACTGTCATCGGTAAGCGAAGCTTTCCGAAACGAGGCACGAAGTGCCCAGATGAAAAAACGACTGTTAGTCGGCTATCTGGTCGGCTGTTAGATACTGGTGACACGTCCACAGTAACTGCTGTATGCGGTTTTCATCTTGCGGATAGAATTTCACAAGATAGCATGACGCTTTATTCAGTCATGTTCATTGTTTTGAATCAACAAAATCTATTTGCAGAAAATCCTCTTCCGTTTCCGTCACCAGTATGTTACGGTCCACATCGAACGAATCACGTGGTTTTGGTTTCTTCCCTTGTTGTTTTTTCTTCTCAGCACTTTGTGCCTCGTTTCGGAAAGCTTCGCTTTCCGATAACAGTCGCTCTTCGGGCGACCATTGTCGGCCTTTCATTTCAACCGAAGGGTAACTAGATAGCATGACACTTTGTTCAGTCACGTTCATTGTTTTGAATTAGCAAGATTAATTTAGTGCGTGATGAATTTAGCCAGCATAAGGTCAAATATGACTCCTTTGCGCCCTGTGACTTGATACTTGGAAACGTTTTATAGGTGTGTTATAGACGGTTCTAGTTAGCAGCACAATGGTAGCCAACTCTGTAATGACTAATATTGAATGTAAACTTGTTGATTGTAGTGAAATCGATTAGCAAAATAGCACGTTATACAAAGGTTTGCGATCTGCGATACGTGTTATGATTCTAGATGTACAAAGTAAAAAGGTTTGATTGTCTTTGGCTTCAAACAGAAGAATGCCTCCACGAGACACCATGATATAATACACGATCGTTAACCATTTCGAAAGCGTTCCCCCTCAAATATGAAATTGGAGATTTACCATGTTGGGTGCGTGACGTCACCTTAGACAGTTAGTGGAATAATAGAGTGCTTCTAAAGCCCGGGGGTGTACTTCCTAGTAATAGGCTAATGGGGATGTGCCGCTGGATGGGGTCGCATTTTCACGACTGGATTGACTATAATGGTTCATTAGGAGCTATTAGAGTTGCTAGAATGGGGTCGCACATTTGCTGGATTTCAGGGGTAAGTAAATTCCGCTAAGTAGGGATTTGGGGTATGTTTGCCCAAAAGTGACTAACATGGGGTCTATAATTGGTTACAGAATAGACTATAATGGGGTAGGGGTTTGGAGAGGCCAGCAGCACATACCCAGCAAAAATTGACCCAAGTACCCCCCACCCCGGGTTCTAAAGGTTAATAATCTTCAGAATGAAGAGAAGATTTGGGAACCCTTTCAGGGGGAAAGAAAATTTGCCCGCATGGACTTTGAACGTGACTTCAAAACTGTAATTCCGTAATTCCGAAATTTTCCTGTGAAAAGTATGCATTAACTTCACAGCCGCTTCTTGTCTGTATCAGATGCACTTACTTTTAATACATGTAGTAAGACTGAGTGGAGACCGGGCCCGTGACAAAACAATAGGATTCGATTCTGACGTTGAACTTAAGTTTGTCATTTATCTACCGGCGTGAGACTGCCATTGTATTTACACAACAGATTGGGTTCTTGTTGAACGTCGCTCAGTGAATTGGAAGTTCCTGATTTATTTACGAGGTAAGAATTAACTATTCTCGCTTAACTGCAAAAAGTTTTCAGCTCGGTGTTAAGTTTTCGGTATCGACGAGAGTTCACGCGCCAAAAACGAAAACCGACGAAGCCCCTGTGTCACAGGTTCCCCAAGTTCATAATATGAGCGTCAGTGTTACGCAACGGCCGAAAAATAAGGATTTGTATGCGGACAGAACAGGTAAATTCTAGGACAACTAGGAGCTAAAAACATAAAAGGGTTTTGAATAAAATTTACCCTTCTTGTTTTCATACAAATCCTAATATTTCGACCGTTGCGTAACACTGACGCTCATCTCAAGAGCTTGGGGTACTTTTGCCTGTGTTGGCGTCAGTTTGTGTTAACGACGAGCCCGTTTTCCTCTTAAGTGTCGGCCTTGGGTTGATAGTTTTGTTTGTCCTGTTAAGCTCATGAAACGTTTTTATTTGCTATATGGTACCTTGGTTAAGTTGGTTCGTGAAAATTAGAATTTTTAGAATTTGCCGCATTCCTCAGTTGTTATCGTGTCTAGGGTTTAAATGTCGTCTCCATCCGGGACTTTGAAATTTGGAAAATGGAAAATGAAATTTTCAGACATGGAGGAAATCTCAGTAGCGCGAAAAACAAAGATTGCTGGGCATTCCAGAAAAACTCATAAAACTTAATTCAGTGCAACTCACAACAAGCCTTAGCATTTGATTTGAAAACAATTTTTATGTAACATGACAGCATATTTAACATACACTCCGCATTGCGTTTGGCACGGCTAGGATTTGGGGGTCAATTCGCATTTAGTTTCAGTTAATCTTTTATGTCACATTTTAGTCTACCTTAAGTCGGATTAAAAAGAGCAGTTATTTTAAATCGAAATTTCCGGTTCAAAGACAATTCGGCCTTATGTGCAGGGTCGTAATATTTTGACAGGCACTCAGATGCACAAACAAACATCAGGTACTTCAGACACCCACACGGCAAACATGTAAATCAGTTTTTATTTTTAACTTTGTAACTGATGTTTTTACCGGGTTTAAATAAAGTATTTTTGTGTAACATTACCGCACATGTAACATACCCTCCGCATTGTGTTTGGCACGGCCAATAAAAAATGGGGTTCATCATGATCGATTAGGAGAAAACGACCATTTATTTCTCTGAAAAACTCAGTTTTCATAGAAAACCTACCAAGTTCTGAACATGCGCGCGCTCGTGCGCGCGCTAATCACGCAAAAATGATGGGCACAAAGGATGCGCAATGCAATTGAATCAGAATCGCCTTAAGGCGACTTTTAGGCGAAATCGTTACATATCTTGGTGTGGGAAGCAAATTTAGAAGGGGTGCCAGGCGATTCGCTGATCCTGGGCACGACAGGTATTTCAGTTTTTAATTAACTCCGTCAGCATAAAAACGAGGCTGCTAACTCAAAGTGTGCCGTTTTACATCTTTTTTTATCTGCGAAATACAACCAAATATTGCACACATTCTCGTTTTGGTGAGACCAACGCATATAGAGAAGGGGTGTCACGTAAGCCGATGATCTGGGGGGGCCATCACGTGCACGCGTCTGATGAACAGTTCAGTGCGTTTCGTCATTATGGAAACGAGGCTGGCTTATAAAAATTCCCTTTTACATGGTTCTTATTGGCAAATATAGATTCCAAATATATCAAAACAAATTATTTAGGTGTTCTGGTTAGTTTGCCAAGCATTTAGGTCGTTTACAGTGTGATAACATGATAACCCAGAGTGCTTTGTTTCCGTAAAGATGTTCCAGAACATCTTCATGTTCGTATGTTTCACCGCCAATTAAATGTTTTCTGGATACTACATCTCCTGCATAACGAAGTTTTGCATCTCTCACCGAATTTACATTTTTGCTAATCTAAGAAGATCCTACTTACTGCCCTATATTTTACTCAGAACTCTGTAAATGGTTTGAACCCAGGAGTCATATCATAAGTCAGTAAATTATGATCGTCCGGCTGAGTGTGGTCCTGAGAAGGACTGTTTGTGATAGCATTAACTGATTCCGCGTTGCGCACAAACCTATCACTACTTTACGACAGCTACTGACGAACATTAATGACAAGACAAACCGAGCGACAGTCAGGGAGCAGTTTATAAGATCAAATGCTACGACTGCCATTCGACTTATATTGGTGAGACCGGCAGAAATTTGAACGGTTGTTGACAAAAACGTAAACGCGTTGCCTTTAACAGAAGCAGCTTGGATTGTCCGGACACGGAGCGTAACACACAGGTTACGTGTATAATACATGTATAATGCAGTGCCATGCATGGAGTGTGCAATGCTGGTATGAAGAGCCTAAAGCAAGAGACCCAGGGCGTCATCAGACATTGGAATAGGGAACTGGAATGAGCTGCGATGTTACCGAAATGAACCAGAATATATACCGGAGTGACTCTGGAATAAAAGGCAACGGAACAGAACAGTAAAAAATGGAACGGCTTATTCCAGTGTCATTTAGGTGTCAGTCCACCTGATTACCATGTTTAGTTATGCCACGTTGGGTGTGGCTTTCTGCATGCTTTAAAAGCTATAGGTAATCAGAAGTCAGACGAATCGTATCTTGAGTATGAAAAGAAGATTTAGAGATCAAATTCAAGTCCCCAAAGGAGTATGTCAGTTTGCCGTCCTGATTTTCTCTTTTATCATTAAACCCTATTCATTCCGGGGTGGCAGGGATGCAGGGGCAGAATCTGCCCGCGCGGACTTTGAACGTGGCTTTAAAACTGCGGAACAATTTGGCATAGCAAGTCCTCGTTTATCACATTTGACGATACAATGGCAACCCACATTTTGACAGGAGGTCAGTTTCAGAATTTTGGATTTTCATCTTTTCAGTTAAAAATGATAACTTTCTTGGGGTAATTATAACTTTCTTTTCGACCATCTTAGTGTTCTGGTATTGATTTTGATTACTTTTTGGTCAATTTTGGTGTTTTTTGAAGATTACGGGGAAAAATTCCAAGATGGTGGACCCGAAACAATGGTGCCGTTCTTTAAGAACTTGACGAAATTGTTACGTCTCAGGAAGTCATGAGCCCTAATGTTGTCGATCTTAAAGGAAACATCTTTGGCATTATTTGTTCTCAAACTTTTCGTTGTCATATCTTTAACAGGGGCCGGAGGGGGGAGGGGGGGCGCACACCCCCAGTCCCAAAACACCTAAATATAAGGTGGGTCTGAATATGCCAGTAAAGAAGAAACTGCATGTGGGGGGATGTACGATGGGTCTTCAGAGGTTCAGGGTGTAAAAAGATTCTACAAGCTGCGGTGGGCTAGTTTTAAAATTAATTGTCGTACTTTTCCTGTGAAGAGTATGCGTTAACCTCACAATCGCTTATTGTGTATATCGGACGTTCTTGCTTTTAATACATGTAGTAAGACTGAGTGGAGACCGGGCCTGTTGAGCGCATTGTAAGATTGGAACGGCATTGCACGAGGTTGCTCAAAAGACCTTTGATTCCATGCACGTGACTTAACAGTAGGATTCTGTCATTAAACTTAAGATTGTCATTCTATCTACCGGTAATATGTTTGACAGGGATATGAAACCTGAATTGGAACAGACTAATTATATTATCACATGAGACTGCCATTGTCTATACACAACAGATTACGTTCTTAATGAACGTCGCACAGTGATTGGAAGACCCAGAATTATTTAAGAGGTAAGAAATAACCATTCTCGATCAACTGCAAAAAAAGTGTTCAGCTCGGTCTAGTTTTCGTTATCGTCGAAAGTTCACGGGCCAAAAGCGAAAACCGAATGAAAGCTGTTATTTAAACAAAAAGGCAAGAGGAGACAATGAAGCTCCTGCGTTGGCGTCTATTTGTGTTTAATAACGTCGAGCCCGCTTTCCCGGTGAAGAAAGAACTCTTCAGCGTCATTGGGCTGATAGTTTTGTTTGTGCTGTTAAAAGCTTCTGAAAAGTTGTACGTGCTATATGGTATATGGTACCTTAATTGTGTCGCGGCGAAAATTACGATCTTTAGAATTTGCTGCATTCCTCTGTTGTTAGCGTGTCTAGGATATGCCATACTTGACCTATCGTCTCAGTCCATCCGTAAGTTGAATCCTGGAATATGGAAAATCGAATTTTCAGACATTGAGGAAATCTCAGCAACGCAAAAAACAAAGAAGATTGCTGGGCATTTCAGGAGGCCTCTTCAAACGGCCTTGGCATCTGAATTTGAAAACAATTATTCTGTAACATGAACGCATATTCGCGTTTGGCACGGCTTGAAATTGGGGGTCAACTCGCATTTAGTTTAATTTTTGATGTCACATTTTAGTCTGCATTCAATGAGATTAAAAGGAGCTATCATTTTAATCAAGCTTACTAGTGCAAAGACAAGACAGCGTTGTTTGCAGGGTTGTTATATTTTGACAGGCACTCAGATGAAAGGAGGACAGGGAAAGACATTTGTATAACCGCTAAATATAATAACAACGCCAAATGTAATACCAACCGTCAGTGTAATACAACTTAACGCTAATGTTATAAGGGAAGGTACGTTTTTTCTTGGGGTGGGGGGGAGGGCTGGGGAATTTCGGCTGGGGAATGTCGGCCCTCCCTTGCGTTTTAATGAAAACACTCCTGACCCCCCACCTTCAGGTGACTGACAAAAGTACGACCCTCCCCTCACTACTACATGGGATGTTCCATGCTGTAGAAACCTCAGAACGTTTCGCTTGTGAATGCAAAGTGTTTGAATATGAATATATCTCGATATTGAATGTGTGCACGCTGAAACAAAGAAAACGCGAACAATCAGTGTGGGATATTTACGTTTTATAGCTGAAGTTTGAATAAGGAAGTATTTGAGTATTATAAAAGTTTTGAACATAAAATATGTAAGGGAAAATACACGTGCTTCTTTCTCCGACTGGCCGGCATTGCTGTTATTTATTTTTACAGAAAGGTTTATTTGTTTAGCATGCGAAATCTGCCTCTCAAAAACAATTACTTTCCTACATTACCGATAGGGTGGAGCGCATTGTTAAATCTACTAGTAACTCTTCAGAACTAAATGACTCAGGAGATCAGGCAGCGGATAGCCAATGACAAGAAGCTGAAGAAACGATACCTGAGTCAAGTACTTCTCGATACGGACGGAAAAGGGCACGAGTCCCTCCGAGAAAAACTACGTGCCATGGCATAATATACATGTACAAATGCAACCTAGTACCTATAATAAAACACCAAATTAAATCAAAGTAGGTGAAAAGAAAAACTTATTCTGTAAGAAAAATGGAAAGCAACATCACAAAAATTCTCATTAAAAAATTCAGGAAAAGATGTGTGACCCTCCCTTGAATAGCTCACATGAGGTATGGCCCTCCCCTTTTGGTGCTCACTTTCACTGATGACCCTCCCCTCTGAGGCCCCAGCCCTCCCCCCCCCCCCAAGAAAAAACGTACCTTCCCTAACCTTGTTTTCCTTTAGAGCAGTATGTTATAGGCTTCTACACCTTCCACATCCTATTTTTCCTTTCTTTTTACTTTCTTGTTCTTTGTCATTTCATTTTATTATTCTTTCCCTATATCTTTACACTTTCCGCAGACGATACCATTATGTATCTCACTAAACTGCATGTGACGCATGTGCATGTGACTGTGATGTGTACTTTTAGGCACGGTCGAAACGTTTTCCGTGTTTCTCGAGCATGATCTCAAATACCTTAAACTTACAACTTAAATAGCATTGCCTGAAAAGGGAGAAATCACACAAAATATCTTGGTGTCCATATCTGTAAAGACCTCAGGTGGGAACCATCATGTTAGTGAAGTTACCGCAAAGGTAAATTGCTTTCTTGGCTCTCTTAAAAGGAATCTCTGAGTCAGTTATTCCAAACTGTCTGGCAAAGGTCTATACAGAACTTGTTAGACCCTAACTTATCAATTCGAATACTTTGCCTCGATGTGGGATTTCAGACCTGGTGTTTAAACTTTTGGTGTGTATACGAGATCGAAATGGTGCAACGTCGAGCAGCATCATCAGAAGCAGCCTGGCCCCGGTTCCTGGAAAGCCGATTAGCGTTAATCGAGGGTTAAATCCCGCTAATCGAGAATGAAAATTTATCCTTCGGTTAGATTCTGTTCCTGAAAGCACGATTAACACTAACCAAGTGATAAACGAGGGGTTAAATTTAATCCACCTAGCGAGGTCGATTAACTCACTAATCGGGGCAAAATCTTGATCAACACAAACAAAATGGCGCACTTAAATTTTGCGATATTGTCAGTTTAATTGAGTAAGGAAAAAGAAAGGAGGCAATTTATGCTAGATAAATTACTCTCAGCAACTTAATTAAGTAACAAATAATTTTGTTGTCGGCCAAATTCGAGAGGTAATCGACTGAGTTTTGGGCGCAAAAACCTGCAGCGAAATGTGATGGAGCAAAAAAGACCACAAACACGCAAATCGTGTAGTCGAGTTTTCGATTTTAGTATATATTATAAAACACTACTAAACATTTCCATCAATAACTCTATAAAATTCTATTAAACAGTAACTCTGGAAATGTGGCTTCAGTAAATAGGATCTTCACAATTAAGCAGAATTTATGACTGAACCGATCTTCAGGACGACGAGTAAGCTTATGATAAAACGAAACTGAAAACCATCTTTCATCGCAAGCGATAGCGCGAATAATCAACTTTTCACGGAACAATTTGCCGGGTTTGGGTTTCTACAGAAGAATTATTGAATAAAATAAAATATTTATGTCAATTTTGCGAAAGCAGAAGGAGATTTTATTGAAATAACGTAAGTCTTAAATATAAGTGAAAAATGTTGACGACTAATTAAAGCGAAGTTGTTGTCGTTCTCAAGCAATGCAGACACTGAAACAGAGGTTTTTCACTGATTTAGAACAAAAACAAAATGTCAAATTTCCGTACCAGGCGAACGTAACAAAGCAGATAGGCTAGACATTTTCATCGTGACAGTTAACTGTATTTTTTTGTTTGCCTTTTTAACAGGCATATTGTTATCTTGCAGTCTTTGAACAAAATGAATCTTCTGTCGCTCTCTTGGAAAAAAACAATAATCCTCATGAATCCTCAAGTATAAGAGGTAGTTCATAACAAGAAATAAAACATTAATTGTTTTAAAATTTTACAGCTGTTTGATTAGCTACCAGTCAAAGCATAAAGAGTGTAAAGACTCAAAACGTTCAGTTATGTTTCAGATTTAGTTTAAGCAAAGACTGAATGTACAAACTTCCAACACTGTTGAAAAGTGTCGCTTGGGACTATCTACCGATATCGTCCAAATAAAGCCAGTGCTTCACTGTAAAAATAAAGAACAAAATACACTGACAATGAAAAAACACGGCAGCAAAAAAGGTAGTTATGAACATTTGTTGTAGGAGGTTAAGTAGCCCGTGCCATATCCAAAGGAAAACACTGTTATTAAATTTAGCGTTAAAATTTATTACATTTACGGTTGGTATTACATTATGCGTTAATTTTTATTACATTTTCCGGTTGGTATTACATTAAGCTGTAATGCGTATTACATTTACGTTTGGTATTACATTAAACATTATAAGTTGTATTACATTTACGCCTGGTATTACTATAAATTTAGCGTTGTTATTCATTTAGCAGTGATACAGACATAAAGGGAAATATTGTGAGCAAGGGAGCCTTCGTTAGCCTCCTATTATCACCGACTAAATTAATCAGGCTGTTTTGTCAGCAAGTAACAGAGAAAATAAAAGGAATGAACCTCGCCTCGCTCGTCAGTTTTACTAATACACTTCAGAGTTGGTCGAAATGGGGACGAGCTGCACGACATACATTTATTTTGCTTTGTCTGAGAAGAGAATACGATGCCATGTATATTTGATTTTCATTGTCATGGGTTTATTTGACTATCTGAAGAGAATCATGAAACGGTAACTAACTAAAGTTTGCCTCTCGCATTGTCTGAAGAGGGTGAGGGTCGAGGGGCTGCTTAACCGCTTATATTTAATTGAAAGCATTAAAAACTTTCTTTTGTTTTTCATTAGGTTATGAAATGGAAAGGAAAATATTTGTTATTCTGACGTTACTTACCCTGGTATCATGTAAGTATTCAATTTACTTCTCTGGAATCCATGTTGTTTTCGGATGGACAAATACGTCTTTAAGAGTATAAAATAAGGACAGCTAACATTTTCGGAGAGCCATCAGCAGCTCGGAAATTCGGCAGATAGGATTCTATTTCCTAAATTTTTCTGCGGCCTAAATTTTCAGCTAAAAATGTCAAACAGATCAATGTATATTAGCTTACACAAATATGCCTTTAAAAAGCTCTGAAACAATCTAAGAAACAAGAAAATGATAATTCAAGTATTTTGCTAAAATTTTCTCGTTGGGTGCCTCTGTTACAATGGCGCTAAACTGTGGAACATCCTCCCAGGAAATAGCGTATATTATACTTTCAAATACTCATTTTTTTTAAGGTAATGAAGTTTGCTATTAACCTGTTATTATTATAATTAACACTAATGAAATTAACTTCTTTCAGGTTGTACTTCTCAAGACTTTCTTATTGGATCAAGTGGAATCTTTTCCAGTCCCAATTTTCCGAACAACTTCCCGCAAAACAGCAGACATACCTGGAATATCACAGTTCCTAGTGGGTACATCATCAAAGTCAGCTTCCAACACTTTGATTTGGGCAGCTCGTCGAGTGGAAACCGTGTTACCATCACAAATGTTGCTTCTGATGATAACATGCAGCCATTCCAGCTGTATGGTTCGTCTACTCCTTCTCCTGTGTACGCTGCGGGGAATTCAGTTGAAGTGATATTCACATCTCTCACCGATCAGTATCCAGGATTTAACGCATCTTACACGGCCATCACGTATGAGTCAGGTATGTCTGTGATATCACTGCTTTCTCTTGTCTCAACATCCTAACAGTTTTAAAAGTAGAATATTAAACAAAGAACTTTTAACTTTTAACTGACGAAGATCGGCATAAAATACGTGGATTCTCCGAGTAGGCCTGGAACTATACAGCTAGATTCTCAGATTAGGCCTGGTCCTACTTGAATCTCCGTGGAACTACGTGAATGTCCACAGAAAACCACAGGTAGCCCAAACTCACGACACCACTCTTGCGAAAATTATAAGGGTTTGTTTAGGAATTTCAAGAAGTCTACAAATCTCCGATAAGAAAAGCAACAAAATAAACTAAATTTGTGATATTTTGTTTCTGGTTGTCTGTCTCGAGTATCAGAGAAGCCATTTTGCTGATTTCTTTATTTTGTTCGTTCCTTTGTTATGTTGCAATTTATGTGAGATAAACAAACCGTCACGCGAGAGTTTGTATGGACCTGAAATTCCGGATGAAACAAAATCTGCCAGTGTCCCTTCAAAACAAAACAAAGAAATCGCAGTAGAGTTTGAAACTTACCCCGTTGACATACCCAATTCGGCTATGAGATTGGCTATGAGCCGATCTCAGTCAGAGATCCTAAACGTGAGAGAATTGCCCGACAAAATAATATGGAAAACTATCGGCATGAAGTCAGGCCTGTTTTCATGGTGACACGCGAGCTTGTTTTAAAAACAAAAGATCAACATGAACTTTCTAAAACATAGCTTGGCCAAAACGCAAATAAATACGGTCATAAAGTGTTCAAGAGCAAAGCAAATGAATTTATTCATAATATAGAATTAGTTAAATCCCAGTATAAGTTACAAATTTTCGATTCAAATCACATCAAAAGTTTACCGGGTTTCATGCGGAAATCAAAGATACTGCTCTGATGTAGAAATTTTCTGCTGCAAGTCGCACACGCCAGAATGCAAGCGAGAACCGCTAGCTACATAAGCATAAGCAAAAGAGAATAAAGGAGAGGGAGTGTTAGGGCGTTGGCCGGGGTATGTAAATTTCACAAAAGTTATTTACGGCATCGGAAGTCAAATTCCTGAGAGGTCCGCACATTTTGATCGATTGATTAAAGCGTCATCAAGTCTAGCGAACCGTGCGCGCGTGCAGAAGTATTCAATACAATGTAATGTAATAGTGGCTGTTGAATATTCAACATGACCTTTTCAACTGGGATTTACAGGCGTCTAGATTTCGGAATCAGTATTTAAGATGAGTGTGATGAGTGTGTTTGGGAACAAGAAGTTGAGGGTGGCGTTCCTAATCGCAAGCGTAAAACAAGCGATGTCTTGTCTTTCGAAGAAGACTCCAATTCTTTTCCCCCGGCGAGAAGAAGTCCGCTGATCGCAGTTAAAGCTTTAAAAACTCTTCTTGTCAAGGAGAAAACGACCATGTATTTCTCTGAATAGCTCAGCTTTCATAGGAAACCTATCAAGTTCCGAACGTGTACGCGCGAAATATTTTTTCAAAGCTTCAATCCGAAAAGGATTCAAAGTAATGCACTGACCTTTCGTGATTGGTTGATTCTGATCCAAAATGCGTACCGTAGATGAGGTAAATGTAGGTAAGGTAATGTCGAAGTAATGTTTTTAATACAAACACGCATAAAATGTGTTGGATGAATTTATATCTACAGACGATTAAATTCCAGTAAGAGGCATCCTACTAGCTACGGTGGCTTCAAAGGGACATAAATTTCTCCCACTTTTTTACCACTATCGACTTAGCTGCTACTTACTTGTGACTCACTTGCGACTTAGCTGCTACTTAGCTGCGACTTAGCTGCTACTTACTTGCGACTTAGCTGCTAGGTTACTTAGCTGGGTCACGTGAGTCGGCAGGCCAGGTTGCTTTATTCAGAAGGCAGTGTGTACTGTCGTGAATTGTGATAACGTCTTGAATTGTAATACCGGTGGTGAATTGTAATAACATTCGTCGTGAATTGTAATACCTGTCTTAAATTGTAATATCTCGTGTCGTAATTTGTAATAACGTGCCCATCGCAAATTGTAATAACTTGTTGTCATAATTTGTAATAATCAGAGCTGTCGTAAATCGTAATAACACATTCTCGTTTTTTTGTGATAAGGCTTAAAAATGAACAATTAGCAAGATTTATCCAGGCATGAAACTTGTGTTTCAGTCTCATAATGTAGACTTTTTTTTCTCTTCCGGCCAGCATAACAAAGGCCATGAAATCAGTAATACCCCCTCTTTTGTTAAGTTCCCGGCAGTAAAGTACACGTACTGCGCGGGAAACATTTGAAGAAAACACGAGATAACATTAAGAAGCATTGCGATTCCCATCTCTCGTCAGTCCTCAAGGAATTGTGTTTACAACCGAGTGTGCAGTGTCTCAGTTTACCTTATATACTTTGAGGCAACACGCTTGCAGGGTTGTAAAAAAGAAACTTTCCCTGTCCAAATGCGTTTTTCTTCTTCACAGTGTTGGTACTTTTTGGCTCTTTCTTTCGCAAGCAAAAAGACGTAGATTAGGCTCGTGTTGCACTTTGACGGCATTTGAGATAGTTCTAGTGGACTGCGATGTTGGTTCGGACGTCAGCGTACGCCCGTCCGTCCGTCCGTCCGTCCGTCCGTACAGACTCCGGGGGAGGGTGAGGGTAGTCCCAAGGCAACCCGAACGGGGAGGAGAATGTCATCTTTTCTTGGCGGGAAATCGCGCGGTGCTTTTGGGCAACCAGTGCAGCAAAACGATTGTTCGAGTGTTGAAGTTTTAAACTTGAGAAAAAATATCAAATACCTATAAATGGAAAGAAAAAGTTCAAAAGAATACTCAGTTGTCTTTTTGGTGGAAGGCGAAAAGTTCAAGTTACGAAATTTGCCTTCGTGGACTTTATCTTTGTTGTCGGTTCTGCAGCGAGCTCGTCCGGCACAACGCTTGGGTTCGCAGCATTTCGCAGCCGTTCCGACGACAAATATAGCAGAGCTAGTGCCTTCTGGTTTTTTCTGGCCACAACCATGGTTTTTGCAGCTGTCCGAACACATTTTTCCAGGAAAAACACCCGCATGTTCATGTCGATAGGCATCTTGTCACGGAAAAGAGATAAGTAGTAAAATCAAGTTCAGTTTTAGCCCGGTTTGTGAAACCGGGCTGGAACTTTCAGCTCGGTCAAACAGGCTGAAAAACCTCATTTAATCGCATTCAAATTTCAGCCCGGCCTGTAATATCAACTTGGGTATGCGCACCGCTCGAGTTGTGAATGTAAAACGCTTTCCTTTAAGCTTTTCCAGCCCAACTTTATACATTTCGCCCGGGCTGAAATTCGCCATTTAATCGGCCCTGTTGTGTCTCGTGCAGGGATTCAGACTTGGTAAGCAACACAACAAACTTTTACTTTAATCAAACATGGCGGTCTAATACAAGTAGGGCCACGCACATGGTATGCGTGCGCATGTAACATCAACAAGGCTGCTGGTCAATGAAACAGCCAACAAGCTCAAATTCAAATACGATTTCAAGAGCAGAAGCATTAACTACGACGAGTCGATCTGGGGAGTCGACGCGACGAACTCGGCTGCGACGAGACGAATAGGAGCAATTCACTCCGATACAATCTGGAAAGTCGACCCGACGAACTCAGTAGATAACGAGACAACCCGGAATAAGGGATCGACGAGTCGAAAGACCAATTTAGTCTCGGATCTGACTTCATAGTTTTCACAAGGCAGAGTTGCATTGTTGGCCCAGCAGTAAATCACCACCTTGGAGGATCAGTATGCTGTTTTGTAACGCTCTGTCTCTTGCAGACAACGCCGCGGTTAGTTAAACGTGCTGAAAACACAAAGATCCCACCGGGACAGGTCACTTCTAACTCACTACCACGTGAGGACATAGCACCAGGAGAGGGAACGAAAGCTTTGAGAAGAACTCCTTACTTAATTAGTTTTATTTTCCAAACAGGATTTTTTTTCTTTCTGAATTCTGAACTTTGCAACTCGGGAAACGTGGGAGCGTGGGAGCGAAGGATTAATTGTCTGCATGGAAAGGGGCGGGAATGGGACTTTGGGAGTTGGGAGTTTCACAGATTATGGATCCTGTGTGTGAATTTTCTAGCTTTGTTAATTGCTTTGTCTGACTCATTTTGCCTTACAGTTTGTCCAAATCTGACGACACTGAATGAGTCATCAGGAGTCATCACCAGTCCTTTCTACCCCAGAAATTACCCAGTCAACCAGAGATGCAGCTGGCAAATTACAGCGAGTAAAGGAAAACGCGTCGTCCTTGACATTGAATACATGTACGTTGAAAATTGCAGAGATTGCTTTTGTGATTATTTGGAAATTGAATATGGCTTATCTTCCGATGGTGTCTCAGCTAGAAGAAGATGTGGCTACAAGTACGGACGTCTAGCATATTTTTCACTTCGTGAGAGCCTAAAGGTGCTCTTTGTCTCTGATGGTGGTAGAAGCTGGTATCGGGGATTTAGAGCAACTTACACTCAAGTCAATCATACTGGTAAGTAATAATAATAATAATAATAATAATAATAATAATAATAATAATGATAAGGAGAAGGATAAGGATGATAATGATAATGGTAATGATAATGATAATGATAACGATAACGATAACCATAATGATAACGATAATGACAATGATAATGATAATGATAATGATAATGATGATGATGATGATGATGATGATGATGATGATGATGATGATGATGATAACAATACTACTACTACTACTACTACTACTACTACTAATAATAATAGCACACTTATACATCTAATATAGCACACTTTTACATCTTATACATTAGGGTTTTTAGTATGTTACTAGCTGCTTATTTATCGAGTCAACTAAATTGTTCCCGGTAGTAGGGTACCCTACCTAAAAAATTCCTTGTAAGCCTGGGACAATTTTATCTCAGCTGCTAGGGCTACCCTACCTTCTGGTAAACAGGCCCTAGACAATTAGCGTCAAATCACCAAATTTTCAACCAGGGATTCGACCTGCTAAGAACCACACCAACGGTTCAGATTTTTTACCTTAAATTTTCTTAATAAATATGTGAGAAAAAAACAAACAAACAAAAAAAAACTAAAGAAAACAAAACAAAACAAAAAGATAGCGAAAAGCAAAACAAAACAATCAAAACAAAAACTGTAGAGATATTGACTACACAGGTTAACTATTGCGTATGCTAAAATCCGCATCTGCTCCAGCTTCGAAGTTGCCTCCAGGACTTTGTTCTTCTCCTTCTCCTGGTCCAACAAATGTTGAAGTTCGGTAAAGTCCTCGGTCTTGATGTCCTGTGACGAGAATTCCCCCACTGGCTCGTCGTGGGTTCGGTCCAGCGAAAATCCGTACGCAGGGAATTGCACAGTTTTCCCCGCGTTAACCTGAGCGTAGTCCAGCTGCTTGCGAGGACGGAGACTATATTGAGATTCAGACATTCGCGATTTCGAAGTCTTAAAAGTAATTTTAATAAAAGTAATATTTGAACTAACCTAACTTGACGTGGAGCGAATCACACATGCAAACTGAATGGCCTCTGCCACGTGCAAGCGGTATATATAGAGCTGCGTTAATAATTAACTGGAACATGATGCGACTAGACAAATAATAACCATAAGCCTGCGTGCGTCGAATTAAGCATTTTAAGCGAAGCTCAAAATCAACCAATGATAATGATAATGTTAATGATAATGATAAGGGTAAGGATGATAATGATAATGATAATGATGATGATGATGATGATGATGATGATGATGATAACAATACTATACTACTACTACTACTACTACTACTACTACTACTACTACTACTACCACTACTACTACTACTACTACTACTACTACTACTACTACTAATAATAGCACACTTATACATCTAATACAGCACACTTTTACATCTTATACATTAGGGTTTTTAGTATGTTACTAGCTGCTTATTTATCGAGTCAACTAAATTGTCCCCGGTAGTAGGGTACCCTGCCTAAAAAATTCCTTGTAAACCTGGGACAATTTTATCTCAGCTGCTAGGGCTACCCTACCTTCTGGTAAACAGGCCCTAGACAATTAGCGTCAAATCACCAAATTTTCAACCAAGGATTCGACCTGCTAAGAACCACACCAACGGTTCCAATTTTTTAACTTAAATTTTCTTAATAAATATGTGGAAAAACAAAGAAACATAAAAAAAAAGATAGCGAAAAGCAAAACAAAACAAACAATACAAAAACTGTAGAGATATTGACTACATAGGTTAACTATTGCGTTTGCTAAAATCTGACGTCTGCATTTGTTTCCCGTTTTTGCAGGATCATGTATATCTGAAGAAGTTGTTTCGAAATCAAGTGGGTTCTTTTCCAGTCCAAATTTTCCCAACAACTTCCCTCAATACGGTAGATGTGCCTGGAATATCACAGTTCCCAGTGGGTACATCATCAAAGTCACTTTCCATCACTTTGCATTGGGCAGCTGGTCGAGTGGAAACCGTGTTACCATCACAAATGTTGCTTCTGATAATGGCAGGCAGCCATTCCAGCTGTATGGCTCTTCTCTTCCTGCCCCAGTGTACTCTGTGGGGAATTCAATTCAAGGAATATTTGCATCTTTCACCGATCAGTACTCAGGATTTAACGCATCTTACATGGCCATCACTTATGAGTCAGGTATGTCTCTAATATCATAGCTTAATCATTTTAAAGTATTCTTATTGTTATTATTATTATTCCCTCAAAATCATTCTTACAAATTTGAGTCATTGTTTTGGGGCTAAAATGTGGTCGTGAAATTTTGCTTCATGTTCAGACTTTGACTATTCAGAGTAATGCAAATTCATTATGTCCTATCGCTTTTCTTTTCTTCTTTGGCTTTCACATTTTCTTCAGTCGGGTTAACTTAACTATATTGATTGAACCTTGAAGGTCCACTCAGAAGAATATCATTCTTAATTTAGTTTCAATGGTTTTCAGGAATTTGCGCCAAAAACCTAGAAGCAAAAACGAAACACTCGAGAATTTTTGCTGCTATCGACAAAAATAATCGGCAATGTTTCCTGTTGTACATTAAAATGGTTTCTGCACTTTATTCGATGGTTTGCACTGAAATGGGACGACAAAATAAAACCCTTTGTAAACGTTTTATCCGTGTAATAAACAGGCATAAAACGTGTTGGATGAGTTTTAATCTACAGACGATTAAATTGTAGTAAAATGCATCCTGTTAGCAGAGGTTTCATCTCACTCCTTTTTCCTGCTCGCAGCGTTTTTTTTTTGCCCCTTTCCTTACACTCTCGAGACAAACATCTTCAATTTAAACCACGAAAGCTGTAGTTTTCATAAGGTAGGGTTGCATTGTTAGCTCACCACTAAAGTCCCCTCGTAGGGGACCAGTATGCTGTTTTGTAATGCCCTGTCCCTCGCAGACAACTCTGGGTTCTAGTTTAACGTGATAAAAACACAAAGATCCCACTGGGACAGGTCACGTATTCCTCCCTGCCACGTGAGGACATGGCGCCAGGACAGGGAACGAAGGCTTTGAGAAGGACTATTTACTGATCATTATCTTTATTTTGCAAACAGGATTCTCCTTCTTTTCTGAATTTTGAACTTTGCAGCTGGGAAAACTTGGGAGAGAAGGATTAAATGTCAGCGAGGAAAGTGGAGGGGGGGAGGGGATGGGACGTTGGGAGTTAACTGAATCTTGTCACAGGTTATTGATCCTGCGGGTGAATTTTCTTTAATAAGTTATTTGATTGACTTGTTTTGTCTTACAGTTTGTCCAAATCTGAAGACTCTGAATCAGACATCAGGAGTCATCACCAGTCCTTTCTACCCCAGATATTACCAAAACAACCAGAGATGCAGCTGGCAAATCACAGCGAGTAAAGGAAAACGCATTGTACTTGACATTGAATACATGAGCATTAAATATTGCGGATCTTGCTCATGTCATTATTTGGAAATAGTATTTGGCTTGTCTTCGGATGGTGTAACATTTGCAAGAAAATGTGGTTCTATGAGGAGTACCTCTTATTTTTCTTTTGGTGAGAGCCTTAAGGTGGTGTTTGTCTCTGATGCTCAAAGCAGGTACCGTGGATTTAAGGCAACTTACACTCAAGTCAACCATACTGGTAAGTTTTAAAAAAAGTATATTTGTATGTTACTAGCTGTAGAGATATTGCCTGACACATTGACTATTGCATGTGCTAAAAACTGTTGTCGGCATTTGTTTCCCGTTTTTGCAGGCCTATATACATCTGAAGAACGTATTTCTAAATCAAGTGGATTCTTTTCGAGCCCCAAGTTTCCCAACAACTTCCCTCAATACAGCAGATGTACCTGGAATGTCACAGTCCCCAGTAGGTACATCATCAAAGTCAGCTTCCATCACTTTGAGTTGGGCAGCAGGTCAAGTGGAGCCCATGTTACCATCACAAATGTTGCTTCTGATGATAACGTGCAGCCATTCTACCTGTATGGTTCATCTCTTCCTGCTCCAGTGTACTCTGCAGGGAATTCAATTGAAGTGATATTCACATCTCTCACTGATCAGTACTCAGGATTTAACGCATCTTACAAGGCCATCACTTCTAAGTCAGGTATGTCTGTGATATTGAACGTTTCTGAAGACCAGCTATCACCCTCTTTGGAACAAGAAAGTCCAATGGGCATTTTAACCGGCCGTTCTGACCCTCCCCACCCCTAGGTTTCACAAATGTTAGCGCGATCCTGTATTTATACGAACCGGCGTGACAAAAAATGTGATTGTGTGACACAATATTTTGACTATAGCGCTACTGGATGACGTAATGTTTAAAGTGATGACTCAGCTTATCTTTGTTATCGCTTTTATTTCTGCTGAAAAACTCAAATTCACTCAAACGCTGAATGTCGGTATAAATTTGCCCACAACTGAGGATGCTTACAAAGGGATGACGAAATATTAGGGACTTTGAGATACGGTGACTACGGACTACGGACTACGGTTGGACGTGCGTTTTTCTTTTGCTAAAACACTGGGCCGAGTACACAACGAGTGGCGCGAAAATGCGAAGTTAAGACCGCAGACTACAGACAACAGACTACGAACGAAGAGCGAAGGTCAACTCTACACGAAACAGACACAAAATCTCTTTTAAAAAGATTCGAGATGCTCTGGTTTTGCTTTGTAATCGTCGCACTGCAATTCAAAATGTAATTGCACGTGAGCCTTGCGTGGAAGCTTAATCAAATTTTCAGGGCTTGCTTTTCAAATTACTTCGCTTGCAAAACTACTTCAGAAGCAAATTTGACATATTTTACTAAATTAATTACTTCTCAACTTGAAGGAAAACCATTTGTGTCTAGAAAGAGCACAGAGGAGAGTTGATATTACAAGCTATATTCAAAGCATCAAATTTAATTTCATTCTGAAAACAGCGCGGCAGTCAAAATCAGTAAACAAAGTAAGCCGTACATTTTTCGCTGTTCTGAGTTCATAAGCACTTGAAATTGTTCCAGATACGTATTGGTTTGTAGTTCAAGCGTTACAGTACAAGAACACCTCATTTTTCTAACTTTAGACTACTTTTTCATACCATCTTCAGTTCCTCGTACTACACCACGCTGTTCTACGTGAAATCCTTCAACTACGCACCGTCGTAAGCTTGCGACGGTGGGGACAACAGAACACATATGTCTCGTCCCAGTCCTAAAGTGCCTCCCGTCCGTAGTCCGTAGTCCGTAGTCCGTAGTCACCGTATCTTAAAGTCCCTATTTACTGTTGTGCCTAGACAGTGAATACAAACAGTGAACATAGCAGTAGAATCAAAATATAACGCTTGATAAACACGAGCTCGAGCAGATCGTCAAAGTTTGAGGCACGTTAAGGCATATCTCATGACGTGATGTTTAAATCCGGTTTGCTAACCCGGGAATCCCCATGCAAAGTAAACAAGTTGACTCGGAACGGCTACGTACCAGACTTACAAAATTACCTCAAACCCAACCAACACCACACGCAAACCACGCGCATCGCTTGATAATATTCAGTTATTTTCTAACTTAAAGACTCGCAACAACTACCTTATTAATTGATCTCCTTATTAATGACCGATTCCTCCGTCTTTATGCAATTAAAATCACCTTCTCGCGTCAAATAAACATTCATCTCTCTCCCTTCTCAAGAACTATGATGTATCGATCATGAAATCCACTAATTGCATCATCATACTAGTGCCGATCCCTTCTCTTCCTAAGCTACCGTTCCTTACTGCGCTAATAACACAGCTGTCGTTTCTCTCCTCTGCGAAATACAGGTTACCCTATGAGAAAACTTACAATCCATTTCGGAAACCTTCCCTCCATAAAACGCCAAGGGAAACTGCCTCTCACGCAGCACAATATTACACCGCAGCTTTACAAAACGCAACTTTCTAAGCAAGTCACATTCACAGAAGCGTGATATCCTTCCTCACATTCACAAATCCTTCCACTCCCACATTTTTACATCCCTCAAAATGTCAATCCCCATAACAAAACTCCTGCACTAAAATAATTTTCACCGTAACCACTAACTAGATCAGACAACACAGCCAATTTCGCATTCAATCCTATTAACTGCTTTACTCAGTTGCGCATGCATTATACAAGACAAATACAGAAACCCCAAACTTAACAACCCTTCGCCGTTCATATCTTAAATACTTTAAATTAAAAGACAAGAACACACGAAGGTAACATTCAGGAGACTAATATGCGCATGCGTCTTATATAAGACAGTACCGCTCTTGAGTACCCGTACCACAAGCTTTACAGCACTTTGTTCGTATGTTTAGCCAACTGACGCAGAAAAATAAAACCGTGTCCATTTTATAAACCGATGGCGACTGGCGGTTAACAAGGTAAAGTTTATTAATCCAGACTCTCACATAAGACTTCACCCTGTTAATATCAATTCCTGAAGCAAGGATATCAACGATCAAGAAACACAACAGGAGACCGGTACTTCAGCGAACCGCCGAGGGAACAATTTAGACCTTGATAGTGGCCAACGCCATAGCTATTTTTGGCTTATCAGTGTTGCATTTATTGATTTTAATAAAAATAGGGAGGAAAATTATTTTCATTGCATCTTTCATTTTATTTTATTACTATTTTAAGTTACCTTTCAACTTATTTTCCCCCTAATTTTTCTTCCTTTCTTTTTTCCAATTTAACGTACGGTCGAAGCTGTCATGTCGTAAGCGACCAGCTCGGGAATTCAGAAAAGTGGTCGCAACTAGAGCTGGTTGCTCTCGTAAACGACCAAGTGATGAAGCTATAGAGGTTGGTCGCTTACAAGAGCTTTTAGCGTAAAGCATTGCAGTAAAAATATTAAATAGTTTCGATTTTTACCTAATACTCAAGAGGTTCACAAATGTAGAGGTCATCGAACCATTAGCGTTTATGTTATGTATCACTCAAAGAAGTGCATTCTCTAATGACAGTGTTTACTGAGTGGTCCCTTATGAGAGCGTAAAAACAAAGTAAGTCCAGTCGGTCATTCGCAAAAGCGGTCGCAGCCGCTTACGGGAGTGGTCGCTTACAAGAGCTTTAATTACAGAGTTTAAGTGACAATCCAAACCTGCAAACGGAGTTTCACGATGCTGGTCGTAAGGAGAGCTTCGACTGTATTTTTTTTTTAATTTTGTGGGTTTGGGAAACACATGAAAAGTCGACACAAGTACAAAACAGAAAATAATTTTAAAATAATAATAATAATAATAATAATAATAATAATAACAATAATAATAATAATAATAATAATAATAAACCTTAGCACGAAACAGAAATTAAATTAAAAAGAAAAAACCCTCTGTGCCCATCAACGCCATAGACCATAGTGCCTTTCGCAAGTAACCTAAAGCAATATGGCGTCTCCTGTGAGGAGTAAGGACTGAAAGGGAAATGTGACATTGAAAAACGAACTAAGAGTTTATGTTCAGCTTAATTCGGCGTCAATCAGAGATTTGGGATTTAATGAAGGTTCAATATCCGATGTATGCGTGGAGAATGAGGACTTTCCGTTGCCGCCTGCGCCACTTCAGCATACTTCGGTATCGAGGTTTACGGACTACGACGTAGATATCGAAGAGTGGAAACGGGCTGTTGAAAAAGAGGATGGACCAGGCAGTTTACTTGGCTCTGATTGACGCAAATTACAAACTCTCAGTTCGTTTCCAATGTCACCTCTCCCTTCCAGTCTTCACTCCTCACACGAGACGCCATATTGCTTTAGTTTACCTACGAAAGGCACTATGGACTATGGTGTTTATGAGCTAAGGTTTTTCTTTATAACTTTAAACCTTATATTCTGTCTTGTACTTGTTTCGATGTTTCCCAAACCAAGAAAAACAAAACAAAACAAAACAAAACACAAAAAAGTTAAAATGGAAAAAGAAAGAAAGAAAATTTTAGTGGAAAAATAACTTGAAAGTTAACTTAAAATAAATAAATTTTTCTATAAAAATAAATGAATAAAGAAATGTCATAAAAATAAAATAAAAGATGCAATGAAAATAATTTTCCTCTGTATTTTTATTAAAATCAATAAATGCGATGCTGATAAGCCAAAAATAGCTTTGGCTTTGATGGGCCACCATAGAGGTGAAAAGGACTGTTGCAAAAGTGATGGATGGACCAGGCAGTTTACTTGGCTATCGTGCACTCCACAAAAAGATCCGTGAAGTACTTAATTTACATGTACCAAGAAACGTGGTTTATGAGGTGATGGCTGATGTAAATCTGCAAGGCCTCGAAGACAGAGGTGGGGTGGGGCAACCCAAACGCGCTAGGAATATAGGAACGTTTATGTACTGAAATTGTCTACTGTAGACGCTTTAACCCACTGAATCTAAGTTGTTGTGAACTGCCCTTTAAAGTTTCACACCAGGAAATCCGTGCAGCTACAAAACGTAAGGTAGGCCATGGGCTATTCTTTGGCCTACCCGTGGACAATTTTCTGAAAACATTTCATAAAAAAATAGCAGATTTTAAAACTAAAAAATGGCATAAGCCACATAACAAGGTCACCCCTTTGGCCTTCTAGTAGTGATTTTTCCTAAGAATGCCTTGTTCGGGTCTTTTACTACAATGCCATTTACATACAAAATTTATTACGGGACATTAGTTATTAAAATCTGGCCTTAAGCGAATCTCATGTTTGTTTTTCATAGCCTTCGTATGAAAAAATTTTCCATGTAGCTTTCATGTGCATGCGCAACTGTATTAAATCTAAAACACCTAAATACATACCATATAAAGTTTAACCACTTTGAAAGAAACAACCGCTTTTCCGGGTGGGGGGTACTCAGCAGATGCTTGGGTTGGGAGATGCCGCCCCAGTGGTCAAACCCTGACCCTGTTCACTGTATCAATAGGACTTACGGAACAAGGAGCATATTCCGATGGAATTTATGGTTAGATCATTCAAGGTTACTGCATGAAATTGCAGTAATGTGTTGATCAAATGTTCCCTTTTCACGTCAGCTGAATTGTTTACTTTGCGAATGTACGAGCTTGCCGGCTTCTGAATGCAATGTACCTCAATGTTTGTCATAGCTTCCTATTCAGATATTTTTGGCTTGTCACGCATTTCTCCCCAATTAGTCGTGTAGGAGGCTTTGTTTTCATCGACTACAAAACAACGTATGTTTGTTGAAAACCACTGTACATAGCAAGTATATGTATTTGCCGGAAAATGTTCTTCTTTATGGAGAGCAGGAAGAAGAAACCGATAAGAGTACATTCTTGGAAGCCCGCTTTACAGACATCGGCTTTGAGTTATTACAGACAATAATTTTGTCCCGAGAGAAGGCTCATATATTTTTTCTTCCATTAGCCTGTTTTATGTGTTAATACAGACAATGGACACTTTTCTGACCCGATTGACATTAGCTCCCATAAAAATTTAACGTAGCTCAACTCGCTTTACGGACAGTGGTTATCTATGTACTGTATACTTTCACTCTAGTCCGTCTGGCTGAGCTGAAACTGAAAATGTTAGCGCAAAGCAAAGTTACAGACCATTTAAATAGACTATGTTGTGCTATAAACCAGCATATTCAAATTATTCCAATTGATTTATTTATTCATTCTATATTTAATAACATGTAGAAACCAACAACTCAAAACAACAACAATATTCTCCATGCAGTCACGCAATAATTTGTACCATCACAATCATGAGACGTCACTGCAGCCGTCCTTGACGTTGTTGTTCTTCAAAGCAATAGATAAATAAGCTAATATAATTTTCGCACAAACAATACTCATGTACAGGGTTCACTTTTATTTAGTGGGTTAAAGCGTCTACAGTAGACAATTTCAGTAAATAAACGTTCCTATCCTCCTAGCGCGTTTGGGTTGCCCCACCCCACCTCTGTCTTCGAGGCCTTGCGGATTTACATCAGCCATCACCGCGTAAACCACGTTTCTTGGTACATGTAAATTAAGTACTTCACGGATCTTTTTGTGGAGTGCATGATAGCCAGGAAAGTAGCCTGGTGCATCCTTCTCTTTTTGAACAGCCTTTTTCACCTCTTCGATGTAGTCCGTAAATGTGATCCCGAAGTGGCGCAAGCGGCAACAGAAAGTCCTTTAAATGCTCCACGCATACATCGGTTATTGAAACTTCATTAAATCCAAAATCTCTGATTGACGCAAATTACGCTGAACGTAAACTCTCAGTTCGTTTTTCAATGTCACATCTCCCTTCCAGTCTTCACTCCTCAGACGAGACGCCATATTGCTTTAGTTTACTCGCGAAAGGCACCATGGTCTATGGCGTTGATGGACCACGGAAGACGCACAGATTATCCACGATTATCTCATTAAATATATCATTGTGGTAAAACTAGGAATAATCAGCCAATAGTGAAGTGCGTTTTAGCCATTGGAATTGACGTTGCTGAAGGTTGATCCAGAAAAAGGTAAAAGAAGTGGAGGAGTTTGCACGACTCAGTGAACTATGAGGATGAGTTAAATCACGGAGTTGGGTTTGACAGAGCCATGTCTTTTTTATAACAAAACTCAAGTATCAACAGTATCTTGCTTTTACATATCTTTTTTAATAACTAACAAATATTTGCTGTAGAAAAGTTGCGTGACACCGGTGTTTTGATTTACGGGACAGATAATCAGTTGTTTCAAACGTTTCACAAGTGAAGAAATTGTCCCCGTGGCAAGTTGCAATGCAACAAAAGAGCTGTTAAAATTGTTAAATAGAAAAGGATTTAAAGCAATCGAACATTTTCAGATATGAAATAAATCTTAAAATAACAAGATGCGTGACACATGTTATTATTCACAGGACATAATATTTTTATTTACTAGACCACTAGTATGTACTCATCGAAAGTTTCCCATGCAAATGCAGAAATAAATCAAAAGTTACAACTAAGCCCGTTTAACCCTTTACCTTTGATAACTTGGAAAAATGTTCGTGCAATGGTCCTCTCAACCTCTTTCAGTTCGTGGCTTTCTCGATAAAGTCTTTTGGCCGTCGATTTCCTAATGGATTTCGAAGTACGCAGACAAAGAAAGCGACGGATTTCTAAAGGGCCGATTACATTAGGCGGGCTGGCCCGGCCAAACGGGCTGGTTCGGTTTGTCGGGATCTCGGCACGTCTGAGAAACACACTAAAAATTCCCCCTTTTTGCTCCCAATGCAAAAACAGTAAACAGTGTTTGGCCGAAAGAATAAGTTTATTAAACGATAGCAATAACAAGCTACAAAGATCACGAGCTAAAAACACGATAAAACTAATTCGAAGCACGCTAACTACTACGATTACAATAAGGATATACCATCAATAACAAAAGGGCGGGCGGGAGGGAAAAGTAACAACTAAACATACAAGATGATCGACAATCGTGCTTACAAAATTAACATGCTGTAACTGAAGAACGCAACAATAGAAATGAACCGACTTATATGTCGCAATACGATCCCAATCTCTGATGAAAACCAGATCACCTATACGGGGGCAATTACCTATTTTAAATAAAATGTTTAAAATACCCAAATTCCCCCTTTTTGCTCCCAATGCAAAAACAGTAAACAGTGTTTGGCCGAAAGAATAAGTTTATTAAACGATAGCAATAACAAGCTACAAAGATCACGAGCTAAAAACACGATAAAACTAATTTGATGCACCAAACGAAGGGTCAAACACAACAGAAACCAGCTGGGAGCGAAAAGAGGGGGAAAACGAAGTGGAATACCAAGACGAATTAAACAATAGAATCCCTCATGCGAGAACTAACTGACAACATAGTATCAAAAGAAAAGTCGAAATAGGGCTTATAAGCATCTGATTTCCAATCACCCATAACCTGAATAAGTTCCCCAGGAACCCCTGACCGAAAGGCATAGGTAGCCCCACCCCGGCGAAAGGAGTGCCCCGTGTAACACCCCGCCGAAGGGACATCAGCGCGCACTAACAAGTCACGGAACAGCTGTATGAATACAGCTTTCGTGAGAGAAATGAGCCGGGAATTTTGATGATAACAAAAGGCTGGGGAAGTGACGCGGGCAGGAATTAATTGTAACATTTTACGAAAGGCGCTAACAGGACGAAGTGGGGACCCGGGAATGGGAACTAAAGGAATAACCAGCCGCCTTTCCCTACATTGAATAGTCTTGGACCAGTCAAAAATAACAATAAGATACGAATCTATAAATTGGACATTACGACGACAGAGATCTCGAGACTGGTCAAAACGAACCGCCGAGGCAGGCAGAATATTAGACAAACGAGCTAGGAGGAAAAAAGGCAAATAATGCCGCCCAATAAACCACCCATTCGAGCACACTATCAGGCTGTAACACATGAAAAACGCGACGCAAAACCGGGACCGTAATAGCGAGAGCTTGCTTGGGGATATGTGTGGAAGATTTTGCGAGCCCCAATAAAGTTAACCTAAGGGGAAAGGAAGACGTATGAGGATAATCTGTACCATGAAAAAGATGAGAAAGTCGAACCCCATTAAGGTAGTTACGAATAGCCCCTACGGTAAGTGTACGGCTAAGAAACTGCGCGTATAGACACAAAACATGCTCAGAAACGGGCACGGCAGTGAAAGTAAAAAACAAACAAAACAGGAGATAAGCGCGCCACTGTGACTGAAGATTTTGATAAGTACCCGGCCGATAAGCAACTAGCCGTGTCTTCTTAAGATCAGGTCGTAACTGCCGCAACTCGACAACTGTAAAGAAAAATAAAAGGATTCCGAAATTACTAAACTAAAGAGAAAGGTAAGCTAAAACTGGTTATTAAAAGTAAAATAATGTTGAGGGACAAGCCGCTCGACGCACGCCTGGCTGCCAAACTGTTCATGGAACACACGAGCCGTACTGCTACTAAGATGCCAGCGAGAGAGAAGATCCGCGGCCCGGTTAGACTGCCCCTCAAGGTGAACAGCACGCAGTTCAAAATCATGAATGGCGGCAATCAGCCACAGTTCACGAAGACAGTCATTCAGAAACGAGTTCCGAGACTTGTGAGAGTTAATCACAGCAACAGTGGCTTGATTATCACAGTAAACCAAGATCCGAAGACGCGACCATTGATGACCCCATAACTTGCATGCGATAACCACAGTTAGTAACTCGAGGCCGTTGATATCCAAACCACGAGACATGACCGAAGAAGGAAACTCACAATGAAAGAACTCATGATCACTAACCCCGCCACAACCTGACAAACACGCGTCTGTGGAAAATACTGCATCAGGAGCAGACCAGGGAGCAGAGTAAAGGTAGGACACACCATTATACTGAGGAAGAAAACGTCTCCACCACGCTAAGTCACGATGAAAGTCATCCGAAAGCCGCACTTGCGAGCGAGATTCACTGCCCGATAAAGCTCGTAAAAGTTCTAAAATACGTGAAAAAAATATGCGGCTCTGCTTGACACATTTAGACACAAATACGAGCTTTCCAACCAAAGACTGAAGTTGAACCTTGGATGCTACGGTGAAGGTGGCCCATTCAGATAAAAGAGCTGACAGTTCAAGCAAGCGCTCCTTGGTGACGGACATAGTCATAGAAACCGTGTCAAATCGTACGCCCAGAATGGTCATGCAAGTCGAGGGCCGTTCCGCTTTTGGTTCGGACTCTTCTAAATGCAAATTTCGCAGGAGATCCCCCAGGAAATTGTATGAGGCAAGCGCAAGGTCGGGATGAGCCACGCCCGTGAAGTCATCCAAATAATTAAGTATGTCATGACCGTGAGAGGCGCACATATATCGAACCGCGTTGGTAACTCGCTGGCAAGCCATGGCAGCTGACCGCAGACCCACTGGCAAAACCGTATCAAAAAACATTTGATTCCGCCAGGAATAACCGAGGAGATGATAATCCCCTGGATCCACCGGGAACTGTCGATAAGCACGCTTTAAGTCTCGTTTAAATAAGAGGCAGCCAGGACCTAAGGCAAGAATAGGAGCGACGACGTCATCCACGGTAGGGTAAACTAAGTGGAAGTCCTCACCGAGATACTGCTTCGAAGGAATCCCGTCGTTCACGGAGGAGCCTATAGGCCAGCTCAAATCCACAATAATACGTCGCTCAAACTCGTCCTTAGGGACGGAATTCAAGGGCGACAGCACGACGTCAGAAGCGAAGGGGTTACTGGCAAAAGGACCAAGAACAGCGCCGTAAGAACGTTCGGTTTGTAGATACTTATCAATAGCCCCGGGGAACAAAACGGCACCCTAATGATTGCGATGTTGAGTGACAGGTAGGGAGTCGCGAACATAACCAACCGGCCAACCGAACTCTAAGTAGTCGCAGACTATTTAGTCATCATAATTGGCTAACAAAGTTCTCCACAACGGTATATTTAGTCTGGAAGGAACGGGAAGACGACAAACTTGTTGATTAAAAGCGCCCGAGGCGTAAACAGTGTCATGTAAGAAAATACCATAAGCGGGATAATCACTGACGAGAGCGAGTGAAGAAGACGTGTCACGCTCCACATTGGCCAGGACGTTATCCATGGGGGAGAATGGTGACTCGTCATTGAGGGAACTATCACACGCCGAAACCGGAACAAAAAAGTCATGGTCACAAGTCTCTGATACGAATACATCGTGAATAATGTCTCGAGTGTCATGTACAGAACCACAAAATTCAACAAAGTCACGAGTCACGTAAGGAACACTGGAATAATCACGAGTGAGGAAGTCACGAGATAAATCCACGGTGGGAGATGTGGAGTAAATCGGAACAAGAAGGTCATGATCACCAATCTCTGGTGAGAATAAGTCTTGAACAGTGTCTCGAGTATCACGCACAGAACCACAAGGTTCAACCAAGTCAGAAGTCACGCAAGTAACACTGGAATAATCACAATTTTGTAAGTCGCTAGATAAATCCACTGTAAGAGACGAAGAGGACTCTTGCGAGAGCAGTTTAATATGGTCACTAAGACAGTGCTGTTCAGATAAATCAGTGTCCAATAGGCCGGAAACCTGAACTAAATCCCGGGACGAATTAGTACACTCTTGGGAATCAGTAGGCAAAGAAACTGGAGAATGACGAGAAAACACTGAAGTCACGTTGCGCGAAACACGAGCGCAAGTTAGTCACGTGGAAATGCCAGAGACGGTAGGGGGATCAACATCCGATGTCAAACGTAAAGAGCATGGTTCCGAATTTTCGCGGTGAGCACGCCTCTTCCGTTCACGAACCCAGCAGGTCGCACAAATATGGCGGAGGAATTTCGTTTCGCCACGCAACAAACCAGAATGATCGTTAGAGAAATTACACGTGCCACGCTGATAATCCCGGCAAAATAACACGGGCCGCGAATCTTTGGGTGCTGACTGGCGAACACTAGGTGCAGACGATTTAAAGTGCCCTTGAAGAATACGCTCATCTAAATGGTGAAACGAATCACCCCATGCAGCGTGACCACGCTCGATCTCTAAAAGTACGGCGCCATGAGAAGCTAGCACAGCGTGCCACTCATAAGTCATTGCAAGATACATTAAATGGATCAAATGCTCCTCTCGGGCTTGCTTTTCCGTAGTAGATAACTTACGGGAATGCAAAATGGTAGCGTAACCAGCGACAAACTCCTCTATCGTTAACTTATCGTAGGTGACATCTTTGGAACACGCTGCTAGGTTTAATTCACTGTGGGGCCACAATTGGGGGCGAACGACTTTACTAGTCGGTTTAACTGTTTTCCTCGAACGTAACGACTTACCAGCCGATCGTCGAGAAGCCCTTCGGCTTCTGGAATCATCAGATTCTTCGCCATCGTTTTCATCACTGTCGGAACTAGAACAATCATCTCCAACGGCTAACTGGGCGAGTTGTTGTGCCACACGATCTTGCAAGGTTTCATCCTTCCTCAGGTCATCTAGAGTCTTCACGGAGCGTGAGTCCGGGTGAGGAACTTGTGTCCGAACAGAGAAAACGGGAGGAGACGGCGAAGACTTGGAAGACTGGGAAAGGGCAGCCCTTTTCTGCTGTATTTTCGCTCGAGGCACCGCCCCCTCAGCTTCCAGCGCTTTTAACTCCTCCTCTTGCTGTAGCGAAGCGAGCTCGTCGCGAAGCTTCTTATTTTGCTCTCGTTGAACCTCAAGATAAGGAGATAACCCGCTTGCAAGATTGAGAGAATCCTCGTTGATCTCCTCAACAGTATTAACAACATCAGCGCCAGGGACTGCAGCTGCGTCGAGTTCATCTGCTTCGGCGAAGGCTGCGACGGGACCGTCGCAATGTTTTGATGCCGGACCAAAGGAGTGATTTGACAAAATGGTCTTGCAACCAGGACATCTTCGCTTACGTCCCATCATAAAAGTAACAACTAAACATACAAGATGATCGACAATCGTGCTTACAAAATTAACATGCTGTAACTGAAGAACGCAACAATAGAAATGAACCGACTTATATGTCGCAATACGATCCCAATCTCTGATGAAAACCAGATCACCTATACGGGGGCAATTACCTATTTTAAATAAAATGTTTAAAATACCCAAATCAACTTTGCGATTACATGGAAAAATCTCAGCCCGGCTGGCTGGGATCCCGGTATCGCGATGCCGGGATCCCGGCTAGACGGGCTGAAAATTTACCATGTAATCGCGATTGCCGGGCCAGCCCGGCTAGCCGCGCAAACATTTTCTTGTCACTAAATTTCGCTTCAGATCTGATTCAGAGCAAAATGGTTCACCAGATGATCGATATTTCTCTTTCTATATAACACACAAAGGTGTATTGGAATATAAAGTTACGTAAAACTGAAAATACTACGCCAAAATAATGGATTAGCGAAAGTAAAAACACTCGATTCATGCTCTTTGATGTAGCCATCTTTTCACACGACAGCTTCTAAATGTAATACCTCATGTAATACCAGGCTGAGCAGTCATCTCGGTAAACCGAGCCAGCCCGGCTCATGTAATCGGCCCCTTAACATGAGGCGGGCTGGTCCGCTTAGCCGGGCTGGCTCGGTTTGCCAGAATCTCGGCACGTCTGTGAAACACACTAAAAATCAACTTCGCGATTACATGGAAAAATTTCAGCCCAGCTAGCTGGGATCCCGGCATCGCGATGCCGGGTTCCCGGCTAGCCGGGATGAAAATTTACCATGTAATCGCGATTGCTGGGCCAACACTTTCTCGTCACTAAATTTCGCTTCAGAGCAAAATGGCTCACCAGAAGATCGATATTTCTCTCTATATATAACACATAAAGGTTTATCAGACCATAAAGCTACGTAAAACTGAAGATGATACGCCAAAATAATGGATTAGCGAGAATAAAAACACTTGATTCATGCTCTTCGATATAGCCATCTTTTCCTACGACAGCTTCTAAATTTAGCCGCAGGCGGGTAATACCGGGCTGAGCAGTTATCTCGGCAGACAGAGACAGCCCTTCTACCGAGCCAGCCCGGCTCATGTAATCGGCCCCTAAATCTAAAAGTCGCTGCGTGGACATATAGACGAAACTTCGAAAGTGACTCGACAAGGCAATTGTACGAGAAAGAAATGATTTAAATGCGATACTAAGTTGGTAGTATAATGTATAAATTTAGCCAAGGCTAAAAATAGAGCTCCCAAGGAATAGGCTGGTGTTCGTTTCTCAAGAATAGTCCTGAAAGTTTTTTCGGTCCCAAGTATATTTCGAGGCTTTTTTGGCTCGTTCTCTAACAAAAAGTGTTCCTCAAAAAGCCAAAAAGTAAGAAAAGATGGAATATTCAATGTGTCGCGAGCGTGGGACAAAGAAAAAATCTGAGTCCCCGACGGGAATCGAACCCATGACCTTCCGTACACGGGTCGGACGTTCTAACCACTGAGCTGCTGGGAGACTCGTGGCAAGCATAGGTCATATTTACTGAGTTCGTGGTGAGACGCGTCCTGCATACCGCTAGGATCAGCAATGTCGAAGTGCCCTATAGGTGATAAATAAAGAAAGGTGGTGAATTTTAAGCTCGGGGAAGAAATAAGAAAAGATGAAATATTCAATGTGTCGCGAGCGTGGGACAAAGAAAAAATCTGAGTCCCTGACGGGAATCGAACCCATGACCTTCCGTATACCGGTCGGACGCTCTAACCACTGAGCTACTGGGAGACTCGTGGCAAGCATAGGTCATATTTACTTAGCCTGAGTATCAGGCCCTCGGAGGGGGGAGGGGGGAGGGAGAGGGGGAAAGGGGAATAGGGCCTGACACAAAGCCATTGATTGGCTCATGTTCAACATCCAGAATGTGGATGTTACGCTGATTGGCCAAGAGACAAAGGAGCGCGTCACGTGAGTCACGCCAGAGGAAATTTAGAAAGAATTTGAACTTTCTCTTTGTAAAACCTTTGAAAGCCGCGCAGCCTTTTACATATTGCTCTTGACAGTAGTTCTCTTCAGGGATTTTACACTTTTAAAATGTACGAAAGGTGGTTATATTCTCGTTGTTATAGCTTATTTGTAGCGGGCAAAAAACGGCTCGGTACAGTTTGTATTCAGCGGAGGAAAAATATACGTAAGTTTAGCACCTTATGCTGCTTAAAATACCTGCCATTTTGGGCTAGTAAAAGCAATAATATTTTTCCATATCCGCTGTGATCTCTGGTATCTGCTTTAAAAACTCCGTACAGTTGTGATTTGCGCGATTTCAGAGCACAATGTTTTGCTTGACACGCAGCATGCATTCTGTAAATAAATCCAGTCTCGACACTGTTGTTTTTTTTTTTTGGTATGTATCACGCCTTTGGTAGAAGCATGAATAAAATCCCCTTATGAGTTTTTGATACGATATGCAGTGCGTTTTGATGTAGGCCTAAATTTAAACAATTCAAGGGACTTGTCTCTGCAACTATTTCCTTCGTGTACACACTACAGGGGACCAGTCGCAGGGACTAGTCCCCTCGTGTGTGCCGACCTTTAAATTTAGGGCGCTTTATCTGAAATTCGCCGAAATGTGGAGACGAAAAATAAAGCGATCCTCAACAGTGAAACCGAATTTACTAGATTAACCACAAAATAATAAAATAATTCAACTGCAAACCGGTTCATACCTCGTGCGGTCTATCAGTGTTTGTCATTAGCAAATTCGATAAAGTTTTTTCTTCAGTACCCTACATTGCTGGTACAGAAGCGTAAAGAGACAACTGTTCGATCAAGACTCCCAAAACAGACAAGGTCAACTGGAAAAAAAGTGAAAGATCCGATGAAATATTTTCATTTGGTCGCAGGGACTTGTCCCACGAACAGTACACACGAGGGGACCAAGCACAGTTTGTGGGACTAGTCCCCGGGACTGGTCCCACGAATTCAAACAAGTTTGAATTTGTGGGACTAGTCGCAGGGACCAAATTTTGGTCCCTGCGACTATATGTTTTGACTAAAATGGGTAGTGCACACGAAGGGACTTGGTCCCCGAGACTAGTCGCAGGGACCAGTCGCAGGGACCAGTCGCAGGGACTAGTCCTCTCGTGTGTGCCGACCTTAACTGGTAATTACTGGGAGCAGAGAAATACTTTTAAGTGCATTTCTATCCAAATATTAATTTTTAAACTATGAACACGGTCAATATCCAAAACGAAAAACATAAACTCTTATAAATTCTTACTGTTCCAATATGAATTATTTCTTTCAAATATTTTTTCGGGAACGTCCTAAACTTAAAATTTAAATTCTTTTTACTGCTCATACACAAATATGCACTGTTAGGGAACTGAAACCTATTTTGTGAAATAATTTAATTTCTCTTGTGTAATCTGTGGTTTTAATCATACTTGGAAAAATAATTATATGTTGATAATTACTGGTACATCAAGAATAAAGATAATGGTAGAGAGAGGAAATAATTTTGAGCCAATCTGTTCAGTCACCATCCGTTGGTGATCGTGTATTTTTGTCGTGTCTCGTTGATTCTAAGAAATCATTTTGTCGAAGCACTTCTAGTCGGTGTCGCCGGTCCTGATCGGTTTCAGCACACATTTTCTCGAAGAGTTTGTAGCCGCTGCCAGTTCATTCTCATTATTCAATCGGTGTGACTGAGATAAAATTTCGAAGACCTTGTTTCGATTATCGTGTTGTTGGGGAATCTCGTTTTGCAGTATCGCCGTATAGCTAATTTCTCCGAGAAAGAAAAGACGAAGAAAAAATAAACAAACAAATAAATAAATAAATAAACAAAAAAATAGTATTAATAATAATTATTAAGCTAAATTTAAACTACGTTGTCTATGTTCTAAGATTTCTCGCCTGTGATATTCCAGTCTCCTGTTTGTGTCCTGCTGACGGCTTTAGTCTTCGCTAGGTTATTACCGGTAAACGATGTTCTCTACCCATGCCTTCTTGTCGTCGACTTTTTCGCCTTCGTTGTTCGCGCTGAATTTCAAGTCGGCGTTCACGCTGAGTTTCAGTTGTAAATCTCCCCCGGAATGGATTTCCAGCCGCTTGTTAAATCAGACGTTGCTGTCTTTGCTCTTGTCCCTCATTTGCATCAGAAATTGGGCAGTATCTTGTTCACAGACGATCAATAAACACGTCAGCACGCAAATGTACCCAGTGTTACGCAGCGAAGCAAGCAAGAAATGAAGAAACATGAGAGTGCGCAACTGCCAGCGGTCGCGATTTGGTTTTGTTGCTAGGCAACTGCGCGGACACCTTCAAAAAAATATAGGCAGATCCAGATTTGACCGCCCTCGCGATCCTTGTGCGATCCCCACGCGACAAATTTATAAACCTCGCTTCGCGAGGAATAACTTTTATATTTTACTCGCTAACTAGAGACCATCGAGATTGAAAACAAACAAAAACCAAACATGCTTAAATTATGGCATAATTTTTGCGGCTCCGAAGTAAGTCTTAACCTTAAATAAATTTGGGTGACAACTGCTTCACTTAAAAGATTATTACTATTGAAAACGTCTAGGACTAGAAAATCGACAATTGCACACAGAGATGTACCCGACAGTGAAAATTGAAAACAATAATTCGCCAACATCTTACCCAAGTGATGCTGTTGTCCTACGACCGTGTTTTGACCTACGGTTATGACTAAACAAACACAAAATGATGGACAGAGATATCATTTTTGAACAAGTTTATTCGAAAACCCGTAAGTCTCTCAGTCCGGCACAGTTATCAAATTTGATAACGCGTCCAAAACAAACCATTAGCCAATCAACTCGCAGCTTGAAGTTAATGTGACCTGTTTTACATTTTATGGCGGCCAGTTCAAGAAAATACGGCTCGTAAGTTATCATCCGATTCCAGTCGCGGACTTGCTCGGCAAATTGTATAAACGAAAAAATTTCACCTTGCCTGCAGACAATTACGTACCAATCTTGGTCGATCTGATTAAGTGTTTACATGTTTTCCGGTTAAGTTACCGAGCGCGGCGCTGTCATTTGCGCTACAAGCGTATCCTAATACAAGGGATTGAGCATTTCATTCTCTCTGTTTGTGAGATTTTGCTTTCGTGTAATTGATGAGCATGTTTAGTGTATTACTACTCGTAGTGTACTGGTACACTAGGACAACCTCGAGGGTCTTAATCTGAGTTTTATTTTATTTGTAACACCTCAGTAAGAAGACACCAAAACCTGACAAAGGTCATTCAATAAATACAAGAGAGGATATATCCTCTCTTGATAAATACTAATAGCATTTAACATTATTTAAACTTCTTGCTGCAAGGCGAAGCTTCTAACGGTTGGCACGACTTACTTCCTTCGGCAATCTGTATGAATGAAGAAATATTTGGATCGTAAATAAATTTATGTGACAAGATGACAAAGGGACTCTATTATTGAGAATTCACAAGAAGCGATGATTCGAGTAGCAACAATAAACCGTGGCTCATTCCATCCGTTACTATTCAGTTGCATATCGAGAAAGAATGGCTTTTTGATAGCTAAGGGCTCGAACTATTCGAAGTCTGATGGCGAATATTCGTAATGGAAAATTCGGGAAAATTATATCTTAGGGCAAATCACCATATAAATGTCTCTGGAGTTGAGAATTTATATCAACTTATCAATCACTTCGCAAGGTCTGTGAAATCCAAATCAGCCCCTTCATTTTCGAGCTCTGAAGACCTGAATATCATGCCCCCAATTCTTCTTCTAACCTCTTCTATCGCTAAATCTCCCGTGCAACGAATCATTCACACACAGCACAAGTGGACACCTGTACAGCGCCGCAAATGATCCCGAGGCCGCAAATGATCCCCGACCGCAACTGATCCCCAAATTGGACCGCAAATGATCCCAGAACCGCAAATGATCCCCACAGCGGACCGCAAATGATCCCGGTAAATAATACGAATGGAGTGGACAATAGAACAACGATGACTTTGTAAAGGCGTGGACTCTGGAATGGCGTGGACGGAGGCATGGCGAGGTTTACGGAATAATGTGGATACTGGAGCTTTTGTCTTTACTATTCCTCAAAGCACGTTTTAGCCCCATAATTCATGACCTAGATATTTTATTTCGAGGCAAAAAAATAAAATGTTACGATGTCATGTAGTCCTTTAAATTCGCAACTGTTTTTGTACCTTTGGTTTAGCATGCAGGTTGTAAATATAAATTTGTGTATTTTCTTTACGATCTGTTAACAGAATAACAGAATGCGTTCTTATACATGTACAAGTAGTACGAGAAAATTTGCAACCGCTCATGTTAACTGATTTTACCAGCCAGCTACAAATATATATATTTCTTTATCTCGAGCGGGTTAACCTTTCCTTTCTAGAGAAATGCTCAGTGGAAAAATCAATGGGTTCACTTCAAATTCTCAGGTGGGTATAATCAGCTCGATGCAAAACGATATGCACGTTTAACAGGTTGCGTGACAACTCAAACACTCAAATAGTTACCTATAAAAGGCATCGGCTGCCGGACAATACCGGCGGGATTTCCGCCACACGCACAAAAGACAAGATCCAAATCTACCTCGGTTTTCTTATCACTTTCATTTTTCTGGTCCTTGTCACCTCCACCAGCATTAACGCCAACAAAAAACGCCAATGAAAGGACGAGAGTAAGCAAATTGGAGACCAGTTCAGCCTTTTCTACAAGCGCGATCGCAAGCGAACGCGACTAATACATGGTCGAGTTACCTTCTCGCACATTGTGTTGTGTAGTGTCCTTTGATTTCAAAGTTAGATGTCAATCACCGCTCCCTGGAAACCCATGGCTTTCCCGACTGTCGTGGACTAGGTCAACCATCGGTCGGTCATCCATGAGATCTGGATATGCATATGAATATAAAATATATATATTTTAAACATAATCATGTTTGCCTTCTATGCCATTGTGTTCTAGGGCCTTAAAAAATGTTTTATTTCACTGATCAATAAGAAATTTTTCCGTGTGTTTTTTTATTAATTTTGGTCGGCACTTTCACCTTCTAGTATTTTCACCTTCACTGGAACTCCACGCCATTCCAATTTTTTTCAGTAGGATCATTTGCGGTCCGCTGTGGGGATTATTTGTGGTCCTGGGATCATTTGCAGTCCAATTTGGGGATCATTTGCGGTCGGGGATCATTTGCGGGCTCGGGAGCATTTGCGGCGCTGTACACACCACCACCTTGTTGGATATTTTGACGCCACCGCGTTGATTATCTGGCGTATGTTTAGCTTCTGTAGGCTAGCCTGTTATTATTCTAACAAGAACAATAATAATACGATGTAAATTACCCAGGTGAAAATGAATTTAGGACAGCCGATTTTAAAATCGCAAGGATCCTTATAAAGGCTAAGAAATGTTCTTTGAGTTTTCCTATTCACCGCGTTCCATCTGTGTAACATTCACTCCTGATTCACTACTGAGGCATTTCCGGAACAATTATTATCACGTTGCTTTCACAGTTTTGGTCTCTGCTGTCTTAAGGTTACCGTGTACGTTAAAAATGGTAAAATTACGATTTTTATTTTTTTCCATAAAAATAAACGTTTCCTTGGAATCTTTTAATTTCGAAAAAGAAATTTGCAAAAAGAGCAAATATTCGCTAAGAAAATGGGATGACCGTTTTCCACCGGAAGTGAAAGTTTATTTTTGATTGACAGCTAATTGATGGGAGTGTAGCCATCCAGAACGATTTTCGCGGGAAAGATTGTTTATGGGAGAGCCTCCATATTATTGTTTCCCGAAGCGTTCTTTGTCCGTTTATGTTATATTTTTGTCGTTAGAGCCCGGTTTTCTAAGTTATGACTTTGCTATGGAAACCCACAGGCCGCGGAAATGTCAGTGGGCTAACTCCAAAAAGCGAAAAAAGAGGACTGACTCGGAAAACAAGAAAAGCATGACAGAGGAAACACGTTGTAGCCTCGCTGCATCAGACAAAGGTTCATATCATCGGGAATGGCCGTCAGAACCTTCCAATTACGAGGAAAGTATCGGAGCGAGCAGGCAAAATATCCTTAGAACGGAAGAAAGAGGGTTATTGAATGTTTGGACAGTGAATCGCCAGACGATTTAATACCAAATAATATTTTGCGAGCGCAAACTACGCGGAAACGTACAGCATCTGTTATTACTGCAATTCGATGGAATACATTGTAGTACCTCCGTTTGATCTCTCTGGGATAGTAGAGCAGCCCTGAACAAGCGACCTAACATGAACACAGTTTACAACACACAATCATTCAAGTAACCTGATAACTGTTACCGTTTACCAGCTCCCGCATGGCGTAAACAAAGAACCGACAGTAAGGTGATAGTGAATTGAAATTCATCTCGTTTTACCCGTGTTCTCTTTTGATTTTTTTCAATGTTTTGATTTTAATGCAAAAAGAAGAATTTTATTATTTTAGATTTGTTAATACAGTGTACATGTAGCCCGTGGTATATAGCCAACGCTGGGAGACGACCTTTTGATCTCTTCGCGGGGAACCTCGCTTGCTGTCACAGCTAATAGCTTCACTCATTTGTACATTGGCCTATCAGATCCCGATGAAACCGCTCTTCTGTTGTTACTTTATTACACTCTTTTGGAAAGATACAAATATGTCTAAACAATATTGAAATCTTTTGGATGACAACAATTGCCTTTAAAAATTCCCTATTTGCCAGCGAGAAACGGACAAAAATATTATGTGTCGAACACGCGCTATGCGATTGCTTGATAACGCAAGTAAAAATAAGCCCATTGAGCATTGTTCAATTATAAGCTTTGCTAAGCTTGACACTAGTATAAGTACCCATTCAACCAATATAAGAAGCGCTGTTCAAAAGAGCTGCTGCAGTTGTACTGATTCAATGACAGCGCTCCACAGCGCTCAGTTTCACTTCGCTTCGCTTTTTTGCCCGCCTTGGCCGTTTCAGTTTAGGCCCAGCTGGTTGGCTTGAGGTTTTCGCTCTCTTGGTTCTCCCCATCACGATAATATCAGTTAAACGACGTCCAACAGTGAGAGAAATTCGACGAAATGGTAAGACGGTTGAATGTTAGGAACACTAGGATTTGCATGGAGAGAATATTGCGCGAAATTTCCACGGGAGGTGACCGGAAGATAAAATAGCACCCACTGATTGGTCTACTGTCGGCAAAGGTGTTTGGAGGCGGTGTTTGTTTGCGTAGCGGAGATTTTCTTTTGAGCACTATTTCTCGACATTCATTTTTCGTTTGAAGGTGACACTTTAAAGAGTTCTAACTCAAAGGCGATTTGTTCGATTTTAGTCAAATTTGGAGAGTCGCTAGCTTGACGCTTCTTCAACAAGAAGGTGTCGGGGAATTTGATAATTCTAAATATTTTTTCGTTAAGAACCATTTCTGTGCCGTTACTCTGTATGTTTTTCTTGCGATTTAGAAAATGTTTGAAACCTTTTGAACGCGGCTGAATAAAGGAAAACCCCAACACGGTTTTTTAGCCCTTATGTGCCGGACTTTCACCAAGCAAAAAAAATTACAAACTTTAAAATTCCCTTTGAGCTGGAGCTTTCAAAAGGCGATCTAGACCTTCATATTCAGACTTCGCGAAAAACTTAAAAATTCGTTTTCGTGAAAAGTTAGTAGCATATTCAAATAGCCAGTTTTGTAAGCTTTAATTTGATATGGGTTTGGGGTATCTGCGGCGAAACTGAGAAGCGCTACATGAGTAAGACTGAAGACACCTCTGAAGGTACACGGTAACCTTAACACAAAATCGACATAAATTGGAAGTTTTTTTCCCTGTGAAGATCCATAACCTTTGCCTTCGACGCAACTCATTTCCTAAGACCACAGTCAATTAAAAATGGCCGTCAGTAGCGGAATCAGAGCGCAAATCAAAATACTCTAGTGCACTTTTTTAATCCTTCGTGCACTCCAATAAATCAGCGTTGAATCAAAAGAACACAGATTGAGGATAACGACGTTTTTTTTTTCGTGGGCCAGTAAAACCCAGAACTGACCAAAAACTGATGACAAAGGGAATAAACATACCTGAAATTGACTGTCATTCTAAACCGATTCTTCAAATTCTGATGGAATATCTCGGTAAGTAGTTAGCCAACGGCCGCCATCTTCAAACAAGCTTGAAATTCATTGTTCTCTTATGTTTAGCACGTGGAGCTCTGGGTAAATAGCGCGAACACAACCGAAAAATTGGCGAAGAGAGGGAACCCTCTCCGAAAATTCGCCGAGTTCTAAATTGACGCCATGTTGTGACGTCACGACGTTGTCAAATTTGACAAATTTGTGCCGGACTGTCTATGCTTAAATAAAATTCGCGTTACACTTCGTGCATCGTAATGGAAAAAATATTCAAGACTACAGCTTTCTCATGTCTGAACGCGTTTTCTAATATTTTTATAAAGTCAACGCCGACATAAATAAAAAGTAAATGACACATTTCTAATGACATAAATTAAATTTCGATTTCAAAACCTAATTTCTTCGACCGTAACGCTCAAAATCATGTAGCTTAGACCCCTTAAAAACGTCACCTACTCGGTTGTGTTTCAGAATAGGACAAGCTTTCCGCCGTGAAGAAAACAAAATGAAGTCCTTTGAAGGCAACTTTCGTAACTTGAACTTTTCCCCTTCTACCAGTATTCTTTTGAACTTTTCTTTCCATTTATAGATATTAGATGTTTTTTTCTCAAGTTTAAAACTTCACTACTGTGGAACAATCGTTTTGCTAAATAAACTTAAGCTTTTTAAGGAAAAGCGACGATGGTTATGCACCAAGAAAAGCCAAGAAAAACGCTGGTTGCCAGAAAAGCACCGCGCGATTTCCCGCCAAGAAAAGAAGGCATTCTCCACCCCGCGTCGGGCTGCCTCGGGGCTTCCCTCTCCCTCCCCCAAAAGGTTGCTATTTCGAGTGTGGAACTCCACTTATTGGAAACAAACTTCTTCACAACACAGGCGCCTTCGGACGCGAAAGCGAGGTCATTTGCTGTCCGTCCAAGGTCTATGACGTATTTCCGTATCTGGTACCTTATCCGCCTGTCCACAAATCGAATTTTTTTCTGGATAATGCTCGTGCCTTGGCTTCTTTGCTGCTCTCGTGTCAAGTTTAGGTTGTGTTCGACGTCAAGAGAAGGCAACAAACGAGTTAAATAAAACAAAAATTAGCCAAAGAGGTAGTAAGACCCTGGCAGTTACACCGGGCGATTTGATTTTAGTTATCTGGTAGATTCCGTTTGGCCATGCGCGTGTACTCTGATAACGCACAGATGACGTCAAGGCGGAAAGCAGAACGGAAACGCCCTAGATTACCTTAGTTCTTGTTAATTAAACCCGTGATATATTCCGCCTTACATTTGTCACCTGTTTGTTTACAAAGTTCTTGATCTTTTTAAACATTTCCCATTGGTATTTCGAGTTCGTTTTTATCGCCTTTCTATGATGAAATCCCGATCACGCATGGCATTAGACAGCTCGGATGTCATCCAAGGTTTTTTTGTTCCTTTAGTACGGGTGCATGTTTGCAACATCCGTGAAAAGGGTGTTCCACAATTCCACAGCAAGATCTGCATCACCATTAATATCGATAATGTCTCAGTTAGTTTCTTCTAAGACCTTGATACCTTATCATACTTGCGATACGAACGGTATTCGATTATCTTCAGCTAGGCCTAAGGGACACCTGATTTCATAGTGCAGAACACAACAAAGTGGTTGCTAATTGCAGAATTATCATTAGAGTTTGGCTTCAGCCGGCAAATCAGCACGACTTTTGCATCGAGATTGTTTACCGTCATTTGAGTCGATGCAACGACCACCCCCCCCCCCCCAAAAAAAAAAAAAGAAAAAACGCCTTGTACTGATTTATTCGTGTAATCAACGCAGATAAAACGTGTTGGATGAAACTATGATTTGCTTTTCTTTCTCTTCAGTGATAAACAAAAAGCTTCACAAAAGTCATACAACACACCTCGTGATTTTAAGAAGAAAATCACATTATTTTCCCAGAGTCAACAGTTTAAGGGTTTTACAAGGCAGGGTTGTTGACCCTAGGCCTGCCGCCAAATCTTTCGCGTGCAGGACAATTGTTACTGTTTTTGTAAGGCCATGTCTCCCACAGACCACTCCGGATTGGTTGCACCTGCGTAGGAACACAAAGATGCCACCGCTACGGTCAAGCCTTCCCACGACATCAAGGCATAGTACCAGAGGAAAGAAAACTATTCAGCATTACTTTTTAGTATGCACCAGTTAATCCTATTTTTGCAGGGAATCTCATTAATTTGAGAGGGAATACATTAACGTTCTTGACGTCATAGGTTATTGTCGGTATCTCATGCAGTGATTTCTCATTAACTTGCAGCTATCCTTATTTACCTGATTCAAAATTACTGAGCCGTGACGTCATTACGCAGCCTTCAGTCCTTCCCACGTTCATCGACCACTGTGGCTAAGCATTGTTCTCAAACAGTAGAAAAGCTTTTTCCAGATTATTGTTTCAAAGCCACTTAATTGTGCATGCTATTTAAAAAGTGGTTTGAAACGAGGAAGGATTTCAAAGAAGTATTTCTAACCATGACAATAAAGCTGAGGATTTTGAAATGAAGATTTAACCTTCGCAGTTGTCAATTTAAGAAACTGCGAATTAAGCCCGAAAAAAACATTCGGGGCTTCAACGTGATTTGAAACGGTGACCTCTGCGTTTGCGCTTCAGTGCTCTACCAACTGAGCTATGAAGACCTACACATTGGGCGCACGCCAATTTATTTAGTTCATCGTAACCCGTGAAAGGAATGAAACATAGAATGAAACGATGGGACTGCAGAAATACAAATGAAATGAAGATGTGACCATCGCAGTTGTAATCGCAATTTAAGAAATTGCCCCAAAAGCCCGAACAAAACTATTTTCGGGGCTTCAACGGGATTCGAACCCGTAGCGTTCGCACTGCAGTGCTCTACCAAATGAGCATTTCGTAGAGCACTGCAGCGTGAACACAGAGGCATACTTTACTACTAGTGAATCTTTTCGCATGTAATTGTGGATGAATTTCTATTTCTTTCAATAAGGCTGTTTTGTTTTGATCTGCAGTTTGTCCAAACCTGATAACCCTGAATGACACATCAGGAGTCATCACCAGTCCTTTCTACCCCAGATATTACCAAAACAACCAGAGATGCAGCTGGCAAATCACAGCGAGTAAAGGAAAACGTGTCAAGTTGGTCATTGAAGACATGAACATTGAATATGATCGCACTTGCAGATATGATTATTTAGAAGTTCAAGGTAGTTCCATTTCAGGTGATGGTGCTCCAAGCGGAAGGATGTGTAGTCGCCTCATGGGCAGTGTAACGTATTATTCGTTTCGTGAGAGCCTGACGGTGCTGTTTGTTTCTAATGGTTTTTGGAGGTACCGTGGATTTAAGGCAACGTACACTCAACTAAGCTTCAGTGCCTTTACCGGTAAGCAATGCAACATATCTTACTAAACGCAGAAATTGGTCTTGGGAATGTGTAAAAAGAGAAAGTAGAACTGCAAGGGAAGGGAATTAAGAAAATTGGGGAGGAGAACGAATGATATTTTGGACTGGTAGGCGCGAAAGGGGGAAAAATAAAATTGTGAGGAGGGAATGGAGGCTGTAATAAGAAAACTAGGATACTGTTGAGTGAAAATCACCTCGAAAATAATTAATACGACAGGAAGTTTGTATGACCTCACGATTTGTGTGTGTTCACTGTCTAATTATTTTTTCGTGTACTTGAATCGTTCGCACACGGGATTCTATTATTTTTTTTGGTCTTCTAGGCTTAATGTTTGCATTGAGTTTTCTCGAGCACATTAAGCGACCATGCTTCGTTTTGACAACAATGACTGTCAAGTCGCGCAATGCAAACAAAGCTATTGTTTATTTTCCACTTTGAAACTTCATTTAAACAAGTCGCTGGGATTGGTTTCCGTTATTGGTAATTTTGTTTAACCACCTTTTATAGAATTTAGCCGCAGGAACATAAATCTCAAAGCAAAGTTTTCATTTATTGTATATGAAAACAAAAGGGATAAGTCAATAAAAAGCGAACACAAAAATTTGGGCTATAAGGATAGCGTTTGTTGGCTGGTGTTGAGTGAGAAATGATAATACTTTTAACAGAATTTTCCCGCGTGGAAGAAACACAGGGCGCAGAGGAGTAATATTTGACTTTAATGCTGTTTAAATTCATCGCGCAAATCCAAAACAATAAACGTGACTGAACAAAGCGTCATGCTATCTAGTTACGCATCTGTTGAAATTCTACCCGCAAGACGAAAACCGCGTACAGCATTTACTGTGGGCGTATCACCAGTACTAGTAGTAACAGTCGAATAACAGTAAAGAAAGAGACAAGGGACGAAAGCAATTTCGGTCCAATTTTTGAATCCCCAATAAATCGCTACACTTCCAACAAAAACGCCTCGTTTTCGGCAAGTGAAAGTGAAACAATACTTTCTACCAAGGCGAATAAGTTTAATCAGAAAGTTCGTTAAATCTAACGTTTGGTGAGCGAATTTTTGGTTTTGGAGTTGAACGGCCCGCTTTCCTTCGATGTGGACCGGAGGATACCGGTGACGGAAATGTGTCATCTATTACATAACAAAGCATTATGCGTAGGATCGGAAGCGATTTTGACAAGTCGGTCTTTCAAAACAGTACTACTAGTAAGCAAGAGCTTAGCAACGCTATCCCGGGACGCGTAACAAGATAGCCTGACACTTTGTTCAGTCACGTTCAGTTGTTTTGAATCAACAAGATCGATTTGCGCGATGAATTTAGCCAGCATTCCGGTCAAATCTGACTCCTGTCCGCCCTGTGGTCGCATTTGATGTTGTTCAAAAGCCTTAAATAAAATACATTAATTATTTAGTCAAAGCTTCATGTTCACACCGATTGAGTCTGAAAACGTCTCACTAGAAAATCAGTTACGTCGCGTACTGGAATTTCTAACCAATTTTTGAAGAGAGATTTGTTTTCCAATTTCAGTTTTTTACTCATCTGCCCATTATCTTGTAGTAAATAGCGTTTTCCCGAAGAACGTTTTCTATCGTTGTACGAACTACCGGCTGATGAGCCGTTGTTTTGAATTTGCATGGATTTCACTTCCTCTCAGCATGCAGAAAATCCTTTCCTTTTCCGTCACCAGTATGTTACGGTCCACATCGAACGAATAACGTGGTATTGGTTTCTTCCCTTGTCGTTTTTTCTTCTCGGCACTTCGTGCCTCGTTTCGGAAGGCTTCGCTTTCCGATAACGTTGCCCTTCGGGCGACCATTGTCGGCCTTTCGTCTTGTGGATAGAATTTCACCAGACGCGTAAACTAGATAGCATGACGCTTTGTTCAGTCACGTTCATTGTTTCGAATAATTAGACCGATTTGCGCGATGAATTTAATCAGCATTACGTTCAAATATGTCTCCTCTGCGCCCTGTAGAAGAAAGGGGCAGGTTGGGTAAGCCTATTGTTTCTATTGTGTAAGAGTGACGCGGAATGCACTTATTTACTCATTAGTGGCTTACCAAAGGGAAGGTAGGGGAAGGTAGGGGGAGGGAGAGGAAGGCAGTAACAACTTCAGTAGACTAATGTTTGCCATGTTTGTTACAGCAAAAGTTGTTTTTGGCTCGAAACGTTTCAGAAAATTTTTAGATAGACGTCTTTAAAGTAGGTGTGAATTGTGACGTTTATGATTGCCTGGAATCATCTACAAATTTGTTTCAAATTTCTTGACATGTTGTGTGCGTAGTCAGTAAACTGGCCTCTGAAGTAAGGCTTGAGTTGACTGTGTTTTGATAAGGACCTTGCTTTTTTTTTATAAGCAAGTCATATTGTTCTTATGGTGACAAGTTTCATAAATCATGATCATTTACAGATTACAGTAAAAAGGTTTGTAACAAACAACTTCCACTCTCCCTTCATTTCCACTCAAAGGCTATGGCACTAAACACAAGTTTAAACAAAGAAAACCATTAACGTAATAAAGGCTTGGAAACACCGTGTAATTAACATAGATTTTGACGATTTTGTTTACTCTTCGTTTTAGTGAACCGTTTGAGAAGATACATCACACACTCAAGGAAGTGTTCCACCAGGATATCCAAAAGCTCAATGTTGCTCAAAATTCGTCCACGTGTCGTTTTCTCGACTCTCTTCTCGGTTTTGGATATCCCAATGTACCACAAGCTCTCTCATGTTTGATATATGACGTAAAGTTGCCTATTAAAGCTCTTGGCTGAAGTTAACGTGAGGCGAACTTAACGAGATTCTCTGTTATTATATGAAACAAACAGAGTCCATTTTGTCCTTAGTCCGTTTAGTTTTGGCAAAAAGTGGTAGGGGCATTACTGATCCGTTGACCTTAGTTCTTGGGTCTTTTCCTTCTTCTTACCGCAGTTTGAAGTCATCTGTGATCTATATTTGGACAAACGCAGGGTGAGATTGAATCATTTGGATCATGGACAAACAGCTATTTCAATTAACGGATTTTAAAGCTTCGAGCTTACGCGATAAGACCAAAAGGTAGTATGGGTAGCTGTAAATCTTTTGTGATTCGGCTGTAACTCCACGGTTGTCACTACCATAGGATGGGCGAAAGTACCATAAACACTTGTCTGTGTGATTTATTTTCCGTAGGGGTGAGCCGTAGCTAAGTTTGGTAAATTTCCCATATCACCTAGCGGTCTTATCGCGCAGGCTTTCCGGACAACGTTATATGAAATAGCTTTACACATGTCCAGGCGTTGTGCTGAAAAGTAATCCACTTCACTGTCATCCCTTGCAGCATGTTCCAGTTACACTTTCCTGAACGAGTCCAATCGGGCAAGAACATGTTACAACAGAAGTATTCCTTTTCTCTGTGATGACAAGATATCCGGCTGGTATAGATTTAGCGGAGAAGCTGGAAGTCAAATGGCAGAGTCTTGTGTCAACATGTATCATTGCGGCACGGACGCGCCAGGCTGGCTTAATGGAGCCCATCCTGCAGTGGCTGATGGGGTTGTTCAGCGTGAAGTGTGCTTTAGTTACCTTGGCAGCTGCTGTCATTATTCCACTAACATGAATGTTCGTAACTGTGGAGCTTTCTACGTTTACAAACTTGAGCCGCCACCTCATTGTAATTTACGCTACTGTGGGAATGGATTACCACAAGCACCAGGTGGGTAGGCGTCACACTTTCACCTCTCAGCCGTATCTTGTCTTGCCGCGACACAATCTAACATTGTTCGTAAATATGCTATAAATCTATTGCTTGGTATCTTAAATTTTGTGAAGTAAACTCCTAGAAAATCCTGAGAGTTCAATAAGAAATTAGCCTGGTACAAATTAGTCTGTCCCTATTTTCACTTCCCTCGACTGGCCACCGGTGGTGGTTTGACGAGTTTCACCTCAGGAGATAATAAACTGGAGATGTATCGGTACATGGTGGAAAGTGACATGAAGCGCTGAAGGGTTACAAGCAAGTTGATCTGCGAATTCTGATAACGATTTCTTGAGTCAGATATTTCTGCGCAGTTTTGCTCGGCATTTCTTTTATTCATATAAAGATAGCATGTCAGATACGGAGCTTCCCCTTTCGCTGCAAGAATAACATCAATCTTAACAAAGGGTATAAAGAACTTTGTACCCCTCGTGTTCCCGGGGTGTTAAAATACTAGTTGCACAGTGGATATTGAGAGCGAGAATCTAACACCTTCCCAAAAAGGGCTATTGACCAATCATGATCAAAAAAATATAGCTCGTCGAACATTGTCAAAGTCGGAAGATGCATACGGTGGAGCGATCTTAAATTCAAAAAAAGGCTAAATAGAAGATAGATTTTAATAATGACCAGTTTCGGCTGCCATCAGGCTAATGACTTCAACAGTTGCATGACATCTATTGAATTAAGAATACTCGGCTGAAATAGTCGAACGAGTTGCATCAAAAGTAGCTCGAATTCAAGTGGAAAAACAAGACATTTCAGTTCACAATGCTATCACCTCTGAAAAATCTAAAGCATGCGTGTAGTGTCTGAGGTCTATGAACAATCTTTACTTAAAAAAACCTCATGAATTCAATGGAGTAGCCTGGACTTTGCCTGACCTGGTTAAAGACCTTATTGGTGCTATATATAAACCTACATTACCCATACCACCATGCATCTCAGACAATACAAGCGTCAGACGTATACTTATATGAATGTTATGAACATACTCAAAATGGTTTTGCCGGTAATCAAGTTTCTTGTTCTTTCTTAGCAAGGACAATCAGGGTATTCGTGAAAAAATACTCAGATTAGAAGTGAGTAAAGATTTTACTCACATCTGACTCACAAGCCTTTAATAAGGCGGGATCATGGATTACGGGATCCACAACAGAAATAAACGAAAGAGGCGTCCTTAGCGTCTAATAAGGTTTCAAAACTAAAAAGATTAAATAAGTTCGCCCAAAAGAACTGCCCCAGACCAGTTCTGGATCCGATGGGGGTGATACCGGAGACCAGACTAAAATAAGTTGATGAGAACTGAGAATTTCAAAGAATGCTTGAATTGCCCTGGCGAGGGCTTATACACCATAGAAGTTTAAAATTGGGAAACAGAGTAGAAGACAAAGGAGCGACAAATGTTTTATAATTATTTTTTAAAGAGCATATAGCAGTTATTACGTTGGGAAATCTCTTGCAGAATGTTACAACTATACATTCCTTAACGAGTCCAACAGAGCAAGGACATATGGCAATGCTTGGCTGTGTGATAAAGCACTCTCCATGGGCTGGTACAGATTCAGTGGAGACACTGGAAGTCAAATGGCTGATTCATGTGTCGACTATGGTCATTGTGGCACAAGCTCGCCTGGCTGGCTCCATGGAACACACCCAGCAGTGGCTGATGGGGCTGTTCAACGTCAAGTCTGTTTCAGTACAGGTTCTCGAGATTGCTGTTATTATTCAACTTACGTCAGTGTCCGTAACTGTGGGACGTTTTACGTTTATAAACTTAACAGACCCAATGTTTGTAACTTACGTTACTGTGGCAACGGATTTGTACCTTCAACACCAGGTAGGAGGATTCATTTACATCTCAGTTCCGCTTTACCCCGTTAAATTATTGCAAAAATTCAATGCCTGAAACCCAAAAGTAGTTTTTCTGCAACACATCATGAAACGACAACGGTAGAATACAAAACATTCCAGGAACAGGAAAAATTTTTTGTAAAAAGTGGTGGCCTATAGGTAGACAATAGTAAATTATTACTGTACAACAGCTTTGTATAGCCAAGGGAGACTAGTTTCATTTTAGAAAGCGTGATTACATATTGCAGCAATGCTATGCTGATGAGGCCTAACAAGGCCGAAATAGCTGTCCATGGCTGCTAATTCTTGGGCTCACTATTTGGGTGTAATGCCCGCTATCAACGTGGCCATAGTGCCCTATTAAGTGGCCATAGTTTACCTAAACACATTTGTGTGGTATTCTGACTTAGAAACCAGTAGGCTCGATTTCCACCGCTTTCTTGGTCTGATCGTTCTCTCCCCCCCCCCCCTGCATCTCCTCATAATTTCGCGCATGCGTGTACGTTTCACCCGCCTCACTATCGCCATCACCAAAATTAGAGACCACTGGCAGTACAGGACTGTATATCCTGGGACTGAGTTCTTTGATAGACTCCAAATCATCCCCAAATCGAAATTGAATGTTCATGAGAGCGAGTATGCAATGTGCAATGGCATACGTAGTGGATTTAAAAATTTGGGGATCATTTGCGGTACCGTATCGGGATCATAAAATTTAGAGAATCAAACGTTGACGGTAGAAATCGCCCCTTTTGTCTGTTGACGTTTAGAACTTTAGCCATGCATTTCATGGCTGATGACGTAGGCTCGATTATTAGCCGTGTCGGGGGAAACAGAAAAAGATCAGACCGAGAGGGTGGTGGAAATCGAGCCTTCTGATGACTATACTGCAAGCGCTTTGAGGTGAGCCGGCAAACAAGTCCAAGAAAAAGTCGCGATTAAAAGTTGCGAAAAAAAGCCGCGAAAAAAGGACACGAAAAAAAAAAGTGTGTAACACTGCATGGCACTTAGTAGGCATCGTAAGAACGTGATGTCGATTTTATTCACAAGTTTTTATACTATTTGATAAGATGTGGAAAAGGTTAAGAGAAAAAGGCCATTTGAAATGAGTACAGTAAATTCAGAACTGGAAAAAAATGGCTGCGTGCAGTAATGCCATATTCTTATATCTCTTTGAAAGACCTCGGATCGCTTTCCATATGCCTCGGGATTCCTCGGGTCACCTTCGGAAAGTGTTTTCTATGTCTTAAATTCTCCTTCAGCTGATGTCCAGGGACACAACACAAGCTCCACCAGTATTTTTGTTCAATGGCGGGGAACTGTTCTTCCAGCTGATCAAAATGGAACTGTACAGAATTATATAATTACCTACAAAGCGTTACCAGATGGCAGTCCACAATCCAAGGTAGTGAGTGCTCCAACAACTCAAGTAACCTTGACAGGTCTGATTGAATACACCAGCTACAGCATCACAGTGTTTGCTTCTAATGTTTACGGAAATGGAAAAAGTAGTGGCTCAATCACTGTTATCACAGATGAAAGCAGTAAGTATTAATTGCTTTTTATATTAAAGTTATTTATATCCATCAAACATTTTCGTGTGATTGCCGTATATTCTCGATTAAACGTTGGGGGCGTTTATTTAAGACTAGACCTAGTAGACCCGGCGTTTAATAGGTGCCCGGCGTTCGTTTAAATGGGGTGTTTTTCATCATTTTTGATAGCCTTTGTTTATGATTCACTGATTTCGGCAGGCCCTTAACCAGAGGGCTGTATGGGGCGCGTTCGCACCCCCCCCCCCCTCCACAGACCCCAAAGGTCTACATTTTGATACTCAATGTCCAGGCTAAGGAGTGCAGTCGGTTAAACTGAAGGATACTAGTAAATCTTTAAAACTTAACAGTGATAGTTAAACAAAACCAAACAGTGGAAATAGCAGTAATGTACTCACTGGCAAACTAAAACCAGTTGCACTCTAGTAGCCCCAGCCACTCAGAACATTTCAATGAGCGTAAAGATGTCCGAGCTTATCTAAATGGATAATGAAATCAACGTGCTGCACGCTTTACCCGGGAGTTTAGACGAGCGAACCAATGATAAGGGAGCGATCTCACGATTTTTGTCAGACACGTCTGCTAACGCGTCGGGTAGTATTCTCTATTTGTACGAGCGCATGAACGCCCGAAAATGCAAAATCAGTTTTTTGTGTAATACGTTATGAGTACGAGAGAACAGGAAAATAGAACGAGGAAGGTTGCAGCTAAATCTTGCCAGTCTCTCCATACATGGGTCAGTAAAGTGCCTCGTCAAGAGCCATCAGACACTGACAATGACAGTGCAGTCTGCGAAGACAGCCAGGCTGAGACCACGACATCAGATCTATCTCAGTTGGCTACAGTTTTACAGCGAGATACAGAAGGTAAATCAAGCTTATTTTCGCGATGCACACCAGTCATGATCCCAGTATTATGCGCTGAGAGTTACTCGCTATGAAGCCAAAATACATCGCTTAATAAAGAGCCAGCAAGGGAACACAGACTAACAATTCGGAGAGAGACTGGGGGGAGGGTCAATCTAAAGCAGCACCTTCTGGAAATCCACAGGCATCCCAAACCATCAAAATAGAAGTTTTCGAGTCACAAAGAGGGAAAATACATTTTATGTTTCTGCTGGTCTCTTATCGTCATTTCCTGATGTCAATATTCTATGAGAAGCCGATGTGTACTTTCTTAACAAGTGCACACTGTTAATAAAATTGTAGAGACTGCGCAGGCTCAAGTACCTGAGAATACTGATGGCAATCTAACGCGGCATCACTTAGAACCAGTAATGCAACAAGAAATAAATGACATCGGGAAGATTTCGACGACCTCTGAGGAATTTGGTTTTTCTGCAAATAAGCTACCAGTTGGTCATCCTCGGAGACCCAGGGGCAGCTAGTTGGGGCGACGGGATTTTCACGGGCGAAAGTTTACAAGAAGAACGGGAGAGCCCTTGGGCATTTACTCTTACCGAACGAGTTCCAGAAGCGTGTGAAATCCCATCCTTCTGATTGGCCAGAAAATTTTTCTGGCCAACCAACGAGCGGGGTTTCAAACGCTTCTGGGACTCGTTCGGACAACCCTGAAGGATTAATCCCGCCGTATTTTGATGTATCATTTTGCATCGTAAAATCAGTCTTTTATAACTTTATTCAAACAATTGTATACGACAAATGTAATATTCAGTTCCTACCGTGTACTTTTTGCTGTTACAATTTCTCATATATTGCTACTTTCTTAAACAATAGGATCAGACAATAAAAAATACATTTCGGTAGTTTGGTCCACTTTGGCCTCGTTAGCACCCCTCCCCCCCATATAGAATCCTGGTTACGGGCCTGTTTCGTCTGCAGTCGATGAAACACAAAACGAAGGGGCAAAATTCGGTGCCCACTAGAGCGTGGAGTACATAACGCCAACTTGCTTTAGTTGGAATTGGCGAAATAAATTGAGCTGAAGTACTGTAGTAGTTCGTGAGGCCCTTTTAAAGTTGCTGTTATTACTTTTCGTTGGGAATCAGTAAAATTAAGGACCAAAAAGATTCAGTTTAAAATAAACGCGGAATAAATCAAATTGTTACGAGATAATTTTCGTCATTATTTGTGGGTTTAGCAAAAAGGGGAATAAAATAAAGCAATTGGGCTTCGGTCATAAATTATTGTTTAGAAAACTATCTTGTCGGAAAACCTTAACAACAATACTTTTAATGAACTGTCACCGTTAAACAAATAGGTTCCTTAATGAAGCACTATTAGAAAATTTCGAATTACTTCTGAACAAACATGGAATATCAAGTTTCTTCTAGTCAACACTTAGTTCTCTTGGATCTGAAACGTCATTTAGGGTTTAAGCTCCCTTTGCTTAGCCTTGGAGGTTATGTACACAACTAAATTGCAAGTTGAATGTATTGCGTCAGAAACTGTGTATACTCGCTAACGATAGATTGAAAGTAGGTTCATTGATCTCTGTAAACGTAGGAGTTAGTCCTCTAACTAAATTTATTCAGGCCGAAAAGCTGTGTAACTAGGATGATGCAATACGCTTTCAAATATAATAAATAGACCACTCTTATCTTGTAACTCTGATTGCATCTCGGATTTGCATCGATGTACATCGCGCCGCTTGTGGATTTACTTGAGGCGTTTGTAGAAAAAGTCTTGGGAATCTTTTCATTTAGGTATCTGAGTAGAACGAACTGGAGATCAGCTTAAATTTTTTTTTTCATCTTTTCCCAAAACAAATTAAAGTACTTGCGTTTAACAATGTGCTTGTCAGTTGATGTGTGTTGTTGGTTTTTGCAGGACCAAGTGCTCCCCCATCTAATGTCCGGAGTCACAGCACAAGCTCCAGCAGTATTTTCGTTCAGTGGAGCAATGTTCCAGCAGCTGATCAAAATGGTGTTATACTGAGATACACAGTTACCTATAACGCGTTACCAGATGGCAGTCCACAAACCAAGGTAGTGAGTGCTCCAACAACTTACGTAACACTGACGGGTCTGAATGAATACACTAACTACAGCATCACAGTGTTTGCCTCTACTGTAAAGGGAGATGGAAACGTGAGCGAACCTGTCATTGTCATAACGGATGAAGATAGTACGTTTTCATATGCTCTGTTTGATTATCATAATAAAATAGAAGGGTATTTTAATAACATGAACTTATGGGAGTAGAGAATGGCAAAAAAATACTTTGTTTATAAAAAAATGTCTTTTGATAAGGTTAGAGTCTTCATAATTCAGGGGTTTTCTGGCTATCCAACACACACACACACAAAAACAAATATATTGCTCAAATATGCCGTACAGGTACTCAAAGCTACCTTCGATCGGCACTGGTCTTATGTACGACTCTATTAAGTGGGCTAAATGTTAAATATTTAGCTTTCTTATTGTCCGAAACATTTCTTATAATTCCCTTGTAAAATTCGTATACTTAGAATACTACCTAAGAGCTAAGTCTTATTTTCAAATATTTTTCCATATTTTATTGCTTCTTCACAGAACCAAACGCTCCTCCATTCAATATCCATGGACACGACACAAGCTCTACCAGTATTTTTGTTCAATGGAACAATGTTCCAGCAGCTGATCAAAACGGTGTTATACTGACTTACACAGTTACTTATAAGGCGTTACCAGATGGCAGTCCACAAACCAAGGAAGTGGGTGCTCCAACAACTCAAGTAACACTGATAGGTCTGAATGAATACACTAACTACAGCATCACCGTGTTTGCCTCTACTGTAAAGGGAGATGGAAGCGTGAGCGAACCTGTCATTGTCATAACGGATGAAGATAGTACGTTTTCATATGCTCTGTTTGATTATCATAATAAAATAGAAGGGTATTTTAATAACATGAACTTATGGGAGTAGAGAATGGCAAAAAAATACTTTGTTTATAAAAAAATGTCTTTTGATAAGGTTAGAGCCTTCATAATTCAGGGGTTTTCTGGCTATCCAACACACACAAAAAAAACAAATATATTGCTCAAATATGCCGTACAGGTACTCAAAGCTACCTTCGATCGGCACTGGTCTTATGTACGACTCTATTAAGTGGGCTAAATGTTAAATATTTAGCTTTCTTATTGTCCGAAACATTTCTTATAATTCCCTTGTAAAATTCGTATACTTAGAATACTACCTAAGAGCTAAGTCTTATTTTCAAATAAATTTCCATATTTTATTGCTTCTTCACAGAACCAAACGCTCCTCCATTCAATGTCCATGGACACGACACAAGCTCTACCAGTATTTTTGTTCAATGGAACAATGTTCCAGCAGCTGATCAAAACGGTGTTATACTGACTTACACAGTTACTTATAAGGCGTTACCAGATGGCAGTCCACAAACCAAGGAAGTGGGTGCTCCAACAACTCAAGTAACACTGATAGGTCTCAATGAATACACTAACTACAGCATCACCGTGTTTGCCTCTACTGTAAAGGGCGGTGGAAGAATTAGTGCCCCTATCTTTGTTATGACAGGTAAAGGTTGCAAGTTACTTTATTTAAGGACGGTGCCTACTTTTGTTACTGGGCTTACGTTTCGCGCATCTCTGGATATTTGGGTTTCGTAAGGAATTTGCCCACTAGTATAACAATATTTTTGCACGGTTTAAGGCTGTATGGAAAAACAGATCTTAGCAAGGACTATCAGAATCCTAACCGCACATTTTTCATAGACAATTGAGCTTAAACGTGGAGAGCAAGTGCCGTACATTCTCTGTATTTTAACGCTTTTTTAGAATTATGGCTGCTTAGTAATTATCTCTGAAATATACGTGGTTACCCACATTTTTCTTTTTGGATTCCAGTTATTACCCTTGCTAAGATCTACTTTTTCCCCATAGTCATAACCTTTGCAAAAATACATCTTTATTAGGAGGCACCGTCCTTAACTATTTTAACACTGCGTTTATCTTCTACATGTATATAGTTACTAGCAAACAACTATCCAATATGAGAGTCTGGTCGTTTTGTCATTTTCGCGGAAACTTAGCCAAATGTTCTCCTTCCGTTACTGACATTTTTAACCGTCAGAGTGGTCAACCTCAAACAGCGACGTTTCTTCCAGTTTTCAGAGCAGCCAGCCTTAAAATTTGAGTGATTTCAAACGTATTCAAGAGGAAAGTTTTTATGAAAAAGGAGTAAGGAAGGTCACAACATACCGAGTTTTGCCCCAATGAAACCTGTGGCTCGGAGAATTAATTTTGAGCCTGCATTCAGCGTGAAAAGTTTTGGTTTTCAGAAAGCAGCATTTCTTTAATTTTTTTTAAATTTTTAGTTTTTCGGGAACTGCACACGCGTCATACATTTGGTTGCTTGAATTTGTAACCAGTCCGATAGATTTTAAAACAGGACTTTTCAATGCTGCTTCTCAGTAGCCGTTAAAACATCCGGAAATTTGTTTCAGATGGGTTCTCACCAAGATCCAGCCTTGCCACACTGCACCTCCATCTCGATTCTATTCCGTGTCTTGCCCTAAAAATCTTTATTAACCGCATGCATCCTCCTCCGTTTTAAATTCCATAATCATCCCGCTTTACCTATTTTGAACCCTCCCTCTCTTCACAATTTCCTTCAAGTATTTTTGTTCAGTTTATTCGCTTAATTGGAATCGATGTCATCGTAGTATACCGTAGTGTCAGCACTATTTTGTAATACATAGTTCATGATCTTATCAGTTCAAGTAGGAGACAACTTCAGTTTTATTTTCTAACCCGAGATCAGTTTTGTGGTGATAACTCGACAGCCAATTCAGATCCAACGTATTACACCAAGCATATTTCATGTTTCAAGCAAGCATATTTCATGATACAGATCGGGGAAAGTGTGATTTCAAGATTCTCGTATATCCAGAAATCTTGAACTCATCTATCCTGAATGTTATCTTAATTCAAAGCTCCAGATTGTGTACAATGAAAATGACATTGAATTCAAGTAAGCATATTTGGCGGAATTGAATTTCAAGCCGGCTTTAAATGCTTGAATTCAAGTTTGGTGTCTCGGAAGGGAATCATTGTAGAATTCAAACTTTTATCTTCATAAAACTATTGAAACAAGCCTCCAAGTCCAACAAGAGAAAAAGTGCTATTTGACTTTTGCAATGCAAAAATTTAAAATGCATTTTTTTGCTGTCCAGGATGAGTTGAGTCCTTGCGTTTTGATGAAATTTTGAAATTTTAAAAACGTTTGGATTCGATTCACTTTACACCTGTCATTGTTTGAAATTCCATATTTGCCAGTTGTAAAAACATGGAATTTTAAGTTCTGAAATCGTGATTCATTTAAGATATTTACAAGCTGTAAAAACTTTAAATGTACGCTTTCATATTCTGGAATATCTTGAATTTACGTTTATGTTGTACACCATAAACCTGAATTGAAATCTTCACATGATGCACAACATTAATCTTGGATTCAAGTTTCAAAGAGAAGGAACGTGAATCTGAGTGTTTTACTTTTAATTATTTTTATAGTCTATTAGTTTAGTTATGGATTAATTGAGAGTACCGTGAAGGCTGCTGTTTTCTCCATTCTTATTTTGTTTTTGTACCTATGTTTCACTGTAGGTTGACCCACCTTGCAGTATTTTGCTTCTGTGGACCGTTTTCTTAGCACATATTTCTAACTCTGAACCTCCCTCTCTCGCGCATCCTAAACTTCTTCCTCTGATTGAACTTCTTGTATTATTTCTCATCTTTTATTATCCTTTCCTCGTTGCTAATATTTTTTCTTTTCTCTTTTTAGGAAGCTGATCGACGGAGTCAACACGCGTAGCAACAGGAATTATGATTCATAATGAACAAAGGGGAAGGGGGAAGGGGGAAGGGGGGGTGCGGTTTCTACCCATTTCTCGGACTGGAAATGCAGCATGTTCGTGTCTGATCCCTTTCCAAGTGTCGTTAGTCCATTCCAACCATTTAAAATCTGAAAAGGTAGCAGAGGGATTGATCCCAAGGACAGTCCAGTTTCGAGTTCACTAAGACCGCTGGATAAAAATACAAAAGCCAAATTTTTGTAGCATTAGTCTCAATCTGAAGTAAAATGTTCACAAATACCAGTCAGATGATTCACCTTTCACTTCCCTGTGTACTGTTTTATTTTGGGATTCAGCCCTTACCTCCTGGTATTTGTGCATAGTTACTCCTCATTGATACTAAGGGTGCATCCTTTTGGGACTATTCTGGCTTATCCCGGTTTAGGAATTACAGAATACAGGGAATTTCAATTTCGAAAAGAACGGTTCTTCTGAAAACGGAATACCCATGGCGGAGGTGACCTGAGAACTACTATGTCTGCACACGCGCGGGCGGCCGCGTAGGATTTCCCGCCAAAAAGTTCCCAAAAGAACGCGTCCTCTGGGTATTCCGAGTAAACCGTATTCCTTTGATTCTGTTCATTCTGCTATCGGGAGCAGAATGAACGGAATGACATTCCGTTCATTCTGAAAACGGAATCGCTCCCAAAAGAATGCAATTACCGTCTATTCCGAGTATTCCTATTCCGAAATAGTCCCAAAAGAACCCGCCCTAAGCATGTAAAGATGCGTTTTGTACTCGGCGATCTTGGTGAACGAGAAACTGGACTATTGTGTTGTTGGACGAGTCACCTTGCTCTAACGTTGCTTTTATTTTCCTTGCTGCTCATAAAGCTCTCTCCCTGATGTCTGTCTCTGCAGCATAAAGCAACCAGGATTTTCGCCATAACAGTCCATTACAGGTTAAAGTAGTATTTTTCAGAGCAATTTATACACCTGTGTGTGTATAGGGGGAGGGGGAGGTAATGTGCAGTGAAGACTTTTGTCTAGGGACGCAACACGACGTCAAATCCCAGTCTGAGCCAGCAAATGGAAATCGGTAAGGTATCCATAATTCCTCTTCCGAGAGCAAAGGAATATGAATCTCCTACCGGTATCCAGCCACAGTATCCGCTGGTATCCATAGTATCACTCCGAGTGGGAAGAAGAAATACGGATACCCCTCCGGTGTCTTTCCAATATCCATTGGTTTCGATATCTATTTTCTATCCTCAAAGTGCAAAGGAATATGTACCCTTCACTGATACCAATCGACTGTACCTACCCACCTTAATCCGAGTGGGATGGTGGGGAGGGGGTGTGTCCATCAAAAGGTACATCGGTGTCCATCCGTACTTTGTTGGACAGAGAATGGGACAGCAGGAGTCTTGTGTGTGTAATGGGGGGGGGGGGGATAAAGATACTAGCGATAACAGTGAAAATGGGAAATCTTTACAGTAGAACATTGACCGTAATGTTTCTTCCTTTCTTTTGTATTTTTTTTCTAACAGCCAGCAGGGTCTGTCGCTCTGAGCCGCGGAAGTCATATGGTCACGTATGTGGGAATTGTCCTTGTGCTATTTTTGTCTCTAGGTAGGAAAGTTTTCATTTTAGTTTACAGCACAATTATTTGTAGTCTTCACTGATTTTAGAACAAAATTGTCTCCTTTCTTACAGAACTAGCATTCTCAAAATTTTTTCTTTCAGCTGTTGAATTTATGTGGATGAATCAGGTGGAAGAAACGTCATTTTGTAAAGCACAGAGTGTTTTAATAATGTTTTAATAAAAAAAGAACTGTTAAAATACAAAGAAGACGAATTAAACACTTTTATTGGTATTTTATGCTCCTTTCTTTCTAATTTAAGTTTTGTACTTTTTGTTGTTGTTGCTGTTGTTGAGTTTGTTCTCTTCGCTCTTGGACTCCTTTGTATTTTCGCTACCTTTCTAGGGATTAAGAAGGGCGCGAATTTCCCCCATTTTCCTGCGCGTTAAAATGACGTGTAAAATAGTTTTGTAATTTTGGGGCAATTTGAAGTGTTTTAGAGAGATTCCTCTGTGATTTGATCCCCAATTTTGCGATTAGACACAAGTGCATGCGCCTCAAAGTTCCTTGGGAGGGGAAGGGAGGATCCCTTAAGGTAGCCTGATTGTGGACTTCGCATGCTTTCTGCTCATCTTGCAGCGAAATTGAAATGAAACAGCCCATTTTTTAAACAGGTGTATCAAATCGTACTACAAATCGCCACAAAATTCGCCCACGAAAATCGCATCAAATTTCGGCTGTGTAGATGGAGTTTCAATTTATTTGGGACCCTAGTGTGAGGTCAACCAGTAGATCTTTATCTCTGATATTTTTTGTATCAATTGACCGTGTTGATATTGGCATTTTTATTTTCCTTGCATGTACCAGAGAAATGCTGAGGCACCTTACAGCTGATTTCACTAGGCAATTTATGTACATATTATCAGTTTATGATTACAGACCTGCTCGCCGCATCGTTGTTGGAGGGAAGGGAAGTGGAGAGGCAACTTTCGTGGAACAGTACTCTATGTAAAAGCAAAACAAAACAAGTAGACTTCTTACGCGCAGAAAACTAACTTTTGCCAGCGTTTAAGCACCTCAAGACTTTCATATTAGAATCGTTTGAGCCTCAGTTTACTTGTGAAGAGCTAACTTGAACTTCACTTTAATTTAAAGCAGTTTTTTTCTAAATATCCCCTTCAGTACAGTTTGCGTTTGTGTGCATGAGCAGGATGCACAGTCAGCAGAAATTACGTATGTTAAGACGGAAAAATTGTATAAGAACTTTATCACCCATATCTGGAATATCATGGTTGTCTCAAGTTTATCATCATACAGAGCATTTACTTGATTTCAGATTTTCGATTCCTTTTCTACATCTTATTGTACTTTCAAAGATAATAGTTTCTAGCAGTGCATGAGTTTTGCTGTTTTACTGTTTTAATGCAAAGCCCACTTTTATTCAGACAGCCCTTGAAAATAGATGGCAAATTTAGGGAGAGGGTTGAGGCGGCTACTGTGCAAACCTTTCACGGCAAGAGATCCAGACAGCGAGAAAGAACAGCTTATCTGGCAAAAGTATGAAAATCTGCCAAAAAAAGTCTCATAATTGAGTAACTCACACTTAATCACAGCACATGTCAGGCCTTTCCATGCAATAGCAAGTCTTGAGTATCTTATAGTTGATCTACGTCACGCGTGAACGGAAACCTAGGCATGTGATCCGAGTCTTTCAATGAACAAGCTACGTTCAGTGACGTAACAGAGATCACATAGGAAATATCGAAGATCTCATTAAAATTTGCGAAAATGGATTCGATCTTTGTAGAAGTAAGGGTTGTGACGGGTAAAATCTTTGTTTTATCGAGAGACCGCGTGACTGTCTCGGTTCTCTTCTCGACATCGAAACGTATTAGACGGAGAAGGAGAAGTAGGCATCTCTGATCGTTCAGTTTGGGCTCATTAGTGATTGTTGTGTCTTATGATCATTTAATTATAGTTAATTAGTGATCGATGTGCTTTCGCGCGCATTTAATTAATTTAGGGCAAAACATAACATCATAATATGATAATATGACCTACTGCACAAGGCTGTCAATACGTCGAGAGCGTACATCACAGAAATGTTTTTTACCAGAGTCCCCATCATCTTTTAATGGATCAATGTCTGAAAACAGCTCTGCTTTCACTTCATCAGTGAGATGAAACTGGTTCTGGGGAAGGACAATGACATCACCCGAAATGTCCTCACAGGCCGCTTCATAATCAATACCATTATATTGCTGTGGAGTTCTCCTACCATGTCATCATTGGCATTCAGGGAAACCATACCATGACTCCATAGGGCTAGTGGAGAAGTGTTTCCAACTGTCTGATTCCATGGTAGTTCCACTGTACTGTAAACTCCTCTAAGGAGTTGGCTATTTGAGGCAGGAAAACATATATTGGAGGACAAACGTATCCAGCTCACTAGTGGAGTCCAAGACCCCATAATGTTCCATGTGCTTGAATATTGCTGAGTAGTGACTGGTAACAACTCGATTAACTTCTCTCCACAGCCTTTCCATCCTAGTGTTGTGGACACTTCTTCCTGTTATGAAACTTCCCCTGTTGGTACCACGATTTGAAATCATAAACCTTACTACATCGACATTCTACACTCCACAGTCACCTCTCACTCTACTAGGAAGGCCATATTTTCTCACTCCCTCCTGAAGATATTGCTGTAGCCATCGATGCAGCCATGGCTAACAAATCTCCATGCTATCAATTTATGATTAGCATCCATGTGCCACAGACAATCTGGCGCACGCACATTGTATACTCGCCTTCGAATTGCACAGCTCCTACGAGCTGCTCTGCCCACAGGATCTAGCTCTTAGCCTTTCTCTTATCCTCCACAGCTGAATTCGTAGGCCGCTGCCTCTCAAACTGCCACGAATGTAGCTCTCTCCTGCCTGGGGAGTCACTGCCAAAATGGATTTTAGCAGTTCATCCAGTTCAGTGTTTGATAAGTCAGAAAATCTGCCATCAATATCAAATTCCTGAACTCGTCTGTACAGAGTTTTCTCACTGACATTCAGACAGGTGGCAATTTTTGCCCAGGTTAGGCCAGTCTCCCGAAGATTTACAAACTGCTCTTAAGCAATCGCAAATTTGGGTCGACCGCCTGTCTTCTCAAGGGGAACGTAGTAACCAGATCTCTGCTCAAGAGATACCTGCTCCATATTCACTTGACTGAATATCTCCGCTTAACGTCCACTAGACGTTTAGGTCAGACCCCCTCCCCCCCTCCTCCTTAACTTCCACATGGAATTTCGCACTCCCATGTTTTTCTAGCGGCCGATGACTGCGACTAAATTTGTACCTGTGACATGAGGATGCATTTCTATTGTAAGTGGAATGAATTTCGATCAGAAAAGATACTCAAACGCTTTAATGATTGGGAAGGTTTGAAATTCTGTTGGAACCACTTGCACTTTTTTTTTTTCATATCGTATATCCAGACAGAACACATTTATTGGTTTTGTAAAATTTAGTGAACGCGTGTTATTTGTGCGGCATCTTTATAAGTGACAAACTACGTGGATCAAAGTGGCGCTGAGTTTGTTCTCATTTTCTTCTGCAGTCATTTTTCTCTTCACGTTCTGTTTAAACATGAGTATAACGTGTTTCTTTTAACACGTCATTTCGGTCTTGTCCTTGATTCCCAACACTAATATCCAAGTCTCGACTCTCCCTAACCCCCTCCCCCTCTAAACGTCCAGTGGACGTTAAGCGGGGAACTTGTGGATATGTTGACGGCCCCGAATTCACAAAGCATTTTCAGAAGTGCAAAGAGTTCGCTTCGAAGCTCAGCACTTTCACCTATTTCTAGTTGGTAAATCACCCCAAACAAAATTGTAACATAATCTTCCAGTTTCCTTTCCAAATATTCAGTCGCAAGGTTGTCGGTACAGGAGTCTAATTGCTGTAAAATATCATCAAAACCAATAAAATAACTCTGAAGCTCTTCTGCAGCATCAACTTCCGCCATATTGGACACCTTATATCATCCCCAGGACTAATCCGCCCTGGAAAAACCGGAGAAAGTGGCACTAGCGAGTAATTGAGAACCTCGCCAGTGAGCGAATATTGAAAACTCGCTAGAGAGAAAATGAAAACTCGCTAGCGAGAAATTGAAAACTCGCTAGCGAGAGAATAAAAACTCGCTAGCGAAAACTGAAGCTTTTCAAAAGCAACTCAATCATAGCTATCCAGAACTTGACCATATATTTCCAAACCTGACCATATAATTTTTGTTGCTCGACTGTACATTTCCAAAACTGACCATATCACAGGGAGTTCACAATAGTTGAGAAAAGGAAAAATAAATAAAATTAAAATCATCAACTTGCGCTCGTCGTTTGCCTTGTGGTTTTCTTTTGTGTGCAGCATCAAGCCGATTGACGCTAGCAACAGTACTGTAGTCGTGAGCTGAGCTCTTTTGTGCGCGAACGGATCTGAGTTATGCTAATTTTTTAAGCTTATATAAAAATAGTACAAGGGGAGCAGCTTTTTTACGAAGCACTTTGACAAAAGCAGCAGTTTGCGAAAGCAGCTTGCGAAATCAGTTTGCAAAATCCCCTTGAACTCGTTCCTTATTCGCCTCCTTGCAGCCAAAATTGTCCCAAACGAAAGCTGGATAATTCTTGAAAACGCTTACCAGTCATAATGCTGAAAAAAAAAACCGATTTCTTGGCAGAATTTTAGCTTTCTTTCGGCTGTTTACCATTAGTTTTTCTTTTCGTCAGTGCTGTGACCATTTACCATGGCTCAGACGCGTCAGATTTTCGCGCCATCAAGTGCAAATCACCAACCCTCCCTCCCTTGCAAAGATCTCCTCGCACGACCGGAAATAACATTACAAACTTCTTACCGCGCGATCAAATTCATTAGGTACTCTATAACTCTATAAAAGAGCGAGAACTCTACTTAAAGTTCCCTTTCTAATTAATTAAACAAGCCATTTGATCGCGCGGGAAGCAGTTTGTAATTTTATTTCCGGTCGTGCGAGGAGATATTTACGGGGGAGGGAGGGTTGCTGATTTGCACTTGATGGCGCGGAAATCTGACGCGTCTGTGCCATAGTAACTGGTCACAGCTCTGACGAAAAGAAAAACTCATGGTAAACAGCCGAAAAATAGCTAAAATTCTGCCAAGAAATCGTTTCTTTTCAGGATTATGATAGGTAAGATATTCACCAATTACCCAGCTTTCGTTTGTGACAATTTTGGTTGCAAGGAGGCGAATAAGGAACGAGTTCAAGGCGATTTTGCAAAGTGTGTTCAAACTGCTTCGTAAAAAAGCTGCTCCCCTTGTAGTATTTTCATATAAGCCTAAACAATTAGCATAACTCAGATCCGCTCGCGCACAAATCAGCTCAGCTCACAACTACAGTACTGTTGTTAGCAGCAATCAGCTTGATGCTGCATACAAAAGAAAACCACAGGACACAAACAACGAACGCAAGTTGATTATTTTAGTTTAATTTATTTTTTCTTTTCTCAACTATTGTGGACTCCCTGTGACCACATCATCTTTCTACAACTCAATGACATTGGAAGCCGTTTGGACCGGTATTTACAAGTCGATGGGCTTTTAGCAGTGACGGCTTGCCATAGATGTGGGAAAAGATAAGGGAAAAATGGCCATTTAAAATGACTACAATAACTCAGAAAAAAAGTGACTGTGTAAAGGAAATGCCATCCTCGAAAGTTTCTTTGAAACACCTCAGATCGCTTTCCATATTCCTCGGGATGCCTCGGGTCACCTTTGGAAAGTGTTTTCTATGTCTCAAACTCTCCTTCAGCTGACGTCCGAGGACACTACACAAGCTCTGTCAGTATCTTTGTTCAATGGCGGGGAACTGTTCTTTTAGCTGATCAAAATGGTGCTATACAGAATTATACAATTACCTAAAAGGCGTTACCAGACGGCAGTCAACAAACCAAGGTAGTGAGTGCTCCAACAACTCAAGTAACATTGACAGGTTTGAATGAATACACCAACTACAGCATCACAGTGTTTGCTTCTAATGTTTACGGAAATGGAAAAAGTAGTGGTGCTATCATTGTTATCACAGACGAAAGCAGTAAGTTATTAATTTCTTTGTATATTTAACATTATCATAACAGCTACTGCGTAGGATAGTCTAAAATCCTAAATTTAATTTTTGAAGAAAGAATACAGTAATGTCTTTGTAGCGATGAAAAAAACAAGCGAAAACAAAGCTGATTAAATGTTGTCACAAATCCCCGGCACCACAGTTACCTTTTACCTGAGAAATAAGAGAGGAAATGTGACTTGCGAACCTTATGTGCAGACGCGTTCTAGGCAGGTATGGGTTTATCAGCAGTGTACACTACAATGCAGGAACACGTGTAATATATACCTGAGAAATCTTATTTGTTTCACACTTTTATTTTAGTCGCGTACCTGAAAACTAGCCTTATTACATTCATGTAAGTAAAGCTAAGTGTATTGACCACTTTAAACTGATTGATTGATTGATTGATTGATTGATTGAAAAATGAATGAATAAAAAAAGAGGCAGAAAACTATTCTAGGCACACGAATCACTTTTTAACGATATGAAAGCATATTTTCCTTAAGTGAACGTTATGACCATCATATCTCGGTATTGTATTAATAAAAGTAATCAGGGCGCTTATCAGAGAGAGAGCGCTAGTTACGGAAAGACGCATATTTCATAAGCATCCCAATGTTTAAAAAAACAAACCTGAATAAAAAAGGGCAACAGCAACTGTAAACACAGGCGTCCAAAACTCACGATTCGAGAAATCGATCGAATAAATGATTTATGTAAGCGTATGAGTGATTTATGTAAGCGTATCGAGTGGGACGTGACTACTTGAAGTGAGTGGTGTTGTGTTACAATTTAGGCCGTTGGAAATTTGAGCGCTCTGTAAGACTTTGTATGGAGTTTAAAATAACGTGGAATGAAAGCGCTCGACGAAATAAAATTTTACTTTCTTTTCGATAAAGTAAAGAAAATGTACTCACCTTTCTTGATTTCTGTTGTCCGTTTGGGCTATTTCATCGTTTTTTTGGGGGGGTTTGAGGTTTTTGTCGTAGCCTTCATAAGACGAAGTCAAGGCTGGACAGAGCCATTTCGAAAGAGCCGTGCCGCGAGGCCGTTTTCTCGCCAAAATTCGAATCCGCGGCTTGATTTTCCCTTCCGACGTAGAGAAGGAAAGTTCAGTTTTCTCCTCGTCTGGTCAGCCTGGAAAAAACTTCATCCTTTCCGCTCCAATTCGAACGATTTATGCATCACTACCGGAGCTTTCAGCTTTCCTGAGCACCTTGTTCCCGTCTTTTCGACTACGGCACAGTTGGAAATCAAGCTTTGTGACCGCTCCAGCGTGACAACTGCGACTGACCGGACGGGTGCACAGTCAAAATTTCCCATTAAAAATCTTACTCTTTCCCCACGACCCCACGGGAGCATTTTGATGTCCCTTTGTAATGTAAGGCCAATCGCGTGACAGATAAAGCGAAAACAGGAAAATCGAATTCAAAAACCGTCTCTTTGCGCTCGGAAATTGTTTGTAATCTACTCTTCATGCAATGGATATACATTATTTTTTGTTTAACTGGACATTAGTTGTCATTGTCATGTTTTGTCACGTTTTATTTGCTAAATGCGTCGGCCTGTTGTAATTATTGATGCTAGCACGCCGCAATGGAAATCCCTGGCTCGTTGTCATTTTGTGCATTAACGTTAGAAATTGCGTTTTTTATGCAGTTTTCACAGGAAGTCCCGGTGAATGCCCGGGTTGATGGTTAGCTGACGATTCTAAAGCCTCGTTGTTTGCGATTTATTATTATCTGAACGGTTTACATCAATTAAGGGTGAGAAAAATCGTCTCGCGAACTCGTATCCGTTTCTTTGCGCCGTGTTTGTAATTACTCTACGATGGATATACAGTATCTCACTTTATATCGACATTAATTGTCATCTGTCTTTTTTCTATGTGGAAAATGCGTCGGTATATTGCCATTTTTGCCGCAAGTGCGATTGGTAATCCTTAGTTTGTTATCACTTTAAGCATCCAAAATAGAAATTGCTACTTTTTAATGAAGTTTTTCACAGGAACTTCCCGGAAATGGTTAATTGTTTTGGTATTTCGACTTGCCGTTTTACGATGGTAATCGTAAAGCTCTATTGTTATCAGAACGGGTTACATCAATTAGAGGTGAGAAAAATTTAGGTGCAAACTAAAACTCAAACATTTCGTGGCAATCAGAACACAAACTTCGGATCAGGGAAAATTTTGTCTTTAATTTCTAATTAATGGTTGTCAGTGGTAAGCGAAAAATGTAAGGGTCAACACCACAATGAGCGTTTTAACATCAGGTCAAGCACAGATTGTGAGTGTGGCTTCTAGAGGCCATAACTTACTAATTACTGGCCAGGCTGGAACTGGAAAGTCGACCGTGGTTGAAGAGATCATATCACATCTTAATGCTGTTAGTTTGAAGGTGGCAGTGGTATGTTCAAGCGGAGTTGCGTGTACTGTGTATGAACCTGTGTACGGCCCTTTGTGTACTTTGAACAGTGCAACAGTACTGTCGCTCATGTATATCGCATACCAATGTTTTTATTTACTTACCAAAATTTCCACTGTTGTGAATATCCAACATTTTTCCTTGTTTTTGGCTTCTTGGGACCAAGCGAAGCTATGGTGCAATCCATATCAGCTAATCTCTTCATCTTCGAAAGCATCACGCATAAAGGAATTGCATGCCGAGCGCAAAGAAACGGTTATTGAATTCGATTTTCCTGTTTTCGCTTTATCTGTCACGCGATTGGCCTTACATTACAAAGGGACATCAAAATGCTCCCGTGGGGTCGTGGGGAAAGAGTAAGATTTTTAATGGGAAATTTTGACTGTGCACCCGTCCGGTCAGTCGCAGTTGTCACGCTGGAGCGGTCGCAAAGTTTGATTTCCACCTGTGCCGTAGTCGAAAAGACGGGAACAAGGTGCTCAGGAAAGCTGAAAGCTCCGGTAGTGATGCATAAATCGTTCGAATTGGAGCGGAAAGGATGAAGTATTTTCCAAGCTGACCAGACGAGGAGAAAACTGAACTTTCCTTCTCTACGTCGGAAGGGAAAATCAAGCCGCGGATTCGAATTTTGGCGAGAAAACGGCCTCGCGGCACGGCTCGTTCGAAATGGTTCTGTCCAGCCTTGACTTCGTCTTATGAAGGCTACGACAAAAACCTCAAAACCCCCCAAAAACGATGAAATAGCCCAAAAGGACAACAGAAATCAAGAAAGGTGAGTACATTTTCTTTATTTTTTTGAAAAGAAGGTAAAATTTTATTTCGTCGAGCGCTTTTATTCCACGTTATTTTAAACTCCATACAAAGTCTTATAGAGCGCTCAAATTTCCAACGGCCTAAATTGTAACACAACACCGCGCACTTCAAGTAGACACGTCCCACTCGATACGCTTACATAAATCACTCATACGCTTACATAAATCATTTATTCGATCGATTTCTCGAATCGTGAGTTTGGGACACCTGTGCTGTAAATAAATATAAGTTGGAAGTTAAAATCAGAATACAGTTGTCCATTCTGCATCAACAGCTTCACACTGTCGCTCATCAATTGCAAAACGTTCAGTACTGGGGCTGACTTACCGCAACGGGGCGGTTATTGATATAGGGGCGCTAGCACACTGAATAAAAGTAACATATTGGTCAGGTATAGGGGAACTTTTGGAATATGGGTTCTTTGCGTCTATAACTTGTGAGCATTATTTGGTGAAACGGTGTTTTTTTTTTCCAGAATCTGCCTGCAGAGCGTTAATGGCCGGAGATTAATCAACGTGTCATATACCCAATAAAAGAAATACTTGTGAGAATGGAAAATGGCTTGCTGATAGACCTGCATGACCCAGCTGTCCAATTCTGTGTTTCTTTCATAGCTATGAATGTAGCTGAAGTCGGAATTAAGTGTCCTTGTCTGAGAAAGTGTTCTAGAGGTTGGAAATGGGGGTCAACCGATTTCGATGAAACTTGCTGCAGAAGTTAGCTTTGATGAGATTTTCCAAAAGCCAATTTGGTTTTGGTTTCTACCTTTTGGTTGAAAAGTTTCAGGGGGGGTCCCATCTGGGGCCTTCAATTCAATGAAAATCTTGTTTTTTGAGGGGTAGGTTTACATTTCAATAAAAACAAAACTAAAAATCCTTTGGAATCATTAATGGTATGGTGTGTTTCTACTATAAATACTCTTTCAGTTCATAGGTAGGGATTTGGCATAGAGGGATCTGGCAGTCTGGGGTCTGGCACTAGTTTTGGCCAGATTTTGAAGTGAAAACCTCAACCCAAATTTGCCAAAGTTCACCCCTTAATAATTTTTAACTGCCTAACTAACTCAAATTGATTCTTCTATCAGGAGTTACCCCAATGTAAGTAGAATCCAAATCAATTGAGAAAAATTTGGCCCATTTATAATTTAGGGGCTTTTAAGACCCACTTGCAGTCACACTGTCACAAAACTCACATATTGTCAAAAGTAATAATTTATAATTCGGTAAATTGTGATCGTCCGGGTGAGTGTAGTCCTGAGAAGGACTGTTTGAGGTGACATTGACTGACGTTTCGACAACCTGAGCGGAAGTCATCATCAGAGTCAAGTGAACTGTGAATCGTCAGTAGATGTTATAAGTCTCTGGTCGTTGTCCTGATTGGTCGACGATCTCGTGATGTTATTGGTCGTCTGTCAGTTAAGCCGTGATGTTATTGGATGTGAAGACTGTTAAACGTGATGCGTTTCGATCCGTCTTTTGTTAGTCAAATGTTAATCAAATGTCCGTCGAACCCTTTCGAGCGACCTTTAAGTCCACCATCCTATGCAATAGGAAAATGTTCTGGAGCCGCTCCTTGGCAATCTATCGATTGTTTCAGCAGGAATACTCATTGCTGGACGCAAATAATCGGACACATTCGGTGTAGAAAGTTTATGTGATACGTAGGTTTTCTCAGAAGTACAACCCACGTCCTTAGAGTGGATTTCATGACATAGAAGACAACACCGAGCTTTGTATCATCTGTAGTGTTTATCCACCATTTTGGAAGTGGACGCGGGAGAACTGGATCGAGATAAGCCCCAGTCTCAGAAGCTATCCACACAGTTTATACAAGTTTCAAATCCATTGATTATGAAACAGAAAAAAATCCACTGAATTAATCATACATGCTTTTGATCTGCCAGCCAATAATGTTTTTTGTTTGCCGAAAGTAATTAGACCGGGCAACTGTGTGGCAAAACGTTTTCATTCCCACGCACCCAAATCAAATCAAATCAAATAACCGAATTGCATACGGGGGGGGGGAGGGGCATTTAAGGGGCGTTTGGGCGGAGTGTGCAGACGAGGCGTTCAAAGCCTGACCCTGTTTAAGATAAAATCCGTTCATTTCGCTACCCTGTTTAAGAAAAGAGGCCTATACATTTTGCTTGTGTTCTGCGTTTTTTGTCTGCCTTGTTTTTTCCCATAGAATTTTTCATAGAATGAGATTTAAAAAATTGCTGGTACCCACATGTAGGGTTCAAGGCTTCCAGTCCAGAAAGACACCCTGTTCAAGATGCTAAAAAGTAAAACTGTATACCCTGTTTAAGACGCAAGGACCTGAATACCATACCCTGTTGAGCGGCACATACTCGTTTAGCCCAAATAAAGGTGTGCTCCCCCGCCCCCCGGCATTGCATATTACAGTGGACAAGTAACATAATAATAATAATAATAATAATAATAATAATAATAATAATAATAATAATAATAATATAATTGTTATTATTATTATTATTATTATTATTATTTGTAGTGAAAGGCGCAGTGGTGACGTGGTTAGCCAGTGAGACTTCTAATTGGACGTGTCCGTAGGGCTATCCTCCCGAAAGAAAGATGTTTTGTTTTTGCTGACTGCACGATAGCAGGGTTAACGTAAAGGAAACTAACTTATCCGTTTCAAGAGCTGTGTTACGGAGTGATAAGGCGGGCTGCTACCATAGCTTCTCGACTTTATCCAACCCGCTACGTAAGTATTGTTCATTTTTATTATTATTTTCCCTTTTTCTACGGAAATTTTTCTAATTCTCCCTCTTTTTAAGTTTTTTATTTCTTACGTAAAAGAAACCCCGGCTTTTTGAAATGCCGCGGTCTCTTAAGGGTTTTACTAACCCAAGAATTTCGTCCCCACTACCCTAGTTGAATTAGTATAAGCTCTTTTTCTTTACCGCAGAATATTTCTTTTAGGTTTAGATTTGTATAATGCCGCAAATTTTAGTTCCCAAAGAATTGTTATTGTTCTTTCACCTCAAACCGGGTTCCTAAACTGCATTGTTTGTCTCCCATGAATTCTGCACCCGACCCATGTTTATATAAATAAATTATACAATAAATTTCGATTCAAACAATTTTAATTAATTCTCTTCTTCTTCTTCTTTTTCATTTTATTTTTTGGTTCTTATCCGTATTTGCTGTTTCTTTCTGGAAGAGTCGGTTTTTTCTACCGATCACCATGATACACTTTTCTTTTGCTACCGTCTTACACTTTCTTGTCTCTTGCTATATATCCCTCGTTCTCCTTAATCTATTTTTCTAGGACTCGACACGGGGATGTCGGGCAAAGGTCTGGTGCCGGACTAGAAACATCCTTGCTCAGTTGTGCTTTGCCCCTGACGACTCACAACATTACAGGAGCCACAGTGTCGATGCATCCTTAATCTTATATCCTATATGAGAAGTCCTTTCAGATTTTTTTTTCTCTCTCTGTCTCCATCTAACAACAAATTTTATCTTATATCACATTTTCTTTTTTATTTCTCCATTTTATTCCTGTCTTCTCCTTCAATTATTCTTTTTGACCTCAGTTACCTAAAAAACAAAAAATTTAATTATATTTATATATTATAATTCTTATCCTCTACAGACATCTCAATACTAAGCTGCACTAATGAATCACACAGACAACCATTTCTTCCTCAACCTCTACCAATCAAACTTCTCTAACAACTCCAAATCTACCACCATCCTGAAACGACAAGACCTCTTCCACTCTATCAACGGCGATGCATTCTATCCTCTCAATTCCTGGCCTTCCAACATCAAACGTATTTTCTGGCAAAAACCCATTACCGATAAAGATACATTCAAGCTGTTTCTATTCTTCATTGGCAATGGAGGCTCCCCAAATATTATAGCCGAATGGGTGCTTACGTCACAATATTGGGGAAATGACGAAAAGCAGAAAAAAGAGCCCGGCAAATGGATTTTTTACTAAGCAACAGAGAAAGAAAGGCAGACATTTGGTTTTATTTTGACATTTCACACCAAGACTGGCGATTTTTAAATGGACGAAAGAGATACTCAGCAAATAATTAATGTACAAAACTTGTTCATTTTTGTAAAAAACTGTTACTTAATATTCATGTGGATGAAAATTTTATGACAAACTTAAGAACGAAAATCTTTTATGCTGATACTCTATATATAATACTGGTTCCTCAGGAAAGCATGCTGAAATCGCAAAAAGACCACATAATTACACATTTTTATAGATCATTCACTCTAAGAAAATTATCTACCTAATCAATATTTACTCTACATACACAAACAATACTACATACACTACACAATAAACCAAATTTCACACAACTATCACATGTCTACTAGATCTCGTCCACACAAACTAAACGCACAGATCCTTTACCATTACCTCTAAATATTATGACTGGTCCATTACACTTATATAGCTCGCCTAACTCCTAACTCCCCTTAAATTTAATTTAATTTAATTTTTGAATTTTTTATATTTCTTTTGTATTGAGCTGGCAGTGTGCTGCTTTGCAGAGGTCGCTCCCTCAATTAACATATAACCTTAATAAATTTATATGTTTATTTTACTACTCACAACAACCACCCCAATACACACACCCCATTTTACCCCTACATTGATGCAAATCAATGTCCAATTGGGAACCCCCCTAAAGGGATCCCATATTTCAACACCTAACAATCCCACATAGGTTGCTAGATATCTACCAATGTTTTTTAATTTTTTTAAATAAAAGCTTACGAGAACTTAAAAACAAAGGAAAAAACCAGTCGGTAATTCACAAAAGTGGTCGCGGTCACTTACGGGAGCGGTCGCTTACGAGAACTTTTAATTACAAAGTTTAAATGATAATTCAAACGGGGTTTCACAATGCTGGTCGTAACTAGAGCTGGTCGCTTACGAGAATGGTCGCAAGGAGAGCTTCGACTGTATTTAGAGGCTGTGCAACTGAACTGTGCTAGAGAGGACGGTGACTTCAAAACTCTATCATCTCCAGTGAAATCGTATAAAGGCCCTAGAATAGTCGCCTTCTTACCAAGTTTCTTTCACCGTCAAGTTTTCAAGCAAACGCAGGATATCTCTATTTTATGGTCATACTTCGAAACCCAACTGCGTTGCCATGGCAACAAATTTCTTAAGGAATCTACAAAAAATTGACACTTTGATATTATCATTATTTTGTGACAAAAGTTGATCATGATTGGCCAACCCTAACCTAAATATTTTACCTTCGAAATATAATGCATCGAAAAAAACGAGAACGTAACCCTTTCGAGCCACCTTAAAGGTCGCTCGAAAGGGTTCGACGGACATTTGATTAACATTTGACTAACAAAAGACGGATCGAAACGCATCACGTTTAACAGTCTTCACATCCAATAACATCACGGCTTAACTGACAGACGACCAATAACATCACGAGATCGTCGACCAATCAGGACAACGACCAGAGACTTATAACATCTACTGACGATTCACAGTTCACTTGACTCTGATGATGACTTCCGCTCAGGTTGTCGAAACGTCAGTCAATGTCACCTCAAACAGTCCTTCTCAGGACTACACTCACCCGGACGATCACAATTTACCGAATTATAAATTATTACTTTTGACAATATGTGAGTTTTGTGACAGTGTGACTGCAAGTGGGTCTTAAAAGCCCCTAAATTATAAATGGGCCAAATTTTTCTCAATTGATTTAGATTCTACTTACATTGGGGTAACTCCTGATAGAAGAATCAATTTGAGTTAGTTAGGCAGTTAAAAATTATTAAGGGGTGAACTTTGGCAAATTTGGGTTGAGGTTTTCACTTCAAAATCTGGCCAAAACTAGTGCCAGACCCCAGACTGCCAGATCCCTCTATGCCAAATCCCTACCTATGAACTGAAAGAGTATTTATAGTAGAAACACACCATACCATTAATGATTCCAAAGGATTTTTAGTTTTGTTTTTATTGAAATGTAAACCTACCCCTCAAAAAACAAGATTTTCATTGAATTGAAGGCCCCAGACGGGACCCCCCCTGAAACTTTTCAACCAAAAGGTAGAAACCAAAACCAAATTGGCTTTTGGAAAATCTCATCAAAGCTAACTTCTGCAGCAAGTTTCATCGAAATCGGTTGACCCCCATTTCCAACCTCTGGAACACTTTCTCAGACAAGGACACTTAAGAGGGTGATGGCGTCATGGAATTCACATTCTATCGAAGGTTTGTATCACCTAAAAACGCTTGAGAGTGGTCTGTGGTTATGAATAGAGAATTTCGACTTTGTGCAATTCTGTGACATGATTGTTCTGACTTCCAATAGCATGAGCTGAATGAGTACAGTTATACTGTTCTTGTATCTTAGGAAGGGACGCTCGAATTCCAGACGTAGTGGCACAAATAACCAGGAGAGTTTACCCACTAAATCCAGCAGAAGTACCGAGCGTTGATGACGCCGTACAGATGTATACCAATGCTGGGGGTGTTGTGACCTCTGAATGTTCATTTGGTATTGATCCCCTGGCTAATGATGACGCACTAATAAGGAGGCGTGACACAGAGTTCAAACGAAATAATCCCTCCTTCCACGAAATTTTCCAAAACGCTGTTAATGGGGATGGTTCCTTGATGGAGACCGCTCTCCTGTCATTTATCAAAACCACGAGAGATTTATCGCGATGAATTTGATTCGAAGCCTAGATCAACTAGGAGCTATCCTATTTGTGAGGAGACCTAGAGAACGTTTATTTAGTTGTCAGAAGATGTTAGGTTAGACTCTCGTTTGTTCAGATTTTCATTGTACATAAAACCTTTGAAATGCAAATGATAATATTGCATTGCACGACCATATATACACACCAGTATTCCCTGCCGCATATCTCTCACTGGCTCGAAGATCTAATGAAGGGAGGAAATTTCTTGCCGTAATTTGTCTCTTCGCAGCAATTATTAGAAATTGTGTTTATTATACATTCCTTGAATGAATATAGTTCAAAACATCCTACCTTTGCTCAGTGCAAACGTACGTGATTTACTATATTTGTCGTCTTCTACGACAACGCCCAATAATTATTTAGGATTCATTAGGACAGTCTGGCTTAAGAATTTGTGGTATTTAGTTCACATTTAAATTAAACTGAGCGATAGCTTTCTCCGGCTACATGCAAAACGGATAGCCCGCCTTGAGGGGTGACTCAGCAAGAAGACAAGGTGTTCCACGTAGGCGAGCGACCCTATCTCGTATTTAAATTAAACAACAGAGCAGGGTTACCCCTCTATGTGGGTTACCCGACTCGCCGTGTAACTACCACCTTGTATTTTTTTTAATTCCCGCGTGCTTATATATCAGTCTCAACAATGCAGTCAGTCGCGTTTATTATTCTCTTAGTACTGCATAACTGGCGGACGTCTATTGCTAGCTTCACAGTCTAAAGGTTTCACTTTGAGATCACGTAGTAATGAAATCGACGATAATTCCCTTTAGTGATTGTCTTTCTTGGACTTTCGGACGTCGATTTTACTAATCTAAACAAAATATTTGCCTGCAAATAGGATTTTTATGTCCTTTCTTACTGGTTAAGTATTATAATAATTATAGCTTCCCTAAGTGGCTTTGACATTTGGGAGGAGTATATTGTAATTAGGCTTGCCCCCTCTTTAGGACAAATGGAGGTCACGTGACCATTCAAGCCACATGAGTGTAACTCGTGTTCATTTCATCTTCTCGCAAGATTTTTTCACCCCTCCTCCTCCCCATCTCCCGGCCACCTGTCTTATTTGTAGGCCACTTTTTCTGTGGCGTTTTCTTTGCCTGCACTTTTACTGGGCTTAACTTTGTATGAATGATGCTTTGAATTTGATATTTTAATTAAAGCGCCATGGGTCTTAGCCGTAGCCATTTTACTCCAGACTATTGTTGCCCAGTAAAAAGAGATCAGGCAAGGCAGCTCATTGGGGAAGGGCTATTTGCAAGATAGGAAGGAAAGGGCATAAGATTTCATTTTCGAGCGCTTCGAATCCCGGCAAGCCACTGGGGGGTTCAAAAAATGCGTGATATGACTAAACGCGGGAATCAACGCGTGTATATTCGGTTTAGCTCATGCTATTCCCGCCGAATGCCCATATTTTAGTAAAAGTCAATAAACCTTAAAAAAAATTATAAGCGTGAAACAGCTCCAGCACACTTTATTTGGCTGTGTTGTTTTAAAATCCTTGATAAAACCATTAAATTGGTTGTGTGACCTTTCCCGTTTTGTTTAATAACATTGGTTCCAAAGAAGTTTCCACTTAAACTGTGACAAGCTCTAATCGTCTTTCTATGTAAACACTCTGCTAACTTAATGTTTGTGTTAACTCAACACTAGAACTCTGGAGCATGTTCAATGCCTCTTTCAACGCGAACTTAAAGAAACCAAAACTCAAAGCTCGAATAAATTTTCAAAATGAAGCTAAATGTAGTATCAGTGTACTTCAAATAAGTTTCCGCTTAAACTGTATCAAGCTCTAACCTTCTTTCAGTGTAAACAATATTCTAACTTAGTGTTCATCAATTAACTCAACTAAAAGTACTATGCTCATGCGGTAAGTAAAAGTGGCCTAGAGTTAAAGCATAGGGTGTAGCTCGAATCCCTCCACCAAATGAGAAGAGTCGTCATCTCCAGCACCGTATGGAATAGTATCAGTGTCACTTCCCTCTTCTTAATTCTGAAGTGTTATGGATCAGCTGGCCTAGTAAGTTGCTGATTTCGCGTACTATCGGAATACGCACATAGTTCATGGAAGTGCGACACAAGGGGCATTTTGAGGCGTTGGCGCTGGACACGTGCCACTCTTCAACGCAAGGGATGCACCCCATTACAGCGTGGCAAGACCCACACGCTGCGGCCGGCAATGACACCGTGCTCAGGCAAATGGAACACTTGAAAATTGATTTCAATACTTTGGAAGCTTCTTCTTCTGGTGAGGGAGCTTTGGGTTTCTCAGAAGTAGGCGAACGGTGTTCTACGAAATCGTCGTCTTTGTCGGGCCCTTCTGCCACCATCCTACTCAACTGTTCCAGGATTCCTGTTTTCACCCTCTTCGCCCTTCCTTTGCCCTTTCTCAAGTTTTGCATCTCGTTTTCTTTCGCAACCAAAATTTTTCGGCTACTCCTCCAGAACTGTGACCCTATTCAAAATAGACAAAAAATGCCCCCCTTTATATGTCTGACTCTGCATGGTTATTCAAAGAGAGAATATCTGCATTGGTATTTGTCCAATTTTTTAAAAAACGGGGCCAGGAATATTAAATTAATAGGCGAAGCTAAATTATCAGCATACCAATTAAAAACCAATTCCATACCGCTATTTTCGTTAAGCGAATACTAAAAGAAGCCTCTGCAGAGGAGAGAGAGAGTGGCAGTTTTTCGAGCAGTGTTAATTAAAGTAAAAATGTGAAAACGATATGGCTCGTTTTAAACCAACCTTGGAAATTTATTCTCATTTATAACAGTATTTTTTTGATTCGAATGTGTGTATTTACTTGCTTTCTTCCCCTTAAGCTCTCTTCAAACTAACGTTTACTATGTTGTTTTCACCGTTTTTGAAAACAAAAGACTAGTTAATTTAATAAGCTTTTAAGCTTAATTTTTCTATAATAAGCGCCGTATCAAAGAGTCGAATCAAAAATTTAGCAAGTGCCGCGTCGCTTTTTCGAGTACATTCAGTACGCTGATTACAATAACGGGTTTGGCCATATCGGGTTAACTTATACAAATGCGCAGCTTACCTTTGGTTGTCTCGCCTGCCATAATTGGCAGGTGCTTGGAGTCAAGGAGACAAACACCAACACCGAGCTGTTGTCTGAGCATTTCTTCAATGATTTCCACTGACGCTCACTCCTCCTTTAAAGTTAAATGAACTTGATATTTCTCATACACGTGGCCAGAGGACGCTATTTCTACAACTATGAACGATTTCTTCCATCCCGATCCCTGAGACTTTTTAACCGTAAACTTTGGCCTTTCAGGATATAACTGGCCAGGCGGTGGGTTGCTGTTGGTTCGTGCCTGATACGAAAGTGGAATTCCGAGTGATGTGGTCGATATTGGCTCCGCTGATGTTGAAGAACTCACTGGCTCACCATTCACGACGTATGTTTTGCCATATTCCTCTACAGTAAAGGCTCCGCTGTCAGAGGGTAAAATGATCTCTCCCTCTTCTTCTGAGTGGACGTAGATTCCTTGGTTGACCTCTAATTTAAAGATCATTGCAAGATTTGCCACAGTGACCGTTTCTGGTCGTAGTTTTAGAACCTTATTCTGAAGTTTTACTTTTACGTACGCGTGAGCCATCTCGAAAGGGAGCTCGAAACAAATGGACGGCACACATGCAGGGCGCTATCTTTTCTGAAATCGAATCATGTTTTGCACGTGGATACTAGTGAATGACTGGTGTCAATCAAAAGCCAATTGAGTGCCTGTGGAGCAGTAAGTTTCTCTCAGAGAAAGTATCTTCTTATCTTAAAATCTTAAATGAATAATCGTCGCTAAATGTTATTTATTATTGCAGAACTTGAGCGATTTGCCTAGATATTCAGATATTCATTCATACCCGTAGTCAGAAAGTGTCGAGGGGCGGATCAAACCAGTGCGGATATAAAATGGCGCCAACTGTTAACATCTGTCAATCAGCAAGGCTTCCAAAGTGCAAGAAAGGTACCTTTTTTGCGCTTCTGATGATATCGCTTCTTAGCGCGAAAAAGGTAGACATTTTCTGTTTACGCCTTCTTTCAGAAAAGTGAAAACACGAAAAAAGCTGGCAATATTAGCATGATAAGATATGTAGGCGAAAGAGAAAAATACCCACCCTCTTTAAACAAAAAAGGTAGCTTTTTTGCGTATTCGGCTTGATAGCAATGAAAGTGATAAAAAGATACCAACTTTGTGCTTTGTTTCATAGAAGAACTAGGTGTGAACCTGTTTTTTGTGCTTTTTTTGCTTTTGGAATTCACCTTTTTATGAAAAAGTAGCTTTGCCGGAACCTTTCACTGATTCATGTGAACAGGCTCTCTGGTCGCGGAAAGAGCGAAGAAAAGGAATGAGCGTAGAAAAAACAAAGGACGAGAACGCGCGAAGAGACGGGGAGGGGTGGGGAAGGAAAAGGGGGAAAGTGAAGGAGGAGAGCATGTCGAGAAAGGATTGAAACCGCCATTCCGCCCCCTTGTAATTGACCTGCCATCGATCATCTGCAAGGTGTAATTGTCTTCGGTTGGACGCCAGAAGATTTGAGTTATTTAACATCTCTTCAACTCCAAATCATTGTGTACAGTTGAATCTACACCCTCTTAGCTTTATTAAGACGGAATCCATTAGGACATTGAGTAATTTACTTTTCAGTGGACAAAAATCTTGTACCAGAATAATTCAACGCATAGCGCATTCTTTTTTACATTTTTTGAGAGCTATGGATGTAATTTGTTGTCTGTAATAACCCCAAAGACAAATTCTTATGGGAGCCCGAGAAAATAAATTTAAAATTTCACAAAATGAAATCTTACGCACAAAAATTTACCTATGTTACCCGCGTTTACACAATTCCTATGAAATTTGAAATTTAATTTCACGGGTTCCCATAAGAAGTTGTATTTGGTGTTATTACAGATAACTAATTACGTCTATAGTTCTTAAAAAGTGTAAAAAAGAATGCGATAAACTTTAAATTATCCTGGTACAAGGTTTTTGTCTACTGATTACTCAATTTCCTGATGGATTCCGTCTGAAACTTAGAAATCAGTTGAGAAAAGATGGAGAAAAATAATTGATGTGAGACGTTTTTTTTATAGCACGCGCATTGTTTGGATCGCGTTACAAACCGACACTGTAAACCTAGTCAAACACCCAGATCAAACACGCCATACAGCAAATCATTGTGTACAGTGGAATCTATACATTCTTAGATTTCAATTGGCGCATTAAACATAGAAATCGGTTGAGAATAGTAATTGTGTAATTACAAAGACTTTGTTTGTATCTCGTTACAAGCCGAAACTCGGTTCACTAAGTCAAATACACCATAAAATTGGAGCGATTTAACATCGCTTGAATTCCAGATCATTTTTTGCATTGAAATCTATATTCTCTTAACTTCCAAATGGCGTATCAGGAATCTCGTTTTCACTCGTTTTGATGACGCATAGAAGATTTTGGAAAATCAAACTTTGCCCAAGTCCAGTGTGAAGAATTCCCAAAACAGCCTTTCTATTTTCCAAAGTTCGTAAGCAGTGTTTCTGTTCCTTCTTCACCTGAAGAGAATCGCTCAATTCTTTTTCGAAGAGCTCGTCCGTATAAAAAAAAATCGTTCACATGGAGACGTGATGTTCATTACTTTGGGGCACGAAATGCAAATCCGTTGGCCAAATGGGTTTGTCAATCAAACATGTCACCATCAATGATCTGACCGATAGGAGATTGCACTGGGATCTAGTGCACAGTGGGTACCTTGGAACGGCACGCGGCATGAAAACTTTCTTCACAGGCTCAGCCCCTTCCTGTTCCCCAGTCTACGCTCAGCTCGCTTCGCTCGCTGATTTATTTTCGCGCTTTTTCCCCACTGCAAAGCGTGTTCACAGGCTACCTTAATACAAAATACTTGTTGTTGTAAAGCAAATGATACACGGTTCAACATTTGTTGATCCACAAATTTGGAACGATTTTGCGATTTGTTGAAACGACGTCACGACTTAGCTTGTTGAATGATACATTCAACTTTTGTTGAGCAACAAATGCACAGCATTATTCCAGTTTTGGCCCCAAAATTTGAAATGGCGGATGAAGGTATGTTGTTATCGCTTTACATTCAACTCGAGAATGGTTGGGAGACAGAACGTCAGTAGCATAGTAAGCACCGAATAGGTCTCCTTTTTGAAGTGGAACCCCATTCGTTTGAAGTGTAATACATTAACGCCGAACACGTCAAACGCTAGTGAAATGAATTAAATCGAGGAAGAATCATATTAAAGTAAGATCTGGTTTGTTAACCGGTTTGACAGGTTTTTCAGTGATGTCATGTTCTATTTTTAGCTTATGGCGGTCATGGTTGGTGCAACCGGTTTGACAGGTTTCGAACTTGCTTAGATGAAGCATTCTGGATGGCTGCCATGGTTTCTATTGTTTAAAGCACGTAAGAGCTTTATTTACTAGCAAGCGTCAACTTGCATCTTATTTGTGATCCCAAATCACTAAACCGTGGCGTTCTTGTGCAGGCTTCTATTTCTTGCCGCTTTCAATGTTACTGCAAGCAAGCATTGTTATTTAACAACAGAAAACTTTTACCGGTTCACTTTAATTGTGTCCTTCTTCTTCAGGAGGGTTTCATTGACAAATAAATTTTATTTCAAAAGACATGCATTTTTTCTATGTTAGTAATTTCGAGGTGCCTTAATTTTCAACTCAAAAGTATCCAAGTCTTCTCACCACAATTTCCTCGTTAACAATTTTATTCCCTCCTCCTCCACATTTCTATTGTTTTCACCACAACCACCACCACCACCACAATTCTATTGTTTTCTCCACCACCACCACCGCCACAATTGTCAGTTTATTTATGTTACTGTTGTTTGCAGGACCAAATGCTCCCCTTTGTAATGTTCAGGTACACAGGAGAGGCTCTACAAGTACTTTAGTTCAATGGAGCAATGTTCCAGCAGCTAATGAAAATGGTGTTATACTGAGTTACACAGTTACCTACAAGGTTTTATCTGATGGCAGTCCACAAACCAAAGTAGTGAACGCTCCAACAACTCAAGTAACACTGACGGGTCTGAATGAGTACACCAACTACAGCATCACAGTGTTTGCCTCTACTGTAAAGGGAGATGGAAATGCTAGTGTACCTGTCTTTGTTATCACAGATGAAGACAGTAGGCTATCTGTGTTTTTATTTTCATAGGGAAATTTTTAATAACATTTCGCTTTTACACTCCATGAACTGTGTCGCCCGAAAAATGTACCCATGATGCTTTGCGCGCCCACAAAGCACGCCCCCGTATTCGGTTCTCTTTGACTTCAAAGCTGAATATTCCCAAAAGGGATTTCTACGGCTGTCCTTCCAGTCCGTAGAAAGACAAGATGGGAAATTGCTATTGTGGAAAAGTGCAAAAAATTCTCTCACTTTTGATTAATGCTGACTGTAAAGGAAATAAAAATTGCTCAACCAGAAGGGTGCGAAAAATATTTTAAATGTAAAGAAGACCATCGCAATTATAGACGCAACTTTTGCAGTAATGAAAAGAAAGCCTGAAAGCAAAAATCAGGCTTGTATGGGATTGAAACCTTTGACCTCTGCGATACTGGTGCATTGCTCTAACCAATTCAGCTAACAAGCCAACTTGGAGTTGGTCATTAAGTCGGCTCGTGATAAGCCCGTGAAGGATGAAGATGAAATGATGAATATATGAATATCATATATTTGAACTGTAGGATGAAGTATTAACCCTATTGTGCCTGGGCTTTTTTTTTAGTTTCTTAGCACAAAGTGCCCCCCCCCCCCTAGATCTCGAAAAGTATTGAAGCTCTTGCGATAAAACTTGGCACTTGGGCTTATGACGTTTCAATTATGGCGTGTCGTGACGTCACAATAACGTCACAAACCCGCCATTTTGAATTTGAAGCTGCCATCTTGAACCCCAAGCCTGAAGTTATACAGTTGACAATGACATCACCAAAAAATAAAAATATATGAATTTGTTCTAAGAAACATACTTAGTTAAAACAAGCACACAAAAGTAAAAAAAAAAATATTTTCTTCTTACAAACGAAGGGGAAAAAACGGGAAAAAAACTGAAAAAAGACAGAAAATAGTCAAAATACACTTCTGAGTAGACGGTTGCTATGGAAACGTCAATCATCATAGGCACGCTATTGCAGAGGAAATTTTGCTCTGATAAATTTTAGGAAAAGTCACGAGATTTGGTGGTTATTCGTCTAGCCGTTTAAAAGTCATATTTCGTTAAAATCAGCGCGGACGCAATGTGCCCTCCCCCCCCCCCAGGCTGAATAGGGTTAAATGTATAGAAGATCATCGCAGTTATAGGCGCAAAAAAAAAGCCTGAAAACAAAAACTTCAGGCTTGTACGGGATTTGAACCCTTGGCCTCTGCCATACCGGTGAAAGTATATATCGAAAAATATTTTGCTACAGAGAAAACTTCAAGCGACCACAGGAATTTACGCTAGTTTTGTGGAAATCGACACAGTCATCTGCTTTTGTCTGTTTGAACAAGAAATTTTCTTTTGGTGTTCGCATACAGTTTGAAAAGAGACCGGTTTTGATTGATAATTCGAGTTTTTGTGGAGGATGAGTTTCGGGAAAGAAAAGTAGCGACGTGTGTGTGTGTATTTTTTTTTCAGATATTTTGAACTGATTACGGGCAATGCTTTCCCAGCTGTTCTGGCGTTTTAATAATCCATCAACTGTTTGCCTGTTTGCCATTTATTGTAACCAATTGTAAATAATCCACGGACTCCACACGGCATTTTCATAGTGTTTTTACGTTTATTAAATTTCAGGTGTGAATTATTTTTAACAAGAAAAGCCCCAGGGGCATTAGACCCCGCCTTTTTTCCCCTCGGGGTGCAAAATACATCACGGTCACTCAAGTGCAAAATACATTACGGTCACTCAAGAGTCGAGCCTAAATACGAGCCCAAGTGGTGTACATTTTTGAATTTGGTGATTTATCGTACCTTTGACCCTTGGGTCGAGTAACCCGATCGAATCGTTACCTTTCAAAGCTTGCTAGCATATTTCTCCTTGCTCTCGTCGAAGAGACGCTTATGCCAGTGTATCCCTAGTAATTTTCTACACCGTCTTCATGAATATTTTGGCGAATTAATCCTATACGACTGAAGATAATGCTTATGTTGACCGAAAGTTCGCAACGGGCATTTGTTTGGCCCAGGGAAGTCTGGGGCAAGTGACCACCAAAAAAAATACAAACGAAAGTATAAAACGGGTATTACTAGACTCCGTCCTGACGTTGGGGTAACAAATGGATGTGAAATCACGACAGCCTTCCTAATGACGGGCATTGTTCCTCGATGAATAGGTGGATGATTCGAACGCTGAGAGCAGAAACAATGGTTATGACATTGATATGCACTCGGGACTTAAATGATTGACAGTTCTGCCTCTTGTTACGCATGCCCTGTATATTTTTAGGGAAGCTAATTTGAATGTTCAATCGACGTGTTTCATGGGGCGCAAAAGAGTAATGAGGTGTCAAAAGTAATCCGCCGTTTGCTTTGACTTCTTTGATTTATTACGCTCCGTGGTTGGTTACAGTTACCTGCTCTACTTTCTTAACTAATCAGATGTAAATTTAAACCAGAGGCTACTTGCTTGCACTCGTTTTCCCGCGCTTGACACCAATTACGTGTATTTGCTTCGAGTTCTAATTGGCTCATTGTGTTGTTTGGGATTGGTTAGAGTAATTAGGTTGATTTTGGTTTTACGACACTCAACTGAAAACCACTCTAAAAAGATAAATTACAATCACATAAAAAGGTTTCTTGTAGGCTCTTTCCAGAGGCTGTTCCACTCATGTGCCAACCCTGATGAACGAATTGTGTTCGGCAGAAGTGCACGTCTGAATCAATACGGCAGGGCCTGGGACACGACACTGAAGCACAGGGTAACCACGCAAACTCTGACAGTCTGACAGTTTGAGTATGAGAACACCAAACACCTCTCTCTCTCTTTCAAGCAGGTAAAAGGCTTTGCTCTTTGAGTGGAGCGGCAGCTGGTTCATACTACGTTTTTCTCTTTCTTCTCCTTTTGCTAGTTGTTTTTTTTTCTTTTTTTGGCTCACTTTACCAAATAGGTAATGTATCAAAATTTAAGTAAGATTAGCCATCTATTTGTAGAGAATCTTTGTCCCGGTGACAGAGCGAGAAATTCTTACTGCTATTTTGCAGTGCTCGATGAATTAACAAGCTCGTCTGCTTCAATGTCGAACTTAAACGTTTACATTTTGTAGGTGTAAGGACTGGAAAATGCCAGTCTTCTAATCACCCCCATTAACTACAACTTTTATTTTTAGAAATATGTCAGTCACAGTTACTAAGAAAAACAACCTGACCGAAATAAGTTCGGAAAGTCTATTACTTGTCTCTGTTCTTCCTCAGTACAAAGGACGAAATGTATTTAAACAGAGTGAACCGTTCAGCTTAAACGCTGGTGTACAGAGTGGCCCCGTATACATGAATAAAAGCTACATATTACAATTAAAAGTTAAGTATTGCAATTAAGAAAAACGCATATGAGCATTTTAACATAAGATAAAAATTTAATATCCTCTATACACCAATATAAAAGCTAAAGAGAAAGGTTACGATAAAATCGTCACTATACTTAAGCAAAAAAAAACCATGCTTTCTTATAAGGCTCTTGAAAGATGATGATGAGGTGGTTTCCCTAATATTTGGCGGGAGAGAGTTAAACAGCCATGTTGAAGAATATCTGGAAGTTCTTTCCCCAAGAGTTATTTTAGGCTTAGGGAGATGGATGTCGTTTCTCCTTCTAGTATTGTAAGAGTGGATCCTATTAAGAAAAGGTGGAATATTAAACATGTCGCGAACGGGAGTCGAACCCATGACCTTCCGTACACCGGTCGGACGCTCTAACTACTGAGCGGATACAATAGAGGATACTATTGTCCCCAACAAAATATTCAGTAAGATATTTAAGATTAAGTTATTTAAGTATTTAGGAACTAAGATACGTATGTTGTAATGTAATAATAATGTGCTTTTTCCATTTATGTTGTCGTGGCTTTTTCAGGACCAAACGCTCCCCCATCTAATGTCCAGGGACACCGCACAAGCTCTACCAGTATTTTTGTTCAATTGAGCAATGTTCTAGTAGCTGATCAAAATGTTGTGTACTGTTACACAGTGACCTACAAGGCGTTACCAGATGGCAGTCCACAAACCAAGGTAGTGAGTGCTCAAACAACTCACGTAACACTGAACGGTCTGAATGAGTTCACCAACTACAGCATCACAGTGTTTGCCTCTACTGTAAAGGGAGATGGAAACGTGAGCGAACCTGTCATTGTCATAACGGATGAAGACAGTACGTTTTCGTATTTTCTGGATTACTATGATCTTAAAAAAGAGGTGTATTTTAATAACATGAACTTATGAGAGCAGAGAATCCGAGCGAACGCAATGATAAAAAAATACTTCGTTTATAAAAAATGTCTTTTGATAAGCTTAGAACATTCATAATTCAGGGATTTTCTGGCTATCTAACACTTAAACAAATATATTGCTCAATCGTGCCTTACAGGAACTCAAAGCCACCTTCGATCGGTATTGCTCTCAAGTACGACTCTATTAAATATTTAACTTTCCTACTCCTGGAAACGTTTCTTTTGATTCGCCTTTCAAAAACTGTATACTTTGAATACTAATGAAGAGACTAAGTCTTCATTGTGCTATAATTTTCCATAATTTATTGCTTGTTGACAGAAACAAACGCTCCCCCATTTCACGTCCAGGGACACAGCACAAGTTCTACCAGTATTTTAGTTCACTGGAGTAATGTTCCAGCAGCTGATCAAAACGGTGCTATACTGAGTTACACAGTTACGTACAAGGCGTTACCAGATGGCAGACCGCAAACAAGACTGCATACACTACACAATAAGCCAAATTTCACACAAACTACCACATATCTACCAGATCTCATCCACACAAACCAAACCCACAGGTCCTTAACCATTACCTCTAAATATTATGACTGGTCCATTAATGATACTTATAATATAGCTCGTCTAACTCCTAACTCCTGTTAAATTTAATTTTTTATATTTCTTTTGTATTGAGTTGGTAGAGTGCTGTTTTGAAAAAGGTGGCTCCCTCAATTAACATATAACCTTAATAAATTTGTATGTTTATTTTACTACTCACAACAACCACCTCAATACGCACACCCCATTTTACCACTACATTGATGCAAATCAATGTCCAATTGGGAACCCCCCAGAAGGGATCCCATACTTCAAAACCTAACGATGCCAAATAGATGCTAGATATCTAACAATGGTTTTAAAATCTTCTGACTTTTTGAACTTTGCAGAACCAAATGCTCTCCCATTCAATGTGCAGGGACAAAGCACAAGCTTTACCAGTATTTTTTTTAATGGAGCAATGTTCCAACAGCTGATCAAAATGGTGTTATACTGAGTTACACAGTTACCTACAAGGCGTTACCAGATGGCAGTCCACAAACCATGGTAGTGAGTGTTCCAAGAACTCAAGCAACACTCACGGGTCTGAATGAATACACCAACTACAGTATCACAGTGTTTGCCTCTACTGTAAAGGGCGGTGGAAGAATTAGTGCGCTTATCATTGTTGTTACAGAGCAAGACAGTAAGTTGACGAGCATAGGAAAATTATTTTGTGGGGGAATTCAAACAGTCAGTTGCGATTTTGCGACAGTATTGACAGTTGTACGTTATCTCAGATTTTCTCGAACAGTTACAGTGTTTCCTACTATGGGAGTGATCTTTTTCCCGCAGTAGATATGTGCATGCGTTGAAAGAGTAATCTGACCAACAAAGAACATCCCACACAGAACACATTGGTTAGAATAAAAAAATAAATGGGTTGCCCGATAGTCAGGTTAAACCTCACCACTGACTGACAGCGCAATCCTATGAGAGTTGGGTGATCGTACTCCAATTCACACCAGGAGACGTAGTTCTATACCTTATGACACAAAGTTTAGCAAATTAAATGTGAGAATAATTAAAATTGAAGTTTTCTTCCATTCAATCCAGTTTTTTCAATCTCTTCTCCCTTAGGACCTAGTGCATCTCCTCTGAATTTACAATCGATCGACACAACTTTTAACAGTATCTTGGTCACGTGGAATAAAGTTCCAGCTGCCAGCCAGAAACGGCATCATAGTAAGCTACAACGTCAGGTACCAGGCGATTGGCGGAGACAATGTGAATGCACCATTCAATACGAAGACCGTTGACTTCTCTACAAAGTGGGCGAACCTGGCCGAACTGAAAAAGGATACATTTTACCGTATCAGTGTTTTAGCGTCCACTGTCAAGGGTGATGGGAAGTACAGCGAGCCTATATTTGTTACAACAAACCGGCAAGAAAGTAAGAACCCAATTGTAACCGGCTAATACAGTATCATAACACGTAAACGATAAATAATATGGCAGATTGAGCAGTTTTCAAATGAGAGTCGAAAGTAATGTTGTGCTTGCTTTGGTTTTGCTTTAATTTATTTCGCTCTCTGATTGGCTAAAAAAAGCTCGCGCCACTTTCTTAACCAATAAGAAGGAAAACCAAAACCAATCATGACTTGTTCGCACGCGTTTTCGTGCACTTGAAGCTTATTGCTTGTATTTACTTCAATTTCTGATTGGTTTATTTTGCTTCTTGTTTCTTTTATGAGTGGTTAAAGTTATTGCTTTGGTTTTGGTTTTAAGACACTCATTTGAAAACCGCTCTTTCTGTTCAAACGTGATTATCATTGAATTCTAGCCCTATAATAACATCGCATATATATATAGGAGCAATAGACATAAGTGCGAGATATTTTTAAAGTGATTTAAAGACAAGCTAACTAATCTTAATGTCAATGAGCATTGAAATTTCGTCACATCTAAGGGAATAGAGCAAAATGTCAGTGGGCTAATTTTCTGAGCAGTATGTTCGTTTCTGCAGGTCCAGTTACGTTTTTACAACTCTCAGAGGATAGCATTGGTGAAATGGAAGCAGTGGTCCAGTTTGTAAGTAAGCAAGCCTTAAGAAATAGTAATCAAGTAGGATGAGTAATAAACAAGTGCTTCTTCAACAGTTATCGCCAGCTAGAATTTTGAGGCTTGTGTTTTGTCGATTGATGTAGATAAAGTAGGGCATTGCGAAGTGGGACTGTGTCTATGTGCAGTGAAGTTGGGGTGGGGGGGGTGGGGGGGGGGTTTGTTGATTTAATAACGAAGGCTTTGAGTTTCGGCCTTCAACACCTCTCTCTGCAGTAAGAACTCCTTAGACAAAACGCACCTTAAATCTGCCTTGTCTTTCTTCACTTTCATTTTCTTGACTTTCTTGTCTTTCTTCAGACCTCGTATGTATGAAACAATTATGTGGACCTTAATGCCAGAGGGGCGTTTTATTTACATGATTCTTTATATCCTGCTTGTAGATATTTCCAAATGATGTCATACCCTTAGCAAAAGGAAAAGATCCGGGTAATCCAGCAGATATAAGATACCAAACGATTACGCGAAAGTATGAGGACCAAGTGGAGGAAAGCCTTATATTACGGTTGAGTTTAAAAAAGGATGATTCAAGAACAACCTTTACTGTAGGAGATGGAAAGTTCTACTCAAGATCTGCTATATCTGATGCTAGAAGGAAGCGCAGAGATGTGTCATGTATGTTAGTAACTGAACAAAATTTTTAAGTTTAGTTTATTGGCGAAAGTTAATTTTAGAGTTACAGATTGCCGTTGTAGAGTGAAAGCTGGTTACTACGTTACTACGCGAACTCTAAGATCGCTTTTAACCGCCTTCTTGTTAGCTCAGTTGATAAGGGTTCACATTTCTTTTTTTTTCAGGTTCTTGTAGTTGGGCGGCAAAACGCGACAACAGTTAAGCAACTTTGGGAAAACTTTCAAAGTTTGTTTGAACTCGAACCGGAAACTACTGCAACAATTGCTTTAAAGCTCAGATATCAAGGTTCCTTGACTAAATTCATTAGAATCGGGTAATACGTTTTGGAAAAGTTTTCTATTTCTTTCGAATGCTAAGGCAGAAGAGTGATTTCAGTTGATAATTGTCTCAATTAGAGTAAGCGTTTCCATCGCCATAGTTTAAATACACCCGTTTGAAAGACGTTGTTGGAAGAAAAGTATAAGCGACACAATGGAACTCTGGAAAGGTGGCAGCAACATGTTTGCTACAGGTTTCGTTTCTTGTTATTCAAGAGGCCTTCATTTCCAGAAATTGTACACATTAAATTCAGGAATGCTGTGTTATCATAATGTTGTCATAATGTCTGAGAATGAAGGCAAGTTTTCACTCTTTCCAAATCACCTTTGCATCGCTTCGTTCATGGTTATGGTTTTCCCCCTTATTTTTGCTTTAATGTTCTTATTGCATACTATTGGAAAAGCTCAGCATAATTACTATTAAATCCTTTGCCGTTTTTTTTACTTTTAGCCTTCCCCAGCTATCTGAACGGGAAGCTTAAGGCCAACACCCGATGTACTGTCTTTCAGCGGTCTTTTGATGAAGATGGTTATTATGAAAATGAAGGATTCTTTCAATTTTCAACCAAAGCAAAGTTTCCAACAGCTATTGTTTCGTTTGTAGTAGTTTTAGTAGTTTTACTGATCTTGGCTGGCACGTTTATAATATGGCGTCGATGTCACCACGTGGGTAAGTATATTGATTGACATTTTAAGAAACGGTTTGATAAGAAATGTTGAAATCTGGTTTGGGAAAGTTATCGACGTTTGTTGTCGCGGCTAGTTAGTTTAGTTTTGTAACGTTATAATGAATAATTCGAATCAACAAGTTCTTTGAAGTTGATTTTGCAATGAAAGTTAACGCGAGTAATGAACGACGTTTCGACCGTTCAACGGTCATTTTCAAGTTCGGTGTTAGAATAAAATTACATGTGTAAATATAGTAAAAGCGCTAAAAATATGTACATGCAAACAATAGACAATAAGAATAAAAGGCTAAAAGTGGCTAAAAAATAACTTTGTGCAAATGGCGTGCATAGCTGTAAAAGATATAATTAAAAGCCTATAAGGCGACGGGAATAAGAACATTAAAATACCTAAAGATACCTAAAATAACTAAACAAATAATTTGCGCGGAGCGAGTCGCTCTGTTTGTTGAGCTTTGGCTTCAGAAGTCTAATAAAAAGCATCTCAAAAATTAAACAGTCAAGCTTGCTCTGGCACTTCCTTAAAATCTTAAAATTCTTCTCGATGTTATCTGGCTCCTTTCCATGTTGTTCTTTAATGTGACATCCGATAGCCGATCCTTTGTGTTCTTCGATGCGCTGGTGTAAGTGCCGACACGAATGGGCTTCTATTGCACTACCAAAGCCATGTTAGTGTAAAGTACAAGCACTCACTACTCAAAACAATGCTTAATCACGCATTCAAGCTTTCCTCGAACTGGAAGCTTTTCCATCAAGAATGCGAACGTCTTAAAGAGTCCTTTGCTCGTTGACAATATCCAGAATCCCTCGTAGAAACCACTATCCGACAATTTGTCGAGGCGAAAGTTGTAACGGGGAATGCGTGTCCTCAACAGCAGCAGGCCCCTAGTCAGCAGGAAGTTCCTATTGGAGTCGTTTTGCCGTACAAGGACCAAAAAGCAGCCAACTCAGTACGCAGACAACTAAGTGATCTCAGCCGAAAGATAAACACCGAGATCCGTCCTGTTTACACCAGCAGAAAGATCAAAGACACAATTAAAGTGAAGGAACAGAAGCCGCCCATCGTAAACCAACAAAGCGCTGTGTATTATTTTAAATGTAATCTGTGCGATGCAGATTATGTCGGCTATTCGTGTCGGCACTTACACCAGCGCATCGAAGAACACAAAGGATCGGCTATCGGACGTCACATTAAAGAACAACATGGAAAGGAGCCAGATAACATCGAGAAGAATTTTAAGATTGTAAGGAAGTGCCAGAGCAAGCTTGACTGTTTAATTTTTGAGATGCTTTTTATTAGACTTCTGAAGCCAAAGCTCAACAAACAGAGCGACTCGCTCCGCGCAAATTATTTGTTTAGTTATTTTAGGTATCTTTAGGTATTTTAATGTTCTTATTCCCGTCGCCTTATAGGCTTTTAATTATATCTTTTACAGCTATGCATGCCATTTGCACAAAGTTATTTTTTAGCCACTTTTAGCCTTTTATTCTTATTGTCTATTGTTTGTATGTACATATTTTTAGCGCTTTTACTATATTTACACATGTAATTTTATTCTAACACCGAACTTGAAAATGACCGTTGAACGGTCGAAACGTCGTTCATTATAATGAATAACGTCGCAAAATTAAATTTTCAATAGCCTTCCTCTCTTCGCCTTTCAGCCATTTGCTACACTAATTGAAGAGAAGGACAAAGAAGAAACAGCATCTTCGGGATACAAACAATCTTCCAAGCATTTTCTTGAACAAATTGGAGACCGCTTTTTTTAGCGTTAATGCTTCATACACAGTTACCCAATACATTTGAATCTTGATCAATGCTGGACATACATGCACATTCTTCTGCAACTGAATTTGTTAGAACTGTAATCATGTTATTTAAAAGCTTTAAAGCCTTCAGTGGCTTGGTTGTTTTTAAAGCCTGTGTGAACTACCTATTTCGGGGCTGTGATCTTACAGCAATTCTATGGTGATTTGAAATGTTGTGCAGCGGCGCTAGAGGATAGAACTGCAAAGCCTACAATGTGAGTATAAACAAATTTGTTTTCGCACGTCGCATACGCTCTGCTCCCGTTGCAACAAAATCGCGATAAAATCGCTCTGAAATCTCCAATGGCTTCCACAGGCGATTTGAACTCACGCTATAAGTATCGTAATATAAAGGCACTTCAGATCGAGGTGTTTCCAGCAAAATTTTTAAATTATAACTTCAGCCTAAAACAGAAAAATTAAGATTAAGAGATGCAGGTCATAAAAAAGGGCAAAAGTTGTAATAAAACTAGAACGGGATTGTCCGCCATTTACCAAGAGCAATTAGAGGGAAATTCACCGTAACTACCCCTTGTACGAAACTAATGACTCTGTGGACGCAGTGAATAGAAAACACAGCACTTTTTACGTGATATTGGCTGTTTTACAAGTATTGATATTTTAATGGTTGAAGTGATAGGTAAAGGCTTTCTTTTTGGCAGAAAACTGTTACAAAAAAGTATTTTCCCGCTTTTAAAATACCGCCTTCGAAAGTAGGGGAATTACTAAATTGCTATATTCACGTACAACCCTAAAACTAGCGATCAAGAAAGATTAACTACAAGTCGTCCCTTCGGCCCCCATCTCTGTTTATCTTTCACAATGGCGCGATCGTTACAGGAATCAGGGTAGTAGTAAGACGATTAACCAATCAGGCAGAAGAGTCTATCATGTCGTTTGCGCATGTTCATCGTGTGTATAGTGACTCTCTTATTTTCCGTTATTTTCCTTTATTTCTATGGTAACACGTCAGTACCTAAGCAATTAGCTAAACCTTCGCGTGTCGGTAGTCTCTCTAAAACAAATGAAAGATAAATAAATAAAGAAGTAAAGAAAGAAAGAAAGAAAGAAAGAAAGAAAGAAAGAAAGAAAGAAAGAAGGAAATTAATTAATTGATAATAACAATTAGCAGTATCTGGAGGATTCTTACAATTATTTGAACTTAGCCGCGAGTTCATGCAGTCTGTAAATCAATTATTCGTTACTTTAAAATTAATAACGATTTTGTTTTGCATCATATTAAGCTATCTCCTTTTATTCAACAGGTACTAAGACAAGGAATCCACAGGATTGCAGCCCGGGAGAAATCATGGAGATGACCGCCAACAACAACCTAGCAGCAGAATCAAGTTACTCCAACGTGTTTGAACTTTCAGGGGATAGGGAGTTGGGCGGTTCTCAAAGGAATACTGGTCAAAGACCGACAGCAGAAGGCCAGGCTGCTTATGACACGGTCACTGACGTACAGCCTGATCAGGCTGCTCCTTTTAGTGGTGTTAATTTTACCGAGGAGGAAATTTATCAGGCGATCAATGAGGAAACTCATAATATCAGCCATTAAATTTTAGTCGCCAGGTTGATTATGTTGGGATACACCGGCCTTAGCGTCAGCCGGAAGGTCACTCTTAAGCCACAAACAAAGGCTAGAAAATTCATGAGAATTTTATAAGACGGTTTGGATCTTATACTTTGACAGACTCTCGGCTGAACTCAAATGGGAGTTAAAGACGAAGTGTAAATTCAGTTTGTAAATTTAGTTTGTCTAGCATACGGATTACAAGATGCATTTACACATGTAGGATGTACGTTTTAGAATTTAGTATTTACTCCTACAACAACAGCAATAGCTTTATTTGCATGACTATAGGTTATTACAGTATTGCAAAAGCATACAACTCAACAAAAAAGAACTTATAAAAGTAATAATTATATAAGGAGATAAGAAATTAAGTTACATCAGTCTGAATTGATAATAAATTATTGCGTAAATTTAAGCACGATAGAATGAATCTCAGCAATTGAATGTTTACAAAATAATTATCAGAATTCATTAATTCTTTTGTAGCTTCCAATGTAGACAATCGTTTTATATATGGTAGGTCATACTCTAGTTTCCTGTAAAACCTGTCTCTAAAAATTAACGAACAAAAATTCAATGTTCTATTTTTTCTAACGCCTCGCTGATACCTTTTATGCATGTTTACGTCAGACTGGCTTCAACTCCAACTCTCGCTTTGAAAGTGTAAACCTCTGAAGGTATTAATCAACGATTTCCCAAACTGCGCAGCTGAAAAGAATATTCGCACAAAAACAGCATCCACTTGGCAAAAGCTTGCAAAGCATTTCGTACAAACGAGGTTTGAGTGGGGATAATGAACCGGTGACACAACATGCATAAGATAAAAGATGGTTTGTTTGCTTTTAAAAAATATTGCCATTTTTATAACTTTTTTTTTTCGTTTATAGATTGAAAGGTGTTTTGGGCAAGAACTGAAACCCCGGGACTGAACCTAATAACTAGGATACTCTTCTGTGATATTATGCCCCAGTTTTCAAGCATTTAACCAATTATGTGCGAGAGAAAGAAATGTAGTTATAAGTAAACGTATGAGATAGTTAATTAGCTCCACAATAGGTATGCTAACCGAAAAACAAACAGTGAAGCAAACAAGCAAATAAACAAATAAACGAAAGTTAAGCCCTTAGTTGAGCTGAAGATCAAATGTCAGGTCTTGAGCAGTAATAAACAATTCTTGTGGTACAGCTTGTTAGCGTATATACACATATTTATGTAATCTTAAGACTGTTTCCATATTGAAGTTACTTTACTTATTACAGCTAGTGTAATAAGCTAGCACGCCTCGATTAGTTTTCTACTTGCGAGTGGAAATATTCTTGTATCAGTTTACCGGCTACTCTGTGAGATAATAAGGTTGTTGTTTTGTTTTTGTTGTATGCTTTTGCATAGAGGAAATGCATTAAGGCGGATTTGAGTCTTAATTGACAGCCTTTAAACGAAAGAAAGCGTTCAATTTAGAAGAAAACGTTCATTAGCCTGTCGGACAATCTTTTATTCAGGTGTAAGAAGTGTGTAACGTGGGACCTATGATCGTATGCGTAAAGGATTAATCTATGACTGGAAAATGGATCGAAGCTGTTGTTTCACCTCGCTCCAGTTCTTGCCCTCCCCTCCCCCCCCCCGGCAAATCGATTGTTTCTCCATCATACCCAGTTTTCATTCGATTGCTTGATATCGGCTGATTTAATGGAAATTCCGTGAGGCCAGCGTCCTAGCCGTTTCTCAAAAAATAAAACTTAAAAAATATTGTGCTTATGCACTTGGGATGTCTTTCCTAGGATGTCACTCCTAGCTATAGTCTCTTAACGAGCTGCAAACTAAATAGAAGGAGCATGTACTCGTGCGACGATGTAACTAGTCCAGTGGTCCGATAATTCCGTTAAAGACGAGAAAGGAGAAATACATCTGAAGAAAGGGGATCCTTTTTTTTGCCCAAAAATGCCCAGCAAAAAATGACCGTTCCATTTGATTTCCCATCGTAACACCGGTTTCTCCATACGTGTTTGTGGATATTATACGACAAGAAAATCGGAATTATAATTTGGGTTGAAATTCCAATGACCGTACAGTTACCACAGTATGGTGACAATAAAATAGGTAAGAAAAATGTCAATAATGATGATCACGCAAAATAATGTTTGCATTTATAAGAATAATGTAATATTAAGAAAGCCAACCAACGTAAACACAAAACTTACAATAGCAATGCTTTTGACATAACATTTTTCCTGCTTCAGGGTCTCTTATGATTGTTTCCAAAGGTGTTAATTCCCAAAATCAAGCGTGAAATACTAATTGCACGAGTCAAAGTTATCATTTGAGCAATAACAAAGAGAAGAGGGATGTGACTTTTTATGAAAACAATGGCGGGTTTATAAATCATCACGCGAGACTGATTAGACAAACGGAGGCTTATCAGATAATATCCCGCGGCAATAAACAGTGCCCACGTCAAGATTCCCAAAAGTTGTTTGCAGGTAAGAGATAACTAATTGGTTGAAAAGCAAAAATCTGCTACATGTTACCCGAGTCTTTACGGTAAACACGAGCACAAAAGCAAGCAGCCCAGGCAGACTTAAGAGTTTGCGTCAATTGAAAACAAGCACTGAAGCACTGAAGCGTAAGCATAAGGAAATGAAAAGCTCCTTCTGCTTCTGAAGTGGTCAATCCATGATCATTGCTGTTGATCAATTGAAAAACAAATCGTCAGTTGGAGTCTGTTGGCTTACATTGGTTGCTGGAGATATCGGTACTTTGAAGGGTACAGGCTCATCAAGCTGTTCCAGTCACATAATCGGGACATACTTTCATAGTTTTGTTAACATTTCAGGAAGCTGAAACATGCTTCTGGTCGCTGAGTTAACCTGTTACCTAAGTACTCTAAAGTGCAAATGGCAAATGCAAAGCATTTCGAAATCAATCGATGATACTCCATACTATTCCTTCTAAGAGAATTGCTATATGTATATTTGTTAGATTTGAAAATCTTTGACAGCCAATAAGGGATTATGAAATCCACCTAATGGAGTGTTATCAATTATTAGTCGAACGATTGATATTGCAGCTGATAATTGAGTGTCATTATGGCCTAGCTACACTATTAAACTCTTTTGCAAAAACAGTTGTTTTCTTTGCTCTATCTAGAAAAAAAAGGCCAAATGCAAAATGGCCTCTTTCCCAAATTAAAACATTTTTCCCAGTGGGAGGCATTAATGTTTGGTAAGCAAAATATACGTGGGCCAAAACCGGTTCAAAAACGCTTTCTTTCGAAGATGCAAAATTGGCTCCTGCAACACATCAGTGTTTCTTGCCCAGCTAAACTGGAGAACATGTGCGTCTGAAGCGATGCCAGTTCCGCAACAACGTTTCATGGTGTAGCCAAACTTTTAAATATTTCTAGAAAAGGATATTATTCCAGGATTCACCTGCTAGATTTTGCGCTTGTGTTTAGGCAGTTTTGGTATCGTTTGCCGTTATTGTGCTCTCAGCTCATGATTATTTCCTTTTGGTAGAGAAGCTCCCCAAGAAGATAGTTGAGTCAAATACTTACTTCAAGAAGATGATTCTCCAACGACGCTTCAATTTTGATTTATCAACTGAGTTAATAAGGTACGTTGGCCACCGTAAAGAATTTCAAATTCAAAGTTAGCTCTTGATTTGGAAGGGAGTTCTCAGTATGAAATGTGATCAAAATCGATTATAGTCAAAATACTCAGCGCGTTCCGCTCATTATTTAGGAATGATTTTCATTAATCGGGAACCGATTGCATCATTGGAATTAAAATTCCATTTTTAAATTGAAGATTGAAATCTTCCAACGGTAGACTCATTCGAAGTAACCATGTTGATTGGGTTGTTACTTACATAAGCCGAAGGTTCACACGCGAAACACGAAACCGTTGGCGGCTGTTGGTTTTAGATCAGTGTACCTTTACGGCCAAGTGGAATGTCGCATTTCGCCAATAACTTTTCTGCTTCGGCGTTTCTGCATTTCAGTTTTCGCTTTTAGCTTTCGGCATTGCGAATTTGGCATTCGGTATTTCGGATTTATATTTCAGCTCTTGGCATTTCCCCGCCTTTCAAACTTTCGGCATTTTGGTTTTCGCTTTCAGTTTTCGGCATTTCGAATTTATCTTTATCGGTCTTTTCAACATTCGGCATTTCGAGTTTAGATTTCAGCTTTCGCCGTTTCGGATTTAGACTTCAGCATTTAGCTTTCGGCATTTTGGATTTCGATTTTCAGCTTTCCGCATTTAGGATTGCTTTTCGCAGGTTTAGTTTTCAATTGGATTTTCAGCTTCCAGGTTTTGGCTTTGGCAGCTGTTTAGTTTTGATTGACACCTTTCACGGCGAGGCAAGAAATACGTGGAATAGGAATGGACGTGTGAATTGTGGACAGTGGATGACAGACGAATTGACATGCATATGAAAAACAATTTATCACAAGAACGTCAAGCCACCAAAGGGATGGAAATGTTACCTTGCAGAATGATAACACCTTTCAATAAAATGACCGAAAAAATGTCTCTTTATATTCAAGGGGCTATGTTACAAATGTTATTATTGCTATAAGATAGCTTCAGTCAGACACACGGTACTTCAATCAAAGGAACGTACAATAATGGCTTAGTTTTGTTTAAAATTATTCTACAAGTTTTCCGACACTATAAATTTTAAAAAAAATTTAAAAATTTAATTTTTGTTTATAAATTTGTTTAAGGAATAGGAAATAATACGACCGCAAGCGGTATATGAAACTGGGATTAAAATAGCCTGTTGGAATAAGGAAGCTTTTTGAAATCTTTGTCGGAGTTGAAGACCAAATTCAGTAAATCGCACCTCTTAAGTGAACTTACACCAGGCTGAATGGCTCGGCATGGTAGAGTTTCCCCTCACCCCAACATAAAAAAATACGCCTCAACAGAGGATTGGGTGGGGGGGGGATGGGCAGGGGAAAATAGGGGGTAGTGATCTGGCAATCAATAGCCAGTGCACGTTAAACCTGAATAGGACATGATCAAAAGAAGAAGCAAATGGCACAACTTGATTTAGACGGAAATGAGAAAACTTGCTGCACGCAAGATGGTTTCAAACAAATTTAATGTCCATCAGCATACATCATTACTGCCTGACAAAGCGATCGTGCGTTCAGAGTGTTATGTTAATACCGTCGGCAGATGCACAGTGTTCTTCTTAATCTCTAAGATCTGGTCACATACAATGTTAAGTTAATTAAAAAGCGAAGCGCATGTTCAAATATTGCCAAATCTTCGTGCTTTAAATAACTGTTTCCTAGATTCTACTTAATCTGGTCTTAATGCGAGAGGATCGATTCCAAAAATGCGCATTGTGTGTGAGATTACCACCCCTCTCCTCCTACATTCTCACATTTGGGTACGAGCTCTTCAAGTATTTTGACTGCACGGTTGGACTGTACCGTGTTCTCCAATGGGACATACCTATGTCCAGGAATTCTATGAAAATTCCAAGAGTTAACATGCTGCTGAAGAGGGTTATGACGTGTACATTGTCAACCAAGAAATTCAGAACTACGTGACAGCATCCTCAAAGTCGAATACTTCTTTCGCCTGAAAAGCAAGGAGAACAGGTTTTACAGGATAATTGATCCTCTGGTTTATTTCTGGCCGTCTGCGTCCCGCCACATAATTCTGTGTTGACTTGGTACGACGCCCTGGGGGAGGGGGGGGGGGTTGTACTCCGGACTTCAAGTGATGGGGAAGTGCGACGGATTTTTTGGGCGGTTGAAATCCACAGTTTCGGGATTTTTGGGTGAGAAAATTTTGCAGTTTGTAATAAAGACTAATACTAGATCTGGGAAAGTTTGTATAAAGCGATAGTATGATAGTTAACCAAACAAGCACGACCGTTACAAAAGTACTGTTGTTCTTCGTTATTGTCATTTAATCCCTTCTGGGTACTTGTAAGCTCCAAAATTTAGTATGGTATTTTTTGGGGTTTCACTTTGGAAAATGAAATTTGATATACGTGATCCGTGATTCGTTGTTTTTTTCAGGCCTGTGAACTGTGCCAAGCCCCCCCCCCCCCGCCCCACGTTCTTTGTGCGACCATCATTTTGGTCCAGGGGATTTTCAAGCCCATAAAATGTTTGGGGTTTTAATTTATGTCCTATTTGCACCTCCCCGTCACTTGAAATCCAGAGTACCCTCCCCGGGGTCTGAACCCCCCCCCCACCGGGGTCTGACGCCAAAGCGTTCTCCTTTCGTCAAACCTGCATTCTTTAAAACGTTCCTGAACAAACACTTGTCCATGGTCCATTCTGATATTTTCGAATTATCCGTAGCGGAGCACTATTGGTCTGAGCAAATGATGATAAATACGGATGGGGTCCTTTACGGACAAGATAATAGCTCCATATAAAAATCTTCAGCAACCGCCGACAAATATCACGTGAGTACACGCATAGGCTTGTGCAATTTTTTCGTTTTGATCAAAATAGCCTATATACACAAAATAAGAAACAAAGTAAGCCACTGGGTTTGTTCCAATCAAAGTGTCCCTTGTTCTTGCACTGAGTGCATTACTGTGCCACTCGTCTGCAAAGCCGCGGATATTCTTTTCTGGCTGATGGGTCTTGAGGTGACTCCTAGCATGCATAACACGTACACTGCTAGCCTCCCACGCAGTCGTTTTTAGGGGAGTCATATTACTCTTATGGGGAGGAGGGTAATACGACTCCCCTAAAAACGACTGCATGGGAGGCTAGTACACTACCTTCTGAAATATATCTTGAGATGAGGGGGAAGGGGCATTTTGACATTTTCCAGTTATCTCTTCCTGCCCACCCCTATGTATAATCAATGAACGGTCCCTTATCCCTCCATTGAGAAATCTAGGATAACCGCCCATAAACTGTCACGTTTTGAGTACAATGGAAGTCTTTCTTGTGAAGCAGAGGAAATAGCACTGACGTCTGCCCTCAGCGCATGCTAACCGTCCACCGTCCGTTGTCTTTGGCAGTCCCGTCCAGATCATATTTTTACACCGAGCAATAAAAGACGGGTTAAGACAGAAAGGTCAAATATTAATGAAAAGAATATGATGGTATCAACAAGGTAAATGGCAAAACTGATAATCTGAACTTTTAATGCCAACAGCCAAAAGCTGAAAATTATATACCGAATGCCGAAAGACAAATGCAGCATGCTGAAACCAACAACCCGCGTGGATGATGAATGCTAAAACCCGAAGGAATGCCATAAAGCAGCAATAAGAAATAAAGATGGAAAATTAAACTGAAAAGCAAAATTCGGATTACAAAAAAACCAAAACGTTAAAAAGCAGAAGACGGTAATCCCTGAAAAGAGAAAAGCGGAGCGAAAATACGAAATAAAGACAGAAATTCCATTTGGCCGCAAAAGTACACTTATTGTTTCAGTCGGTTTGACTTTACGAGGAATTTTTCTCAATTTTCAGAAACTTCTCTTGTGCACTTACAGCACACTTGTTTTTTTGAAATTATTCTTCACAGTTTTATAACAGCAGACTATTTCTTCACGGATAAAAGTATCTGCGATTAATATTTTGTTGAGCGAACATAGATCAGGTCAGACACGTCCGGCAGCCAACAGTCTGCTACTTGCACGTGAGCATTCGCCTGATGTTAATAATAAACCAGTCAGCATTCCTTATTTGGAAAAAGGCTACCGTTGGAACACTACAATATTCAATTTGAAAGTTGAGTATTGCAATCCATTCCCGATTAATGAAAGTCATTCCCAAATAATAAGCGGAACGCGTTGAGAATCTCGACTATAAAATTCGATTTTCGTCTTGAAATAAAAATGAAGGGTGAAGCAAAGCGCAGCTCAAAGACACCTTTCTTGGCTTTGTGATTCTTTTTTCTGATGCACTGTAAGTCTTTAAATATAAATCTGAATCATGTAGTTGTAGTTACCACAGATATTCGGACTGTGTTCGAAAAATAGTTTTTGGACTGATCTGACCCAACCGGGAAGATTTTGCTATGTCGTTGGTTTTGTAATTCTAATATACGGTTTAACATTTGTTTTTTCTTAAAATATGGCAAACTGAGATCTTTCTGAATACTCAATATGTAGCTACTAATAGAGTGGCAACAAAGATACATTGTTTATCCCTCTAGGCAATTTCACAAAAACAATGAGAGGTGTATATTCTACTATGTTCTGGCTACAAAAGAGTAGCCTTTATGGTGCTATAGACGAGTTGAGACTCATCAGATAAGACTGTCGACTTCAGCATCCAAAACAAGGCTTTTTAAGAGCGCCTGTCTGTAAAAATCAGACAAAACCAAATTTTCGTGGCAAGGGTGGAAAATTCGATTTCTTTCATATTTTAATGTTAGATAGGTTAGGGTATAACTAAAGTCCCTGGATACTTCAGAGAAAAATGCAAATAACGAAATTCCGTTAAAATCGCCATTTGAAGTAGTAAACTATTACATCAGTTTGAGGCCTTCGCGTGCAAAACCAAATCCCTCTGTCGTCTTTAAAACACTCAAATCAACTTTTGCAATCTCTCAAGAGCTTCAAAAATGATTTTTGGTAAAAACTGCGTTGTTCTTTGTGTCTCAAATAATTTAATTTTGAAAGTATACATTTCTCATCAGGAAAAGTACATCGTGAATTAAATTATTTTTCACCACGTGCTAAACCTTCAAATCGATTCAGCTTCTGGCTGTTGAATTAAGAAAAGATGTTCTCAGGATTGCTGCAAAAATTTCTTTGGGCAAATGATTGAGAGCGACGCGAGAGCTTTTCCAAGTTCGTTAAAATGCAGGTTATTTGACCCTTCCTAGCAACATTCCATTCGCGAGTCACGCACATATTTTAACATGTTTCGACCCATATGAGATCGAAAACGTCGAATAAAAAAACAGTTCGAAATGCCCTAACCTCATTTGCTGTAGAGGACAGGTCCAGAGGCCATTTCCGTGTGATTCTCTTGCTGTTCGTCGTATTTTGGTCCTGCTAATGACGTCCAGCGAATACCGCTAACTAGGTCAATGTATTGTATTAAAAACGGTCGAAATGCTCAACAACAACCTTTCTTGTAAAACTGTTGACATCTTTCGACACTGTGACATCTTACTCAACGGTTCAGTTGCTGGTGAGTGTTGCTTTGTAGTTGGCAGTACACAAAAAGATTTTCATCACTTTACACACATGTCGCCGCTAACGTGGCCAGAGTTCTATGTAGGGCCGCGTCACGCAATGCAAATCATTGGAATGGACATTTGTACTAAGGGGGTGGGGGAAGGACAAAATCTGCACTTCTCCTTTTTTAAACGGCTCAGGTTTCGAGAAATTGGAAGAGCCAGTAATGGACCAAAAATACGAAACAAAATTAGTTGTACATTTAGGCACCTTAACCTCCCGTGCCAGAATGCAGAAAAAGTAATCACCCCTCGGCGTGAGTTGTACGCATGCAAATAACAATGTTCGAACCCGAAAAAAAAAGCTAAACAAGGGTACGTGTACTAACTGAAGTTAAAAACTTCTTCAAAACATCGAGTCCAGGACATTAGAATCGTTTTTATTGAGGAAATTGCGATGTGTCTAACTAGTTTGTTTTTATTGTTTCGGCTTAGAGGGGGGAGCTTGGAATTTTTTTTCACAAATGATACATACATGCATGAACTGCCTCGTGACACAGAAGACGGTTGTTGTTTGTTCATTTTCTTGTCGGCGGAGTTTGTGGTTACAACCCTAGACTAATCGAAAGTGTGAAACGGAAATTGTTCCTTTACTTTCATGCACCAGGAATACACAGGCCCGTAGCAGGGAGAGTTAAAAAACATTACAATTGAGCCAAAACAAATTAACGTGCAACAATCAGTCTTAAATGCTGATTCAAAACAAAGCCTTAATAATTTCACAACCTTTAACAGGGTTCGACGTCTCTTGAGTCACTAGCCACTGGGCAAGTGGGCTTCAAAAGTCTACTAGCCCACTGCACATTTCAGTCGCCCAGGTTCCTTAACAATGTCTTTCTTCACACATATCACCTTGACGCTGGTAGTATAGCTTAAGACTGTGAATTGAAGGACATTAATACCTTTAATAGCTGAGTGACTCACGCTGTGTATTTATGCAAGCTTTAAGTGCATTGTTGTAAAACAAATCTAAAGAACAAAACTATATTGATCTCAACAATCGAGTGACAAACACTAAGTAAACGTTTACGAGAGCTAAGTACAACAGGTCCGAAATTCATAGCCTAGCTGTCGAAATGTTTGAATTTTAACAAACCTTGTAGCTTTGAGGATACTGTTTTAAAACTGATGCTACAAATCTGGTGGAAGTTGCCAACAGCAAACAGCTTTTTGACCAATTTTCAACGAACGATGTCTCCATAAAGGTGTCCTTTTTGACGAAATGGACACAAACTGTGGCATTGTGAATAGTGTTAGTATACATCTGAGTCTGTATTTTCAAGTGGGGGGGATTTGACAAGGCCAACCACTAGGTGAAATGCCAAATTTAAGCAGAGTTTAAGCAATACTAAACGGGCATTAAATCTAAAGATCAATTTAATGTAGCGTTAGGCGACCTAAATATGACTTAAACAAGACTTCATATTTAAGTATTGTTTAAGATGTTCCAAAATTCATGTTAAATTTGTTCCATGATTTAAGCTATGTTTAATAAATGTTTAATGAATATTAAATAACGTGAAAGATTTACCTTTAGTTTAAGAAGACTTAAACACGACATTAAATCTGTTAGAAGATTTAGGCAAATTTAGGTTTAACTTAAATAACATTAAATCAGATTAATGATTTAAGGCTATTTTAAGCCACATTTAACGTAACACGAAATCTCTCACAGGATTTAAACTTACTTTAAAACAACATTAAATCAATGTAGAGATTTAGGATCGTTTTAAGTCTAGGTAAACAAAACATTAACCCTTTCACTGCTGACTTTTTACCGTTAAGCGGTTTTTTGAGTGCTGTGTTGGCAAACGCCATTAAACTTTGTCACAAAAACGTTTCTTTACAATTAAGCTAGATTTTAAACCAGACTCTGTTGTAAATTGTAAAATATTTTGTTTTAGCGCGTGCGCATAGGCCAAATTCACAGAACGCGTGAAGGCTGCGTAAAGGACATGTTAAAGGGCAATACAGATACGTAAAGCACAAAAATGAAGATGGGTGTAACTAGCGGTTATTACTTGTGAAAATAGAGAGCGAAATGAAATTTTTACGTCTCATCATTCATTCAAGATTTCCTCGCTGTATTTTGTCTGGCATTGCTGTCAATACATCACGGCTCTTTAACGCCGTTCAGCGAATCTTTACGCACTGTTATTTATGCTTTTTACCATTCTATATCCTTCTTAACGCGCGATACATTTTCTAATTGACAGGTTATTGTTTGCAGAAGACAGGCAAATATGAAATATAAGGTGATTTTCCCGTTGTGTTTTGAACGGCTTTGCTGAATAGAATTTACGCCTCTTTCAGCCCATTACGCATCTTTAAGCACCGTTCTTTTCGCTCTTTATGATTTTTTTACCCTTGATTACGCGCAAATTTTCCATCAATTTACAGATTATTAATATAAAGAGAGAAATGAAATATCTGTGTCCATGACAACTGTCATAACATTTAATAAAATCATGACGGAAAGTGACTTGTCAGAGAGAAGTTAGCAAAAACTCATGCATTGGGTTTTTGATTTGTCACCTTTCATTTAATCATGTCATTTTATAAGCAATGACTAAAGGAATGTTAATCTCATCGTAAGGCAGTTGATGATGGATCTGATAACAGAAAGCGTCTTAGTGTAAACTTCAATTCGTCTTTTCACGTAACTTTTCACCCTCCGGCGAAATTAAAACACTGGTTTCTTGCTTAACCTCGTCAATAAGGAAAAAAATTGGGTGAAAAAGAAAAAAAATTGGGTGGAAACTGTTGTAGAAAAAATTAAATGGAAATAGTTGTCTCCTCAAAGCGCAGCTCTAAGGGAACTGGAAACGAGATGAGGCGGCGGACTTGATCAGCGGTTTCTGTGCTGGCGTCACTTTCTGCCCCCCCTCCCCAGTCATTCCAGCCTTGCTACGGGCCTGATACCACAAGTCACAAGTCAGGTTAGTTTTAGCTGAACAGCAAGGTTTTTTGTTTTTTTGTTTTTTTCACAACGAACGCTTGAGTACAATGACGATATGTCCCAACCATCGTGCAAAACGTGGAATAGTGTGGACCAGAAGCTGCCGCACAAGGGGCACGGTCTCGGGCCACGGTAAGGAAAAGGAGACTGGCCAAAAAAGTAAGAAGGCTGGGGGAAAAGGGGTCTAAAGCGAGACTGGTTCATTTGTAAAAGATGGATCGGTTGAATGTTATATTGGACATGGTCTGATTTTAAATATGATGCCAGTAGCGAGAATTATCAGTTAAGGGCAAGAGGCTTGATGTTTTTCTGTTATGATACACACATATCCATTATGATAAGTATGGCGGCTGCTCTGAGAAATCTCACTCACTGGGAACCTGTCCCAGTAAGATTTCAGGAACAAAACCTCGTTTTTTTTTACCATGGTTACGTGTCATATTCCACAGTCTCCAAACAGCACTGGCGTGCTGTTAGAAAACACACTCATTTGTCAGGACACACTAATGTAGACTAACTTCGATCGCACCCATTTGTCATGAATAGAGAACGTTTCCTGTCCAAAACTCCATCCATCAACTTCATCCAATACCGAGCTGACTTCCACTCCTGATATAACTGTGCCTTGTGCTTGTAACAGCTGAGAACCACCAGAGCACACCAATGATCATGGGTAGAATCCCCGCTCGTCAATTAACAAAAGGGAGCCCCTTTTAGTTGTAGCTTTTCTGCGTTAGTTGGGTCTGTTTTGCACATCTCAGCTGCAAGCTTCAGTACTGACGGTTGCAATTGAGTTTCAGACTACTAGGGTAGCCAATACAATTTTCAATGGTTGTAAGAACACTGGTAATAAGTAAGAAAGATACACAACGCCATTAAAACCAAGAACAATCCCTGCAATTAACACTGAATGTTGTTGTTGTGTTTTGCCCTTCCCCTACCCCCTAAAATGCCTTTGATACGCATTGCGTGACAAACCGAATACGCACTCGGCGCCATCCACGTTTGGCCCCAATTTAGCAGTCAAATCTGGTATAATGCTTTTGTGCTCTGCAAACTGAGCAACTCTCGTATTAAATCAACTGAAGCATTGATTAAGATGCCATAGTGCAGAAAGATGCCGAACGCTTTATAAGAAAGTTTGGTGTCGTTGAGCTGTTCGACTGTTTACAACACATTGACCGAGTTAGCGGTGTTCATTAGACGTCATTAGCAGGACCAAAATACGACAAACGGCAAGAGAATGACACGGAAATGGCCTCTGGACCTGTCCTCTACAGCAAATGAGGTTAGAGCATTTCGAACTGTTTTTCTGTTCGACGTTTTCGATCTCACATGGGTCGAAACATATTAAGATATGTGCGTGACTCGCGAATGGAATGTTGCCAGGAAGGGTCAAATAACCTGCATTTTAACGAACTTTGAAAAGCTCGCGTGTCGCTCTCAATCATTTGCCCAAAGAAATTTTTGCAGCAATTCTGAGAACATCTTTTCTTAAATCAACAGCCAGAAGCTGAATCGACTTGAAGGTTTAGCACGTGGTGAAAAATAATTCAATTCACGAAGTACTTTTCCTGATGAGAAATGTATACTTTCAAAATTAAATTATTTGAGACACAAAGAACAAGAGTCAAAGATTGCAAAAGTTGATTTGAGTGTTTTCAAGACGACAGAGGGATTTGTTTTTGCATGAGAAGGCCTCAAACTGATGTAATAATTTACTACTTCAAATGGCGATTTTAACGGAATTTCGTTATTTGCATTTTTCTCTGAAATAAAAGGATATTTTGCCAAAAAAAGTATCCAGTGATTTTAGTTATACCCTAACCCATCTAACATTAAAATATGAAAGAAATCGAATTTTCCACCCTTGCCGCGTTATGTTTGATTTTTACAGACAAGCGCTCTTAAGTTAAGAGGTAATCAATACTCACATATAGCTATTTTAACTAGTTCATGAGTATACGAAAGCAGCTAAGTCTTCGTTTCACTATGAACACGAGCTCAATCTCAAGCACAAGAACTTCAGTAGTCAAATGGACCGAAACGGACCAACTCAAGCAGGGAGGCGTGAACGCAAGGAAATAAAAATGTTTGTCTTTCCTTTTCTCCGTATCTAATCGATTTTCGGAATAGAAATGGGTCCATCGAATCCAGCTCAGGCCGAGCTTATTGATTCACTTTGGCCATTAGAGTTGACTTTGTTTTTTGCAGTGTCCGAATGCAACCTGTTTAATTAAGGATTGCATAATAGGGCCGTACATTTATTAACTTCCGTTAGCCCTTTAAGAACTATTATCTTTATGAAGATGGAAAACCCCACGAGTTCAAGTAAATTTAAACGCAAGAAAATGGAAATTTTAATTTCTACCGAAATTATGTTGACCTTACCATTACCACAATGTGAGGAAACTAAAGGTAAGAATAATTTAAATATACCCTGGGTGTCAGAAGTTTCTTTTGCGTTTGTGTTTTCTTGGAATAGTCGTCGGTCGTACTGGCACTAGGCGAAAGCGTGAGGTATTTTATGAATGTTTTCCAAATCAGTTAATTCCCAAAATCAAGCGTGGAATGCTTTCTACACATTCACAGTCAAAGTAAGCGATAACAAAGCGATAGATACAATTATTTTATGAAACAATGGCGGGTGTATAAAGGGCTAGCCGTCATCACGTGAGACTGATCAGACGATCGGAGGCTTCTCGGATAATACACTCCCGGCGATACGTTACAGTGCCCACATCAAGATTCTCAAAAGTTGTTTGCAGATAGGAAATAACTCTAAGGTCCGGGATTGCAGAAAAACGCCTCACACTTATTTGCATCTCATTGGATAACAAAAGAATAACAAAACAGCACATTTGTTATATGCCTCGTTCTTTTAAACTCTGAATTAATTTTCCGCAATCCCGCACCTCACTCGGAAATAACTAGTTAGTTGTAATGCAAGAAATCTGCTATGTGTTACCCGTGTTTTTACGGTAAACACGAGCACAAAAGCAAGCAGGCCATGCAGGCTTAAGTGTTTTCGTCAAAGTTGAAAGCAGGCGCTGAAGCACCGAAGCGTAAGCACAGTACAAGGAAATAAAAACGTTTGCTCCTTTTGCTTCTGGTTTGTTCAATCCGTGATCACTGCTCAGTGTTGATCAATTGAAAAACAAATCGTCAATTTGAACCTGTTGACTTAGATTGGCTGCTGGAAATATCGGTAGTTTAAAGTGTACACTGGCCCATCTGAACCTGTTCCAGTTACAGAATCAGGGCATACTTTCATAGTTTTGTGAATGTTTCAGGAAGTTCACTCAGAAACGTGCTTACACTGGCTGAGTTAAACCTGTTACCTAAGTGATCCAATGTGTAGATGACAAATCAGTGCAGAGCGTTTCGAAATCAATCGATAAATTTTGATACTCCATCCCAGTTCTTCTAAGACAATTGCTATTTGTATAATTGGTAGATATGAAAATCGTTGACAGTCAATAAAAAGGTTATGAAGTCCACCTCATGGGATGTTATAAATTGGAAGCCAAATGATTGAGACCGCATCTGATTTTGACTATCATTAGCATCACATAAACTAGTAAACTCTTTTGCAAAAAATAGTTTTCTTGTGTGCTTTAACTAGAGGAAAAAAATGTCAGTTTCAGAATCAATTTTTTGAGAGACGTTTCCTGCATGGCTAATGTCTGGACAGCATATGTTTAGCAAGCAAAATACACATCTATGACCCAAAAATGTTTTTGACTTGATTCAAAAACGTTTTCTTTCTTTCGGGATGCAAAATTTGCTGCAGTGAGACATCAGTGTTTGTCGCCCAGCTAAACTGGAGAATATTTGAGTCTGCAGCAATGCCAGTTCCGCAACAACATTTGTTAGCCAGGCCTTTAATTTTTATTGGAAAATGACATTATGCCAGGATGATCCTGCCAGATCTTGAGCTTGTGTTTGTGCTCTGCAGTTTTGGAATCGTTTGCCGCGGAATGCGATTTATGGTACCTGAGATCCTTTATGAAGATTGAATTGTTTTCCACGCGGCTACGTCACAGAGATCACGTTGTATTTTTGGCGCATATTCTCAAAACAAAGTTGAATTACCATTTTTCATATACGTCAAATGGTCCGTGAGCTCCAGCGTTACTTTATTATTTAAACATCATCGAGATAATTTTTAATAGCAAGATTTTATATGTATTTTCCGCTGGTATTGAGTAGATACAGTTCATTAGCAGGTTCTGTTCCTGCTATTGTAGTACACGCCTTAAGGCGTGTCTCCAGGGAATCTGTGATTGGATAGTTCTGGTATTTAAGGTTCTGCAAGAGTTAATCGATTCCTCTCGCTCTCGCTTTCCACTCTGGCGTTTGCTTTTTGATATCACTGAAAGGGAAATGACTGCACCAGGACAGGAGTCGTCTTAAGAAGAAGCTGTTTTGTCGGGTTAACAAGAAGCGCCGAACCCTCAAGGACAGCGTCGAGAAGCCTTCCGAAGTCCGAAAGTTAGTCGTTGAAGGACAGCACCTAATCAAGAAGCACCAAAATTTAATAAAAATTGCCGATAGAAATAAAGGCGGCTGGCTCGTAGTTCAAGAGTACGAATCCGATGATCTTGCCTCCGACTCAGAAGATTAGAAAAAGCTTCGCAAGGCGAAAGTCGCAGCCAAAAGAGAAAGAAAAGAGGCGTAATGCTACAATGCTGTCAAGAAGTTTAAGTCTACTAGTGATTCTCAGCTTTCTCGCAGTAAGGTCTTTTATCTTTTTACTTTGTGAAGTCTCGCGTGGTTGGATTGCCTGAGCTTCCAACCATCAATCAAGCTGTTGTGATTATGTTTTCTACAGTATTTAAGCGGAAAATAATTTACGTTCGTTTGAGCAAACGAATTAGAACGTAAATGTATTTTCTGCTGGTATTGAGTAGATACAGTTCATTAGCAGGTTATGCTTGTGCTACTGTAGTGCACGCCTTACCCTTGCGAAATAACTCTGAGAATTCCTAGGAATTCCTAGGAATATCCTAAGAATTCCTAGGAAAAAATTCTTAGGAATTCTGAGAATTCCTAGGAATTCCTAAGAATTTGAGGTGTGAATTTTCACGGTAAATTTGGACTTGGAATTCCTAAGAATTCTTAGGAATTCCAAGCTTAAATGGTGCTGACTTGAAATTCCTAGGAATTCCTAGGAATTCCAACTAAAAGAAAATCAAAGATAGAATTCCTAGTTATTTTCAGAAATTCCTAGGAATTCCAAGGAATGTTTGAGAATAACTGGGAATTTTTGGGAATATGTGGGAAAAAATAGGAATATGGTCAGGAATTTGTGGGAATAAATGGGAATTTCTTAAATACTGTAAGTGGGGGAAACATTAGAAACATGCCGAAATGGTAACACACACAAAAAAAACAGCTGTCGGACAAGATACAATATCCCTTAATTTAAAGGTCAGTTGCTGATATTTAGAAAAGACAAATCGAGGGTCTGGTTTTTTAACCAGGCTTGGACCGGGGCAAAACCCTGGTTTCCCCGGGCTCTTAGTACAAGGGCACATTCAATTTACCTCAGAATGTCTGTTTTCAACATATGTTTAACAGGAGTTAAATGATAAAATTAGTTCAATATCATTTTGTAGCCTACATTTTTGTTTATGAGGCAAACTTTTAAATACAATTCAACAATCATCAAGTACCACCTTCACTGATTTTACATGTAGGTCTTATCTGTTTTGGCTGCCTTTAGTTCACTTGCTGTTAACAATCTTCTGAGTTCAGTCCTCTGATGGCCTTATACATGTACATCTAGTCCTTGGGAAAAAAAATCAAAATTTTATATAAATTCTAGACCTGTCATACACTTAACATTATTTAATAGGTTGCAGTGTTAATTTTAATAAAATATAAGGTAAATATGTGCATGTACAGGTTGTGTTCAAATTTTTCTTTGGTTTAAAAATATTATTTTCAAATCAGTATTTTTATTTCCCTAATTTTCTCAGACTCATTGCTAAAATCTCAGGCAAAGGAAAATAAAAATTAATCTGGTTTGAAAATTTTCAAACTAACGAAAAATTTGAACCACAACGTACATTTACAATTACAGTTGAAGTAGCCAACAAAACAAAGTAAACAGTCAAGTAGTGGGTTCCAAAGATGTGGAGGCCTGAGTGGCACACTACGAAAGAAATCTGAAGCTAAGCTCTCACTTGAGTGACATCCACATTGCTTTAGCATTACAGTGATAGACCATTTCAAAACCTTAAATACACTAACCAGAAAAGAATTTTCTGATACACCATAAAAGAACATGTACATTGTAGTTAGTGAATACATGTACATGTCATGGTTTTCACATGTTCATTAATGAGGTTCTCAAAATTCTCAAACTAATATGTTCTTATTGAATGAGTGAGAGGGTCAGACAGGAAAATGTTTGGATTAAGGTCATGGCATATCGACCAAATGCAGGAGGTCTGTGTGCCATGCCTGAGAGCCAAACACATGGTATTTTACCATCCACCTGGACCTGTGAGTGTAGATGCAGGTATTGAAATGGAATAAAAAGCTGAACCTGAGGTGTTCCCTTTTACCAATCAGGAGCTCTAACCACTTTCATTGTACAGAATGTAGCTTACACATGAGTCTAGAAGTGAGCTATATTGTAGGTCATTGCTTACAAGGTCACCATACAGTGCCCTCCAAAATGCCCTCCAAAAACCTACACGAGGATCAAGTTTCATTTCATGAAATTATCACAGACTCTATGAAGCTTGTAGCAGTTGACATTCGACGACGAGTTTATTAGATTTGTGAAAGGAATACTTTATGCTTCATGTTGCTACTGATTGCCATTGAACTGCAAAACGAAGATTAGATTCTGTGTAATTCACGATCCGTCTCGTTGATTACGATCGAGTCTGTGCGAGGTGTCCCAGTCTCAGTCTAGGTAGTTTGTTTGTTTCGAATCCCTTGTCAAGGTGAGCAGTATACAGGCTGAAAATCGCTTGAAACGGGAAAATATTTTTGATATCAAGGCGATGCCAACCAGGAGTGTCCTTGAGATATTTTGATTGTCCACAAAAAATTGTTTTACACATGGGCTGACCAGACTTATGGCAGCATAAAATCACCTCGCATCCACCTCACTTTTCAGTACAGCTTAGTAGCGCAATTTACACAAAAATTTTTAAGACGTTGAAACATAATCAGCAAATTTTAGGAAATTAGTGTTTTTCGTACACGAAGTTAGAAATCGGCATTTTAATGTGCGACAGGGCTAGAATTCGAGTCAAATTTCGAGCGATACAGAAGTATAGAAAGAAAATTGCTTATCTCAATTACAGCGATACAAAGTAGGAAGAAATTTCTTATCTCAATAATATTAGACTTGGCTTCTGTGTCGGTAAGAAAGGGCACAATAGAAATTAAACCAAAGGTGCGAAAATCAATAACAAAAGCGAAACGTGTTGAAAGAGAATGCGTTGGCTAGTGCGTTGAAAAAATGTACCAATGTGTTGTGAATGCGTGCGTGTGAATGCTTATTTCTGAACGGTACTGTAGTACAATGTATCATGTAGTTTAGCTGGAGTGCAGAAGGTCAGGGGTTTGACTTAAGTCAGGGATTACTTACTATAAATGTTCTGCTTGCTACACGCAACATGTTGAGCACATTTCTAAAATTTTTAATATGTTTCATCCTGGTTACTCCGCCATCTTCAAAAATATATTTATTTTGGTTAATACATGATCAGTCTCTGTAAATACAATATTTACAGTAGCATGGTGTTTGTTTCAGGTACTGTTCAATCTTGTAGTCACAATGTACATGTAGTCCACTATAATCTACATGAAGAATTCATGTCTTAATAATTCAAGCAGTTACCACAACTCCAAACTCCGTGCATGTAATTTTGTCATAATCCCTGAAGAACAGCCTGTGACCCAAAGCTTAATTACATCTTACAGGTACTACCGGTATGTTTAAGGAAGTTGCCTCCTTTTGTTACCGCGCATACATTCTTCGCATCTCTGGATATTCGGGTTTCTTAAGGAATTTGCCCCCTAATACAAAGATATTTTTGCGCGGCTTATGGCTATGTGGAAAAAGCAGATCGTAGCAAGGGCTATCAGAATCCAAAAAGAAAATTGGGTGTCACCACGCATGTTTCAGACATAATTGAGCTTAAATCTGGAAATAAATTTTGCCATATATTCTTCGTATTTTAACGCTTTTTTAGAACTATGGTCGCTTAATTATCTCTGAAAAAATGCGTGGTTACCCACATTTTTCTTTTTGGATTCCAATAACCCTTGCTAAGATCTATTTTCCCCCATATTCAAAACCTTTAAAAAATACATCTCTATTAGGAGACACCGTCCTTAAATAAAACAGATCTAAGCAATACAAATTGAAGTGTTACAATGAGGATTATAATGTATACAGGGTTTTCAATAAGGGCCGGCAGCCGGCGAAACTCACCGGCTATTCCACATGAACTCACCGCCTATTTGATTGAGAAATTAGCTCATATTTTACAACTAACATGAGAAACATTTGCCACCAAACAAGAGCCTTGGATCGGCCAAGATTTATTCATGAAAATCAAGAGGATCTTGTCTGAATTCTGAGTAATTTCAGCGACAATTTGTGTTTCGTGTTCTGTCCAAATACCCTAATTCTTGCTCCAGAATGCTTGAAATGGATCCTAAGAGGCCCAAATTTTCAAAATTTTCCGGGGGAGCATACCCCCGGACCCTCCTAGAATCTTGCACCTTCGCCGCAAGTAGTTCTTTCCCCGCCTACTCCTAAAATTTTGCCACCTACTCAGATTCCTATTGAAAACCCTGGTATATGTTTTGAGTAACTTACCTGATCAAGTGTGATGCATTTCTTTGCCATGTACAATGTGCATCAATAAACTGTTTTGCTGTAGAACTGGGACTGTCTCCAGGGAATCTGTGATTGGATAGTTCTGGTCTTTAAGGTTCTGCAAGAGTTAATCGATTCCTCTCGCTCTCGCCTTCCACTCTGTCGTTTGCTTTTTGATATCCAGCCCACCCTCCCGTTCAGAGTTTATTTCCAAAAAATTTTCTTCACGGCTTATGCTTGTTTGTTTGTTTATTTTGTGTGTGTGCCTGTTTTAGGCCGTCCAGAATACGCTGCAAATCCCAACCGTTGCTACCGGTGCAATCGCTCAGGACACTGGGCTAAGGACTGCAGTTTCATGGTGGACTGTAAGTATTTCCTCGCAAACGCGTTGAAGCATGGGAGGAAAACTAATTCTTTATTGGGTAGTAGTAGATTCGGTGGATTGGTTTTAGCTTTGCTTATGGCTTTTTCCTAGTCTTGTTTCATTTTCTTAGCAAGAATTTGAGTTTTTGTTTTCCGTTTTTGATCATCGTTTTGTGTACCTTCCTTTTTCTTTAGTGGAACTTAGAAATACGGGACGCTTGTCATCAAAAGTTAACAGCGAGAGGGGCACTGGCCCGAGTTGATATTGGACAGAAAGTTGTGACCGCTTGCCATCATGGCCCTGGCAGGAGGGCACCGCTCTTGGACTCTAGGGTTTTTGTACTATCTTGTGCTATTTATACGGTGCACGTTCTTCTATTATCGTTATCCTTTTCTCGTTGCAGATGTTTGATGCTGATAGTCACTGGAATCACCTACCCACTAGGGTCAATCCAGACTTGAAGGACTTTCCCTCGACGTTTTTCAGGTCTAAAGCTGACTCCACAGTGAAGAAATATAAGAACAAGATTCTAAAGTTCATTGAGTGGTGTAATTTGTCCAATGTTCGGCCGGTGCCTCTTTTTCCCTTCTCTAGCGTGCTCATCAGCTTGTAATAAGCTAAACCTGTGTCTGTTAAATATTGTTGCTTGTCGAATAAACGTCAGTTTGGATCGCCTGTGCTTCCAACCATCAGCTGTTGTGATTATGTTTTCTACAGTATTTAAGCGGAAAATAATTTACGTTCGTTTGAGCGTAGCCAATTAGAACGTAATGTTTGGTTCTTATAATAAGGCTTTCAGCTCATGATTACGTCCTATTAGCAGAGAAGTTGGGGAGCTGGGGCGAGTAATGGCGGAGTGATCTGACGTTCCGTTAACCCGCCTGCTAATCTTCCAAAATATCACGTAGCAGATGGCCAATACCCTGGTGCAATTTGTTCGAAAGCGAAGGAATAGATCATCCGGTAGTTCTGTTGACGATAAAACGAGTTCACCAGATTCAAAAAAGCAGAAAAACGCTGTGTTATCAGTCAGCGACGACGACTTTAGCGACGAGATCACGGCTGCTCTCGAACTGACAAGCGATGTATAAAGCAAAAAACTCGAGATGATCATCAGCAAACTGGAGAAACTGGATTCCATTGAAAAGCTCGATTAAAAACAATGAAGCTTCCCTCGCAGCCCTTGAGGCCAGGACCGAGAAATTGGAACTTTTTGAGGCGTCCACTACGCAAGATCTTAAAACGGAGATGAAGTACAACAGAAAAGGAATGCAACGACAAATTGGTTGTTCTTCATCACAAGTAAAAGGCTACGAATCCAAAATGGAAGAGCTTGAATTGACCAAGGATCTCTACTCTACCGAGGCCTATTCGAGAAGAGAAAACATCAAATTCACAAACATGAGAGAGTCAACCACCGAAAACGAAAAGTAAGAGGACACAGAGGCAGTATTAAGAAAATTCTTGGAAGATGAGCTTGATTATATGAATGCCTCAACAGTGGAGATACAGCGGGTTCATCGCCTGGGCAAAAGGAGATATGAAGATGAGCTGCGACCAATTTTAGCGCGTTTTTTCCGATACAAGGACTGCGAGGACATCTTCGCGTTGGGCCGCCGACTCCAAGGCACTACGTATCAAATGTTCCAAGACCTACCAGCCGAGATTGTAAAGCGACGAAAAGATCAAATGGCCACTCTCAAAAAAGCAAAAGAGCAGAACATCGCCGCATCTTTTAGCAGATCCCAACCAGATAAACTATATATTCGTGGTAAACTATGACCTACTTGAAAACCTCTAGTTGTACCAGGCGAATAATGAACAACTCCAAACTTGCTATAAATCCATATCCTTTCATTTTTTCTTAATCTTAGCATGTGGGGAGGGGAATAGCTGTACCAGATATCTTTTTCGTTTTTCCTCTCGTTTCTTTTCGGGTGCTTAAGCTTTCCCGCATAAGAAGCCTATATACACCTGGCTGTAATCAGTACTCCCCCGGGCTGGATTAGATTTTATTTATTTATTTACTCTTTTCAGTAGTCTGTGTATTGTGCCGATATATGTTCGGCTTTGTTAACTTTCTTGGTAATCTTCTTTTAGCCCTATGTTTAATTTCTATTACACAGTTCTGTCTTCATATTTTTTCGCTGCGTCCTGTTGGGTTCTGTTGTTTATTTTGCAGAATTAGAATTTTTCGATATGTAAATTGCGGAGTTTGCAGAGCTTTAACACCACGGCACGAAGGAATTCTTTTTTTACGCAACTTCGGACAACAGCCATGGCTCTGACAATAGCTTCTTTAAATGTCAAGGGACTTATGGACAACCTTAAGCAAAGAGAAGTGTTTAAGAGGCTCTGACTGTAAATATCGAGAATCGGCGGACAAGCTCAGAAAATCGGAAATCCTGACAACTTGCCAGAAGAACACTTTTGGGGAGCTATCTTCAAAAATATTACTTAAACCTTCTGGAATTCTATTGTTTTCGATAATTCGGAAAAAACGGTTTGCTTAATTAATTATGCAAAAATCAGGCTTAAAATTAAACAAATTGAATGTGCTTGCTTTTAAACAATTTGCAACGCCAGAAAACAATTTTAATTTTAAATGATAGCAATACTCTTCTACTTTCTATCAATAGGAATTGCTTGGAGTTTTGCTTTATTGATATGGTTTGGTGGTTCTTTGAAACAAAGGCATTTTGCGCCCTTCGGAAAAAGGCAAAAATTGGGTAACTTCAGAGGCTTAAAATGGGTCTTGGTATGTCTAACTTTAAATTAAAATAAACGCTGTGATAAAGTTTGGCCCTACTACTATTATGATATGAAATAAAAAATCTGGGAAATTCAGGCTCGCGCTGACAAAAGGAAAAATTCGCGGACCAGTGTTGCCAAAATTTGCATAATCTGCATTACAGGAAAAAACTGTAATGGAAGCACTACGCGAGATGTGACGAATCGTTTACTGTAACTATTTTCGGATAGTCTTTCTACTAGATCATGTATTCACTGGTATCTTCATTTATCTTTCTGAAGAATTACGAACAAATTTGGAAAATTGTTGGTGAAACTAGAGTGCAGTAGGTGATCATATTTTGCCAGATATCTATACTCTGCAGCTTCAATAGCCTTTCTTTGTTATTTGCAGTTTCTTTGGGAAAATACTAAGGTTATCGTAAATCCAAATAGTATCTATTACAAATCATTAAAGCTGCGTACGCGTATAAATTGAGAGCTAAAATGGCCGTGTAATCACTGTAAAGTAAGGAACACAAAAGTACCACTCAAAATAATCTAGTCACGCAACATCACTGCACGTTCATACAAACGTGATATTTTCTTCAATGAAAATCGTTCCTCCAAAATGTGAAAGAGCTCTCAGCGATCTTGCAAAGTAAAACCAAACCATCTTTCTTGGTATTGATATCACTTAGATATACAGCTGCATTAACAACTCATAAATACATCCCCCTTTCAGGACGTCCGGGGTTTATGTTATTTTAAACATTTATACAAGTGTGATAATTGATAGAAACAGCACATATTTTGACAAATATGTATAAATCATAACAATAATGCACTTTTGCTTCCTGGCTGAAACAGCGACATTTCAAAAAGTCGCCCAGAATCTTTTAATAGCCGTTTGAAAAGAGCGATCGAGTCACGTACACAGCAACATACTACTGAACGTTGCAGTTTTCTTTTCTCGAAGCGGAAAGGTGTCATATCTATACCAAACTAATTCTAGACTTGCCTGTCAGAATTTCCGTCCTAGTAATATATCAGCTTCACATGACAGTATACCCCAAACACAGGGTATTCGCTGGAGAACTAGCCATGCATGCATAAAACAGCGGCCAATGTTGGAGACCGCCTTTAAAAACTGCCATAAGTAGTCTGACAAATCGACAGAAAATATTGACGTGACACCGGTCACGCAACAGCTTGTGTAGAACTTTTAAAACTTCTTCTCCTTCTCTTTAGTTTTACGTAGAAATAGTATAAGCCCAAAACAATGCAAAAATAGATTGAAGGAATGTTTTAGTTCATTCTTTGTGTGTCTTTAGTAACTAAAATCCCCTAAATTGAGGTCGCCCAAATTATTCATTTCATTCATTTCATTATGCAAATTTTGGCAACACTGGTTCGCGAATTTTTGTTTTTGTGAGCGTGAACCTGAATCGCCCAGATTTTTTTATTTTATATCCTTATGGTAGTAGGGCCAAACTTTATCACATTGTTTATTTCAATTCGATATTAGACATACTAAGACCAATTTTAAGCCTCTAAAGTTACCCAATTTTTGCCTTTTCCCGAGTTACGCAAGAACCACCAAACCATATAAATAAAGCAAAACTCCAAGCAATTCCCATTGATAGAAAGTGGAAGAGTGTTGCTGTCATTTAAAACTAAAAATGTTTTCTGGCGTTGCAAATTGTTTAAAAGAAAGCTCATTCAATTTGTTTAATTTTTAAGCCCGATTGTTGCGTAATAAATTATGCAAAACCGTTTTTCCGAATTTCTCGAAAACAACAGAATTCCAGAAGGTTTAAGTAATATTTTTGAAGATCGCTCCCCAAATGTGTTCTTCTGGCAAGTAATCAGCAGGATTTTCGATTTTCTGAGCTTGTCCGCCGAATCTCGATATTTACAGCCATAGCCTCTTAATTGGCTTCGATCAAAAAAGTATCCAATTTATATGCTGCAAGAGTGTCATTGCACTGAAAACACGAATCCGGTATGGTCTGCAGAATGGGGATACCAAGCTATCTTTAGCACTTTCAGTAGCAAAAAAAGCAGGTTTAACAACAAGTTCAATTTCCAGATTCAAAAACTCTTTGTTGACCCCTCTGGACGTTTCATTATATGCGACATTCAAGCAAATTCGAAATCTTTAACCTTGGCGAACATTTATGCTCCGAAAGAAGATAGCCCAGCCTTTTTCCTTGATTTTTTTGACCATCTCTCAAACTTTAATTGCGATGACATTGTTATTGGAGGTGATTACAATCTAGTACTGGATTTAGAGATAGACAAAAGAGGCGGCCTGTTCAGAACAAATCAAAACAGCGTTAAAATCGTGAAAGAATTCTGTGAGAAATTAGTTTTGGTAGATGATTGGAGGATTCTCCACCCGGAAAACTCTAGGTACACGTGGAAGAAACGTCGCCCAAGTATACATTCTAGGCTAGATTTTTTCTTGACAAGTCAGAGTGTGGTCAACAATGTAACCAACGCTGACATCAATCCAGGATATAAAAATAGACCACTCTATGAACACGTTAGACTTCTCCTTACATTGAAATCCCCGTGGGCCGGGTTTCTGGGAACTAAACACATCGCTCCTAATAGAAATTGACTATGTTAACCAAATTAAGTCAATCATTGAGGAAACGGAGAACGAGTATAAAGACGATGAGTCGGTTAACCCCTCACTGCTCTGGGAAATGATAAAGTTAAAAGCGTGCGAAAAATCGCTATTATATTCCAAAATTAAAAAGAAACAAACAAAACAACGGCAGGCAGCACTAGAACAAACGATTGCCAGACTAGAGGAGGAAATGGACCACAGAAAAAACACCGATATTTACAGCTCGAAGAGCAACTCAACGAAAAGAAAGGAAAATGATACAGTCCTTCGAGATGACGAGCGGGAAGCCTGTGAAGGGCTGCTCACGGAAAAAGAATGCTTAGAGGCACTAAAATATATGGAATCAGAAAAGACTTCTGGGACTGATGGATTGCCAGGGGAGTTTTACAAAGTTTTTTGGAAAGATATCTCCTCCATTCTTATCAGTGCACTTAATTTTGCTTATGAATCGGGCCAATTATCAACAACACAAAAAAGAGGCATTATTAAGCTTATCCCCAAGAAGGACGCAGACCCTTCCCTAATAAAGAACTGGAGGCCCCTAACCCTTCTTAACTGCTACTATAAAAATCGCACCAAAATCAATCGCTAATCGCTTGAAATATGTTATTCCCAATCTTATCAATAACGACCAGACGGGCTTTATATAAGGTAGATTTATAGGAGAAAACACCCTCCTTCTGGAAAGTGTCATTTGTTTCGCTAAAGAGAATAATATTCCGGGCCTAATCCTGTTCCTCGATTTTGAAAAAAGCCTTCGACGCACTAGAATGGACTTTTATTAGGAAAACTCTCGAAAATTTTGGCTTTGGTGAAGGGATTATAAGCTGGATAAACCTTTTTTATCGTTGCCTAGAAAGCTACGTTTTGAATAATGGATGGGCAATCAATTTCTTTGACATACAAAGAGGTGTTGGACAGGGCTGTCCTCTCTCGCCTTACTTGTTCATTTTATCAGCCGAAGTGTTGGCCAAGGCTATTCGTAAAAACAAAAAATTGTTGGAATTCTGGTAAACAACATAGAGATCAAATTGAGCCAGTATGCAGATGACACAACTCTTACTCTGGAGGGGTCAAAGAAATCTTTAACCGTTTTTCTCGAAATGCTAGATGATTTTTACGAAGTGTCCGGCCTCAGACTCGACGACACAAAAACTGAAGCGTGTTGGATCGGAGGTAAGTGTGGTAAGGATCCAATTCAATTCCCGGGGAGAAACTTTAAATGGCCCAGATATAAAGTTAAAGCTTTAGGTGTGTGGTTCTCGATCGACCCTGAAGAAACAGCGGCTTTAAATTATAACGAAAAGGTAGACAAAGTGCGAAATATTTTGAGGTGTTGGAAATATCGAAGGTTAACCTTATTTGGAAAAATTGCAGTTTGAAAGAGCCTAGTTGCTTCTCAACTTGTCTACATTTTGTCGCCATTACGTACTAATGAGAAAGCAATTAAGGAGGTCAACAAGCTGCTCTATACCTTTCTTTGGAATGAAAAAGGTGAAAAAATCAAACGAGACATCATGGGCATCATGATAAATGACTACTCAAATGGTGGCCTCAAGATGATTGATATACAGTCTTTCAACAAGTCCCTAAAGGCCACGTGGATTAAAAAAAATTGGAAAAAGGGAAATGGAAACTTCTTTTTGATGAAGAGCTCTAGAAATATGGAGGCATATACCCTTCATGAGTAAACTGAATAAGGAAGACAAGACTAACCTAAATGTCTCAAACTGTTTCATTAGTGAGATTCTGTCAATTTGGTCCGAAGTTAATTTTGAAGACCGCATCACGCCGGAAAACCAATTTCATGACCAATGTCTGTGGTACAATTCACTCTTTAGAATTAATAAACGCCCGGTTTTCTACAACGATTGGCTCAACAAGGGTATCAGAACAGTAAGGGACCTGAAAGATAGACACAACAACTTCTTATCTTTTACCGATTTTCAGAACAAATACAACCTCCCCACTTGCCCCCTTAAGTTTTATGGACTTCTCTCTGCAATCAAATCCCTCTGGGGCAAATGCAAGGGCCTTTGTAATCAAAATCCCAAATATGAAAGCCTCCCAGAAACTTTTTCAAAATCTAACCGTGCAAGCCGTCTCATATACGCTAAACTCATATCAAAGAAATCCATTGCGCCAACTCAAAATCAACAAAAGTAGATTAAGGATTGCAACGAAGACGACAAAGATTTCGATTGGCGTAAAACCCACCTGCTAGCTTCTAAATAGACAAAAATTACAAGACTTTTATAGTTCCACCGAAGAATAGTAACAAACGATTTTCTAAACAAAGTTGGACTAAAAGACAACTCAAAGTGCTCCTTCTGTGGAAAAGAACAGCAGAGGGTACGGCATCTCTTCTGGAAATGCTCTAAGGTAGTCGTCTTCTGGAACTCCTTAACCGCGCAGTTAAATGGACGCAATATTATTACGGACAACTACAAATTAGAAATCTCCGTTGCGCTAGGACTGAGGCCGGACTCTTCAAACCGCCATCACCAAATTAACTTTTGCTGTCTCTTAGCTAGATGCTACATCTGGATTTGTAAAGAGAAAGAAACTGCTCCAAGAATAGAAGGCTTCCTAAAATACCTGAAATCTGCGTACGATATCGAGGTTAAAACTGGTGCTGAAGTACCAAAGAAATGAGGGATTTTGAAGTCATTTTTCTAGAAAGTGCTCTCCTCTACCTCCCTTGCAAGAAGTATACTTCATTATCTTGCCAGTGTATTGCAAGTTCTGCTACTTAAACAATTTCTTCCTTTATTGACTGATTCTGTTTTGCCTAGCACCTTTTTTAGTATACTGCGTTACTTTTTTTGCTACATAACGTAGCTTGTGTGACGCCCTTTTTTAGCAGCTTGTGTTTGTTGTTTTGATATTTGTTACTGTCTTTTTTGTAAACTTTCTGTGTACCTTAATAAAGCATTATATAAAAAAAGAGAAGTTGACCAAGAACATAATTGAACAAAATACCTCGAAAGAGATTTTTCTCCAACAACAATTAAATTTCAATATATTAACTAAATCAACAAGGTACTTTGGCAGCCGTAAAGAATTAAAAAAAAATTGACGTTTGGAGCCTTCGTGCCTCGTCAGAGTGAAGGAGTAACGTTCAAAACGTCAGCTTTTGAATTCTTATAAGGTGGCTAATTTATCTTATCAACTCAGTTGATAAATGCAAATGTTTGTGTTTCACTTCCCCGCCGATGCAGTGCCACCTGACAGTTTCTTTAGAAATTAACCCCTTTCTCCAATTATGCCACTCACTCGAGTTGTACAATAGTTCGTAGGCAAAACTGTAGCTGTGAACGTGCATACAACGAGATTTTGATAAGCGAATGAGAACCGTAGGAGTCAGCTAACCATGAATAATTATGAATTATTCCACTAGTGCGCGTACGATTACATGATGACGAATGACCAAAGAGACGCGTGAATCGAGGTGGTTAAATTGGGTAATCGTTTCTGAATACTTTTGCCCTATTTTTGGACAAAACATTTTCTTTCCTAGAAAACTTTTCAACTCTGCAGCACTTAACATGGCATCCAATTTCCTTATAAGTTATTTGCCGACAACCTGTGTTTGGTGAACTAATCAGAAAGCTAGAGATTGAGATTGAGACTTTAATAAAACTGAATTACGTTTTCGAAGACTGAAAAGGGGGGGGGGGGGGGGGAATCGGACCTCTTTTTATTTTTTGTGAGGTTACTTCAGAAATAAAGTTAGGTTTTTTTTGTTTGAAAAGGCATTCTCAGCATGTGAATGTTATTAAAACTAATTAAATTCGATTATGCTCTTTTAAGATAACAATCGTACAGGCGTAAAGTCTTTATTACTAAAGTTGTAGCTATTATTAGGGCGATAACAAAGGATTCATTGTTTGGTCCTCTAGGCAATTTCAGAAAAAAACAACGATAGGTGTATATTCTATTATATCTTGACTAAAAAAGACTGGCCTTTATGACACTAGAGACAAGGCTGAGACTCATCGGATAAGACTCTCCTTTCAACATCCAAAACAAGGCTTTTAAGGTAAAGAGGTAATCAATACTCAGTTACAACTATTTTATTTAGCTTATTACAAGAAAGCTGCCAAGCTTGTTTTTACCATGACTGCGAGCTCAATCTCAAACACAAGAACTTCAGTAGTCAAATGGAAACGGACCAGCTCAAGCGGAAAAGCGTAAACACAAGGAAATGAAGATGTTTGTCTTTCCTTTTCGTCGTATCTAATCGATTTTTGGAATAGAAATGAGTCTAACGAATCTAATATTCAGACGGAGCTTGTTGATTCACGTTGCCATTACAGTTGACATTTTTTTACAGGGTCCACCTGCAAACAGTTTAATTAAGGATTGCCTAATCAAGCCCGACGTTCATTAACTTCCGTTAGCTCTTCAAGAACTATTATCTTTATGAAAATGGTAAACATCCAAGAATTCAAGTAAATTAAAACGCAAGAAAATAGAATTTTTAATTTCTGACGAAATTATTGTAGCCTTACCATTACCACAATGTGAAGACACTAAAAGAGAAGGTGAGAATAATATAAATATATCCTGGGTGTCAGAAGTTTCTTAAGCGTGTTTTCTTTTTCTTGGAGTAGTCGTCGGCCGTACTGGCACTAGGCGAAAGCATGAGGTATCTTATGAATGTTTTCCAAATCAGTTAGTTTCCAAAATCCAGCCTGAAATGCTTAAATTACAGAGTCACAGTCACATTAAGCAATAACAAAGCGATAGATACAATTATTTTATGAAAACAATGGCGGGTGTATAAAGGACTAGCCGTCATCACGTGAGAATGATAAGACGATTGGAGGCTTATCGGATAATATTCTCCCGGCGATACGTTACAGTGCTCACATCAAGATTCTCAAAAGTTGTTTGCAGGTAAGAAATAACCAGTTAGTTGAAATTCAAGAAATTTGCTATATGTTACCCCAGTCTTTACGGTAAACACGAGCACAAAAGCAAGTAGACTATGCAGGCTTAAGTGTTTTCGTCAAAGTTGAAAGCAAGCGCTGAAGCACTGAAGTGTAAGCACAGTACAAGGAAATATAAAATGTTTGCTCATTTTGCTCCTGGTTTGTTCAATCCATGACCACTGCTCAGTGTTGATCAATTGAAAAACAAATCGTCAGTTCGAGCCTGTTGACTGACATTGGCTGCTGGAAATATCGGTACTTTAAACCGTACAGGCTCATCAAGGCCAGTTACATAACCAGGACATACTTTCATAGTTTTGTGAATGTTTCAGGAAGTTGAAACGTGCTTACACTGGCTGAGTTAACCTGTTACCTAAGTAATCCAATGTGTAGATGGCAAATTAGTGCAGAGCGTTTCGAAATCAATCGATAATACTCCATCCCAGTTCTTCTAAGAGAATTGCTATTTGTAAAATTGGTAGATATGAAAATCGTTGACAGTCAATAAAAGGTTATGAAATCCACCTCATGGAATGTTATAAATTGGCAGTCGAAATGATTGATACCGCACCTGATATTGAGTATAATTAAGGCCTAGCAAAACTAGGCGTCTCTATTGCAAAACTAGTTGTCTCGTATGCTTTTGCTAGAAAAACATTATTCCAGAATCGGTTTTTTGAGACACGTCTCCTGCATGGCTTGTCTGAAAAGCATATGTTTAGCAAGCAAAATATACATTTCATGACGCAACAATGTTTTGACTTGATTCAAAAACGTTTTCTTTCTTTCGAGATGCAAAATTTGCTTCAGCAAGACATCATTGTTTGTCGCTCACGTAAATTGCAGAATATTTGTGTCTGCAGCAATGCCAATTTGATTCCGCAACAACATTTGCTCACGGTTTAGCCAGGCCTTTCATTATTATTAGAAAATGACTTGCTGCCAAGATTATTCTGCTAGATGTTGAGCTTGTGTTAGGGCTTTGAAATTTTGGAATCGTTTGCCACGGAATTCGATTTTGTGGTATATAAGATCCCTCATGAAGATTAAATTGTATTCCACGCGGCCAAGTCACACAGATCTCGCTGTGTTTTGGCACATATTCGCAAAACAAAGTTGAATTACTATTTTTCATATACGTCAAATGGACGGTGCGCTCCGGCGTTACTTTATTATTTAAACATCATCTGGATAATTTGTAATTGCATGACTTGATTATTCAGTTCGTATGATAAGGCTTTCAGCTCATGATTGCATCCTATTAGCAGAGAAGTTGCCCAAGAAGATTATTGAACAAAATACCTCGACAGAGATGTTTCTCCAACAACAATTAAATTTCGATTTATCAACTAAGTTGATAAGGTACATTGGCCACCGTAAAGAATAAAAAAAAAAATGACGTTTGGAGCCTCAGTGCCTCGTCCGAGTGAAGGAGTAACGCTCAAAACGTCAGCTTTTGAATTGTTATGAGGTGGCCAATTTTTCTTATCAACTCAGTTGATAAATGCAAATTTTTGTGTTTCACTTCCCCACCAACGCAGGTCCACAGTTTCTTTACGAACTAACCCCTTTATTCAATTATCTCACTCACTCGAGTTGTACAATATTTCGTAGGCCAAACTATAGCTGTGAACGCGCATACAACGAGATTTTAATCAAAGTTAATGAAAACCGACTGAGTCAACTATCCATGAATAAATATGAACAAGAAAACCTATGGTTTATCAAAGGCGGCCCCTGTGTAACGTTGAGACTGCTAATAATGCTAGCAATACAAACACAGCTATTAAATCAACTAAATCGTAACTACAAAATAAATACTAGACTGATGGTTTAGGATAAAGTTGCATTGTCATGTAATGCAATCCATTTAAGATAAGAACGTTTCAAAAAGTTCACAGTTCAAGTCTTCCACTTGACATTTGTATGTAATCTTGATTAAACATCCACGGAAGCCAAAACAACATTTCGTCTGGTCAGTTAAGTTGTGTTATTTTTATTCTGGCAACCCGTTCAGCAACACAAGATGGTTTAAGTAGTCCAAAAAGTAGCCTTAAATTTTTCATGAGTTTGTACCTCTTCTCAACAGTCTTCTTTATCGTCTTCCTCCACCAAGTTTTTGGGAAGAAGCCAACAGACAGCATACTGGCGCGAGTGATTATGTAGCCCCTTTTGGAAGTTAGACCTCCCAAACCATTCGATTTTACAAAACATGAAGGCGAAGAATGGCCTCGTTGGTGAAAAAAAGATTTGATCTTAGATACATTCACCGCTAATAAACGCTAAATACCAACAATAAAATCCCAACTCAGAACCGATAGTCTCTCAACCCCCCACAATTAGCCCTTCGTATACTGTCATGATCTGTCACCGTATTCCCTTTAAAAACAATATTTAACACTTATGTCCGGTATTTGATAGATTGGATTTCCATCCTGATAAAATCTATGCGTATACGTCATTATAACATCAAAGCCATTGTTCAAAAGGCCGCGTGACCCCAAGGGGACAAAGTAACTGACGGACGACGACGACGAAAATGAAAAAAAAAAAACCGTCCATTTTACGAGACGGCACGACGTGCCCGTATGCACGTTGGCCGCCTAATTATTCAAGAGTGCGCGTTGGATTACGTGATGACAAATGACCAAAGAGACGCGTAGGATCGAGTTGGTTAAAGTCACCTCATCTCCATTGTTTTATTGAAAACTCAAATTCTGTAATCGTTTCTGAATATTTTTGCCCTATTTTTGGACAACATTTTTCCTTCTCAATAAAACTTTTGAACTCTGCGGTACTTGAAATAGCATCCAATTTCCTTACAAGGCAAAAAGCAGAGTTATTTGAACCAATCAGAAAGTTAGAAATCCAATAACCGGGATTGAGAATTTAATAAAATTGAATTATTTTTTCGAAAGACTGAATGGAGGGAATCGGACCTCTTTTTATTTCTGTGTAGTAACTTCAGAAATAAAGTAAGTTTTTTTTCTTTTTTGTTTGAAAAGGTATTCTCAGTATGAAGTATTATCAAAATTAATTAAATTCGATGATGCTCTTCTAAGATAACAATCGTACAGGGGGAAAATCTTTATCACTAAAGTTGTGGCTATCATTAGGGCGATAACAAACGATTCATTGTTTTGTCCCTCTAGACAATTTCAAAAAAAGAAAAAAAGAAAAGCAACGATAGGTGTATATTCCATTATATCCTGAATAAAAAAGACTGGCCTTTATGACGCTATAGACAAGGATGGGAAGGCATCGATTAGACTGTCGAACTCAACATCTGAAACAAGGCTTTCTAAGTTACGACGTAAACAATATTCAGTTACATTCTATTTGGGTTACCTCACAAGTAAAAGAAAGCAGCTAAGTCTTGTTTTCACTTTAAATGAAAGCTCAAGCTTTAAGCAAAAAGGAGTCCATCGGACCAACTCAAGCAGTGAAGCGTGAGCACAAGGAAATGATCATGATGTGATTTTCTTTCCTTTTTGCCGTCTCCAATCGATTATCGGAATAGCAATGGTCTATCGAAACCAATCTTCAGATCGAGCTCGTTGATTCATTTCGGCCGTCAGAGTTATCAGTATTTTGTAGCGACGTACATCTGCAACCAGTTTAATCAAGGCTTACATAATCAGGGTATACGTTAATAGCGCGCGGAGCCCGCACTAGCGCCCAAGCGGAACACCATTTGGTTGTGACGTCAGCGTACGCCCGTACGCCCGTCCGTACAGACTCTGGGGCAGGGGGAGGGGAGTCCCAAGACAACCCGACGGGGGGAAGGGGGATGCCATCTTTTCTTGGCGGGAAATCGCGCGGTGCTTTTGGGCAACCAGCCTTTTTCTTACGGGGAACCTGGAAATTTGCATGACGACCGTCACTTTTGAAAAAGGGTTTTTTTTAAAAGCTTAGCTTGTTTAGCAAAACGATTCAGTTCGACAAAAAAAGGTTTAGAACTTGAAAAACAATTGCAAATAACTATAAATAAAAAGGATTTCATTTTTGTTGTCGTTTCTGTTTTTTCGGGCGGCAAGAGTTCGAATCCATGAGGGAGAACAATTCTTTTTTTTCTTTTCATTTCTTTTCTTCCTTTTTTTTATTGGTAATTACTTTTAAAAAAGATAAGTTCCAACAATAAAAGATGGTCTCCGCTTTTAGGCTTGGCTAAATCTATATATTACTCCCTCTAGCTCCTTAAGAACTATTATCTTTATTTTGTTTAAAGTGGGGGTGGAAAACGCTAACAAATTCAGATAAATCTGAACGATGAGAATCTATACTTTTTAAGCCAATACATTAGACTTCAAAGTCGATGGAAATCGATAACGGACCTCAAAAAACTCTTCATTTGCAGTTGATAATTGAGTAGTATATAATAATTATATGGACATACCCCTGAGGCCTGCCTCGAGATCATAAAAAGAAAAGTAAACTGATGTGCTATGTCTTTGTGCTCTTATAATGGTGTGGTTTATGCTAGCGTACTTTCTCCGGGCTTAAGTATAGAACATGAAAATTAATTTTGCGTTCTTCAGTAGTTGAACTAAAATGGTCAGGTTATTTTTTTAGTCATTACCCTCAGGCTAGCTACCTTTATCGCCACGATGAATGCCAAACTTAATTAAACGCTTAAACTGAAAAATTACGTCAATGAGGAAAACTGAGCGATGCATGATACAAAAAATTCATCGTGCAGAATGCGTTGCGGACGCTCTTTGAAAAACCAGAAAAAGAGAAGAAAGGGGCTAAATTGGCTCAGCTAGTAGCGTTGGTAAAATTCGCTTTTATGATTTCCAGAAGTCATAACTGAAACATCCACGCGCGGCTTTTTGAAGAGGATTGCTGTATCTTTCATTTTGTCTTTAAACGAATGAGTTTTACAAACTTTTAGACTATCCCTTTACGCTTGAAAATTCCAAAAAAACCGGGTCTTTCTCGTGTGGAAGCCTCTTTCAACAGCGATTTTCTTGAAACTTACACCGATTTCCAAATTTCCACACGCAATTTTGGAACTTATTCAAACTTTGTTTTCACGTTTTTTTGTTGCACGGAGATATTAGCCTTTCTGGCTACTGAAAATTCGTGTGTAAATGAAGTTCGTGTTATGTTATATGTTATGTAGACTGGTCTTTTCTTGAACAGAATCCTTTTAAACTTTAAAAATCGGTGAAGAAGAACCACTATCCCTTTCAGTTTTAAAATTTTAAGTTTGAATAAGTTCCAAAATGGCGCGTCTTGCCCCTCCGAGCTATTAGAGACCTTACGATACGAGGACGCCGACGGCAACTGCGACGTCACCTTTCATTAACGTACAACTGCGCATGCTCTTGCTGTCACCTCGCCGTTGCCTGCTCAGGGCGCGAACGTCAATGAATGAGTTTTGGCGTTGTGTGAAAACGCGACTCCTGTGCAGTGTCTGTGTGTCGAAAGAAAGCGTAAACAACGGCATTTCTGCCAAGAAATGGCCAAGGAACCAAGGTAATGTGACATTTTACCTATATTTTATTTCATTTGCACTAAAATAAGCGAAATTTAGTGTGAATTGGTGAATGATTTCAGAATACTTTGCTTTCAAATTCTTGAGTCATGATAACCCGTGGGTAAATTTCACTCTGAAGTGGGATTTGTCTAATGGTGAAGCTAGAAGTAAAAATGATTTTGTCTTGGTTTTTTTCGTTGTCTTGTTCATTCCTAAGACTAAAATAGAGTATGGAATATCGGGATTTTTAGGAGAATTAACGTCGTACAACAGCAAGCTTTCTGTGGCATCGATTAAATTAAACGCATAAGCCAGAAGAATGGTGTCTCTTACTTTTGGCATGATATCACCGGCAAGAAGTTAACGAAACTCTCAAGTAATTAATACAAAAAGCTTCACAAAGGTAGGAAAACTCGCGTTGTTCAAGATCTTTAATGTAAACTTTTGGAAGGAACGCCAACGGCAACTGGCGGCCTCGACCTAGTTTCTTTATGTCGCCGTCGCCGTCGCTGTTATCGTATCGTAATGTCCCTGGAGCCCACAAGTAAGCAACAATGGTTGTCAAGACTATAACAATACCCTATTCAACATTTCTTCCTCTTAACAGCAAATCAAATTGTGGTCAAGTGAAGGAAACTTAGCCTGCGTACCAGGCGTAAACAGGGAAGGGAAAGGGGAGCGAGAACGCGGAAGGAAAATGGGGGACTGGGGGCTAGGGACGAAGAAACCCCTGCTGCAAAGACCCCATTTTTTCATCTCCGCCCACTGATTTTCAGGTAATCTAATTAAGTTAACTGTCAATGCAACCACCAATCAGAAAAAGACGTGCGCCTTTCTGTATGACTGACTTCACGCAAGAATTCAATGAAGCGTCTAAAAATAAAGCTAGAATGAGACTTTTTCATATTTTTTTTCGGATAAAAGAGCCACTTTTATTGAACAACACTGAATTACGCTTATTTTCGAAATAAGAGACATGACGCTTTTCAAAACGTAAAGATTTACAAAGATAAACCCCTCTTTGCTTCTGAAAACCAAACGCGTTCAATTTTCGCTTCTAGGAAAGGTGAGCTTATTTTAAAACACGCAAACGAAGAACCGCGATACATTTTGAACAGCACTTACTGACCGAACTGCAAGTTTTTCAAAAGTTACACGAAAGCTATAATATGAAGAATTGGACAATTAAAATAAATATTTCAATACAAATTTACAATCAAAAATGTAATTTACTTTACCATGGATTCCCTACAAAGTCAACAGCTTGAGTGATGTCTTGCAACGGCAGATTTCTCTTTAAAACAACCGTCTTTTCCCAAAGAATAATTTCTTCACTTTTAGTTCTCTGTTCCACTGTTTAAGGCGTCGAGCGTTTCTTAGGGCTTCTTCTTCCGATTTATAATTTTCAAAAGGCGAGTCTTGACTCCAATAACAGGATATTTACACTGCCTTGAAATTCACGCGTGAAACGGTTCAATGCGTCTTTGAAATCTTCTCTGACAATGACAAAATCTCTTCTTTCTAGGACCGTATCCCTTTGGCAAAACTGCTAAAACATCTCTTTCCTTTAGAAGAGCTCTAACAACCGTTTCTCGCTCTGGCTTCAAGACAATTTCGCTACCTGGCCACCATTTCAAATCTTCTAACAGTACGTCCTCGTCAAATAACTTCATTTCCGTGAGACTTGCTGTCACAAGTTAACTAATTAGAATTTTGCAGCCGCTGGCAGCCGGAGAAATGAAAAGAAAGGGGTCTTTGTGGCAGGCATTCCCTCATCCATAGCCCCCAGTCCTTCATTTTTTCTCTCGCGTTCTCACTCCCCTTCCCCTTCCCCGTTTATGCCTACCATGCAGGCTAAAGGAAACTGAAATATTTATACGCTTTAATGACAGGACAAAAGCATGCCGCCGGATCGAAATGCACCAATGAATACCGCTTAGACCAACGGACATTTGACTAACAAAAGACGGACCAAATCAAACAATAGCGCGCTCCGTTCATTGTTTAGTTTGATGCCTACATCATGATAATGAGCATCGCCGTGCGTTCATGGCAACTAATGAATTAAGCTCTTTCTAAGCGTTTTTGAATAATAACGAGCGATCTAACAGATCTACAAACTTTCTTGACCAGGAAGCAAGTGTCTCGAGAACAATAGGCATTCTGTGCGATGCCGAGCATCCAAAATATTTTCTCATAACTGAGCTGAAGGATTGCGTTTAATAAAAATTATTTAAGGTTACTTTATGATCGATGAGCTCAAGATATTTTTTTTAATCACGTAGACCGACCTTGAATAATTTGAGCAGACGCGCATGCTCTCTGTTTGGCTCTCTAGGCTATCAGGTCACAGATTTCCTACTAGTAAAGAGGAGTCAACTAAGTAAGTGGCTGAGATTAATTAGTAATGTTTCTCGTCATTAGTTAATAAAATAATCAAAAGGTTATTTTTACAAAAAAAAGATTACGCGAGGAAATCTTTTTCATTATGACAGGGAGTTTTCTCACACGGCAACCGACTTTCCGCGTGCACACGCACTCGGCGTGCAGATGATCTTCGCGCTAAATAATAATAATAATAATAATAATAATAACGATAAGCATTAATTTAAACAGGATGAAACTAATTACAGCAAATGTGATGTGATGGTGTGCAAGAAAAAATACTTCTAAAGCAATAAAATTAACTAGCAATTAATTCTAACCATAAAACTTCTGCTTTACATTCCCAATACGTTTCTTTAAACCAAGTAAACTGTGAGCAGCTCTTGTGCTATTGTCTAAGGAGTATCACAAGGTAGCAGCCTGATGAGAGATCGATTTCTTTAAAATATTGGATCTTGGCTAAGGGATGAGAGGTATCAGTTCTTGGTGGATCGGATCTTGGCTTGCTTGTAAGAGTGGTATGCTCTTCTTAGGTATAACAGGTTACACGTTCTCATACGAATGGAAATAAAAAATTAAGTCTCCTTGTCTTTTTCCATTACAGCGGTATGATGGAGAGGGAAACAATTGTCATTTTGAGTTCACTTGTCCTGACTTCCTGTAAGTATTTGTTTTGTTTTATAGTATTAAAGTATATTTCATTATTTAGTCCATGAGCCAAATGGTAGAAAAAGGTCGGATTGGTACCGCTCGAGGTGACAAATGCTATCATGTATTTTATTAAAGCTTATCACGTGTAGTCTCAAAATACATTTGATAGCAACGTTGTCATGGCAACTGTAGGGTGTCACGTGACCCTGATGAGATATGCCTTGTATAGTCAGCTTAGTTGACTGTAGTTCGCTGTTGTTTAATCTATCTTTCAACAACTGATACAATTGGGCAATTTGTTTTGTGTTAAGATGGTATTATAATGTAATTGAACGCATACACAAATTTGTATCCTTCACTGCATTTCAGTCAGTGATATCGCTGTGAAAATCCCACATAACTGCAGAAAAATTATCTTTATACTTTGTATCTATGTTGCTCAAAATCAGAAAAAAAAACTTAATAAAAAACTACTAAAAACTGTAATTTTTATTGTCCTTGACTGTTTACGGCTCCTTTTACAATTTTCTTGACTGACATTTTAGTTTGTTTGTTCCTTTTTTATAATAAAATTGTTGTACTGTACGATCGGGTACCTTAAGAAAAGCGAAGCATCTGTACAAAACCTCATACTTAGATTAGTGGATGTTAGAACGTCATGTATTCCAGTGTTAAAAGAAAAGAATGAATAAATATCTTTTGAGTCGAGGTGGATATCCTGTGGCAAGATTCCTGGGAACAGGTTCCTACGTCATCTTGTTTTCTATGTGGCCGATATAGACAGCTCTTGTAGAGGTGAATTTTATTAGTTGTGGGCTAGTTATGGAATCAAAAATAAAAGAGTAAGGACAGAGCCATACTGATAATTCATTGTACTGACGATAATGGAAAGCTGGTAAGTCCAAACTCACTTGAATCGTGGAGAACATTACAAGAGGGTGGTGAGATACGAAAACATGAAGGTATTCTGAGTATAAATGTAGACTCGGACAGTGAAGTTCCAGATGGGATTTTTTATCACGGTAAATGCCGAAGTATGTTTACACTAAAAGGAGAACTTAATAGCATGTTTTGCAAAGAGAAGTAGAATGAGAAAGCTATCTTGGGTGAGGAAAGCACTCAAGAAAGAAGAGCATGTATTCGAGGTAATCCAAGCACATCTAGAGTGTATGAAAAAGAGTACATTTTCTGCGGCAAGAAAGAAAATTGTAAGAAAGGGATAATGGAAAGTTTGACACAAGCTAGAGAACTCAGAGTAAATTAGTCAGTTGGAAAAGCTGCGATTATTAAACGGAGTCGAGAATCTTAGCCATACTTTCACGTGATTTGGTTGCAGGCTTAGGTCACTATCACCGCACTAGTTACAGGCATTGAACCAACAGAAAGGAATCTAACAATAATGAAGAATCTGAAGAAATAGAAGAAGAGGGTGTCAGTCATTGTGCAAAAGCTGAGAGTAGTGCTTTATCTAGAATGTTCGACTATATAAGGAATGACCTGTTTACGAATAATGATATCATAGAGCTTTCCAAACTAAGTGACATTCTTAAAGGATGGATCTTAGAGTCTGGCGCAAAAAAAAATTAAACTATCAACGATAAAACACATCAGAAGAAAGCTACATGATGAATTTGGAGACTCGTTAAATATGAATCAAACAGAATCCAACAGAGTCCTTGTGTATCCAGACACGAGAGGGGCTTGTTCTCTCCAACTACAAGCTTTAACAGGAAGTTAAAGTCTTGAAGGCTGCTCGTTCCAACACCACCAGTGCGAAGGAGGTAGCTTATCAGATTCGTCAATCTGTTAAAAATCACCGCGTCAATTAGGAATGCCCCCAAACCTTTCCACTCTTGATAAGCAACACATTGATTACTCCAGCTCTCGTTGATAGATTCCTGCAGCATCTACTAGCTGGCGATGAATGGAACGTAACTGGAACTGGAACTGGAGCTGGAACGAATGACGTGGTTAAGGAACTCCATTTCCTAAGATTTAGAGTTCGCGATAAATAGAGGCAGATATAAGCTTGTCAAGCACTTATTACTTCCATCTGCAGTCAAATCGTTGACTGGCAACGTTGAGATAATCCAACTTTTGAGCCGCCTCGGCCATGGTATTGCCTACACACAGCTGGAAGAGATTGATACTACTCTTTGCTTGCAGAAACTTGCCTTGACAACAGAAAATTGTATTCTCTACCTGGGAATATTCACCTCTACACAACTACCACTCTGGCCTTTGACAACATCGACAGGATTGAATGCATTTTGTCGGGGGGTGGAATATCACATCGTGTAAACGGCATTGCCGTTCAACCCTCAGTATTTGGTCGTCGGCCAGAGAAAGTTCTACCTAAGGTATGCAAGTCAAAGCAAAGAAGGTGCGCAGTTTCAGAGGAGACACTCCCCGTTTACAGCGTTGGAAAACGAACCGGGAGTAGCATTCTGAACATTGGGCAATGATTGAGTAATAATAGGAGCACCAGCTTATAGCTTTATTGGCTCAGCCAGCAGAAATGATGTTTTTTGTTGCGTGTTATTAACTATAATACGTATTAGTTCGCACGTATCTTATACTAAAATTTTAAAGAAAGCATCTGGAGGTTGTACTAGCATTACTACACCGTTATTTTTCTCTTGAATGTGCAAAATACAAGACAAATTCGCAACACATAGCTACCTTGGCGGTACTTTCTCACTATACACAGGGCGGTAACTTTGAGGTGACGTGACAGCGTTAAGCTGCGAATGCAACCTTGCTATCACATGTTTTTTACTCTGCATCAAGAGGGCTTTAAGAAAATATATGATAACCTTTGCCACCTCAAGTGGTACCAAAATTTTCTTTGTGGACTATATTTAGGAGCCATACTTGACCGGGGAGACCATATTCATTTCTCCAGTACTAGCTAGTCTGCATGGGTTCTTCTTCGCTTGGTAATTTGAGTACGGAAAGGTAAGAGTGAGGGTCTCAGTCAGCTCTCTAGTAATTCCCCACCAGTCTTGTAATTTAGTCCCCCAGTTTTCCAGGCGCATGCTTATTAGTAGTTAACTTATCTGAAGTAAAAACAGAAACATAGGTGGCGTCCAAGAATAAATAACTTACAGAAAAGAGGTTCTGAGGCAGTGAAAATGACTTTTTAACATGGAGCTTAAAAGTTGCTGAACGTGCAAATTGGTTTGCTGCGGGGCAATTTTCGAAACACTTAAAAAAGGCAAAACGTTGTTTCTCTCGGCTGTGATTGAACTGCAAAGAGTCTGCGCAGAGTAAACCCTAGCGCACTAGCCGCCACACAACAGGGGGGGGGGATGGGGGAGAGAGTGGTACAGGGGAGGAGGGGGGAGAGAGTGGTACAGGGGATGGGGGGAGAGAGTGGTACAGGGGAGGGGGGGAGAGAGTGGTACAGGGGAGGGGGGAGAGGGTGGTACAGGGGAGTAGGGGGAAAGGGTGGTACAGGCGAGGGGGAGAGGGTGGTACAGGGGAGGAGGGGGGAAAGGGTGGTACAGGGGAGGGGGGAGAGGGTGGTACAGGGGAGGGGGGAGAGAGCGGTACTGGGGAGAAGGCTTGGGGGTCCATGCAAACTCATTATTTGTGACATTTTTGTTATTATTACAATAAAATGCGCCACCCCTAACCTCATAAAACCTCTTTCATACATGCAATTTCCATGGGGCTTCTACCGCGTAAAAGTCTTCGTAAACATTGCTCCCCAAATGTTTCCCGAAACATGAAAAAAAAATTGTTACATATCAAGGGGACAAGTCCATATCTCAGCGTGGTTTAAGTTACGCCATCCTTCCCCGATTATTATCGCCCGTGGTAATTTATAATTCGCTGACCAAAATATTTTCTTCGTTCCATGTTGAATAAGTCAGTACCTGAAAAGCTACAATATTTTATAAATTACTCTCCTTTTCTCATAACCTAGGAGAAAGAAACAGACTTCTTGACGAATTTAAAAAATACTGCACGTCAGAGCCGCGTAGTCTACCCTCATACTTGCAGCAATATTGATGTTTTAACACTCGCACATGCTTTCAATGTCTTTTACAGTAATGATGTTTGAGGTACAGTCTCAGGTTATGTCACCTGGTAAGTAGCATTAATTTCGTTCTTTATCGCGATGTTTTAATCACTCATTGAAGTCCCCTTACCCTGCTCCGCCTCCCTGTCCTTACTGAGTAACGAGCCTTAAAATACTATGCTGATTATAAACAACTATCTGAAACATCTCTAAATAATTGCCGATAATTTTCAAAAAGCTTTCTTCTTTGAAGTAAACGGCGGAACAAGGTAGCCCACATGCTTGATGATATAGTTCCGCCATATTGACCAGCCCTTATTAATCGGTTAGCAGCTGCCCTAAGGTTTATTTAGCCTTGCGGCTTTGTGATCATGAATTTATGTGGAGACCAATCTTAAGAACAAACATCTAGTGTTCTGAGTGATGTTTTACTAATTTACGGCGGAATCGTTCTGTGAACTCATTTTTTTGGCTCGTCAACTCCTTTAAATAACAACCTTAATGAAATCCCAATAGTCATTTCTCAGTCAAACAAAATATTTGTTGGAATTTCTAGTTAAAAAACTGTCATAAAAAGCTTTTGACTGTCATCAAGGCTCAAAAGCTCGTACACGTAACATACACATCACATGGCAAAGCCGTACGCATCAGCTGAATAAAGATGAAGGAAACCAAATTTCTATAAAAATGTCGCTCGAAACACCGAAAGTGGAAACATAGCATAAATCGAGCGAACTTCAAATATGACGTACAAGAAAGATGTTTTTTATTTCAAAGGAATGCCCCGAGACCCATCCTGATTTTTTGCATGTTCGTAACAGTGAGTGTATTACATCAAATTCATTTGTTTATTTTTATTAAAAAAATATTTTTTACAGGGAGTAACCAGTTCAGGATAGGCTGGTTTAAGTGGAATCCTGAATTATTACATTAATATTGGTAGCAAAAAGATTTTACGAATATATATTACACACTAAATTACAATAATTCATTTAGACCAAAAACGAGGAATCCATAGTCCGTTTTTTGAGAAGACGGTCTGGTAATGGATCTTATAGACCTAGGAAGCGTATTCCAGGTCTTCGCCCCGCTGTATAAAAAAGAACTGAAATTTGGGATCTTGGGAGATTGCAAAAGAAGATTTGAGCGTTTTGAAGACGACAAGTGATTTGTTTCTGCACATGAAGGCCTCAAACTCATGTAATAATTTGTAGCTTGGAATGGCGATTTTAGCGGAATTTCGTTATGTGCACTTTTCTTTGAAATAGAAGGATATTTTGCCTAAAAAAGTATCCAGTGATTTTAATTATACCCTAACCTATCTTACATTAAAATACGAAAGAAATCTAATTTTCCATTCTTACCGCGTTATGTTTGATATTTACAAACGAGTGCTCTTGAAGCTCAAACATTACCACAGAAGTTTAGTTTTTGAAGTTTGATGCTATTTAGCCAATATCAAAAAGTCGTTAGGTCATTTTCAAAAAAATTCTCGTCACTAGAGTTTTCCCCCCCGGCACGATCTATAAAAGGAAACGAACTCGGAAATATGTTCACATGTTAACGATGATCTCGTATAATTTTATCAGAAGGAATTTTTGGATTTTAAGTAGTTTGCTCTTCATTGTTTTGACGTCTCTCTGTGAAGTATTAAAAATAACCTCCTTTAAATTATAGAGAATTTGCAACTGGCGTTTCACTCGTTTTCTAAGGTATTTTTCTGATAAATGTCCATCGGAACAAGAGAAACGTCACTTAAACAGTCGCTGTCAATTTTTGTTTAAGTTCGCATGCACGGCATTTAACTGGTCTCTACACGCAAGATGAAAAACATGCAGTGAGCCAAGGCCCATAATGGGCTCATCTGATCAGTGACAAAACAAAAACTTTCACATCAACACAATTATTAAGACCACCCCCCCCCCCCCCCCTCTGCCACATCAAAGCTCAGTGCCAGGAGAACGAAAGCTATTGACTGATACTTTTCATTGTCATATTTATATTTAAATAGCGGGATGTTGCTTATTTTCTGAATGTTGAACTTAAGTAAAAACCGAAAACTCTTTGGAAAGAAGGGCCTATTGTCATCAGTGTAATGGGGTAGGGGAGTTGATTAAATCTTTCGGCATGTTATAAATCATGTGGGTGAATTTCCTTATTTTGTCATCCAGTTTGTCCAGATCTGATAAACCTGAATGACACATCGGGAAACATCACCAGTCCGTTGTACCCCATTGAGCACCCGCACAATCTGACATGTCGCTGGCAAATCACCGCAAATAAAGGAAAACGTATCAAGTTGGTCATAGGCGAGATGCTCATTGAAATGTGTGGAACGTCTTGCAAGTGTGATTACTTAGAAATTCAAGAAGGATCCATTTCTGGTTATGGCGATCCAAATGGAAAAATGTGTGGTTGGCTTATTGGCAGCGTAACGTATTATTCGTTTCGTGAGAGCCTGACGGTGTTGTTTGTCTCTGATCATTCCGTGGCTTTAGATGGATTTAAGGCAACGTACACTCAACTTAACTTCAGTGCCTCAACTGGTAAGTAGTAGAACATATCTTGCTACTTGACAAGATATGCCATGGAAATGTGAACAGAAACAACTTACATACAAATGAACGAAAAATTATTTCTTACAACAGGTAGTAATTTTAATTAGAAAATCGGTGCCTACAACGAATATCGACATCAGTAAAAGCAAAGCTTTGTGGTTGTTTTAAGCTTCAAGCTAACAAAGGCGCCTTTGCGTCACTCAACGGATAAAACTTGCCCATTTTAGATTGTGTGGAATTGGAAGTGAATATATGAAATACTCATACATGTGAATTGCGGATGATGACCCTCGTAAGCTTGAACGGGATTTGAGCCCATGACCTCTGCCATGCCGTTGCACCACTCTAGCCAATTGAGCTACAGCAAGAGCGAACTTATTTTCAAGGACTTCCACTAGAAGAGCAAAATCTTGCTGAGGAATCAAGATACACTTTTAGTTTAATGCGTGTAGCTTTAATTTGTTCTTATGGAAAGCACTGCCTGAAGCGATGGCCCACATTAAGCTAGACAGGGACGCGTTCGTTTCATTTCGATCTACAGTTGCTGATAATAGCCATTTGCAAGTCGTTTTGCAGTTTTCAGTTTTTTCGCCGAGAGGTTTTTTTGCAAGAAACGTACTTTTTTGTTAATGCTGAGCTTTAATAATTGTTTTTCAAGTCTTGCCGATCTACTCGGCCCTTTGCAGCTTACAGTCTATAGCTGAGCAAAAAAAAAAAAAATACACTGAAAAAAGTTGGCCATGCTTTTTTTATCTACTGCGTATGAGTTTTTTGCTTTGTTTTTTGCTTATATCAAAGAGTCGGTAAAGTCCATTGAAGAGCGTTTTTCTAAACAGACGTTTTTACCTCGTGTATTTGTTTTGTACCAGCTCTAAACCTTTTCTTTTTTTATCTTGATCACGTGACGCGTTTTCGCAGTTTAAATTTAGCGGATACGCGAGAAAAAAACATATCCCATGAAAATGGACTGTTTCCATGGTAATGGTCTGTAATGTAAAATCCCAACCAAAAACTAACCAATCAGAGTGCTCCATTTACCCTTGAGAATTGCCTTCCATATAATATTTTTTATTTATTTTTTTTTTAATTAAGAAATCCTTTATTGACAATCAAACAGAGTACAGATACATCATAATTAACATTACTTGCATTGCCTACAATACCTTAGATTACAATTTACAAACATCTTGCTATTCTTGTTTTGTTTTGTTTTGTTTTGTTCTTCCTTTCCACGAAAGGTAATTTCATTTCAATAATAATACTTCATTACTCTAACACTTATTACAGATAATACAATGCTATTACTTATATTTATTTGCAATGTTAATTAACCTATGTACTGGAGGAAAAGCAGAACAGGCAAAAGGGAAGTAAAGGTAGATAAGAAATAAAAGGACAAAACTGCTTAAAGCTTTTCAAGCGAATATTTGTAATATAATAAATGAATTGCTTTGAGAATTGCTTACCGTATAATATAATAAATAAGTACATTTTATACATTCACTTCCATGTGCTTCACCACCTACAGGATCACAATGAATTCGCAAATGAACAGCTCCCACTTGGCTTAAAACCTCAATTGGTTAGAGCGCTGCACCGGTATCACAGAGGCCATGGGTTCGAATCCCGTTCAAGCCTGATTTTTTTTCAGGTTGATCTTTAAGTTGATATCTTTAACTGCGAGGGTCACTGTCGTTTCTTATGTAAGAATTATTCCTTTATTTTTAAGGAATTTAGGACGACACTTAAGATAAAATTCTCCATTGTTAGAAATTAGGCGAAAGTAATGACGAAGATGACAACAAAAGTAATGAGAAATTATAACGCGGCAATGATAATGACAGTTTCAATGACAATGATAATATTAATGACAATAACAAAGATGATTAATATTGTGATAATCATTACAATGACAGTGACCGATTAACAGTAATATTAATGACAATGACGATAACGATAACAGTAGCACTCCAAATCGCTCGACACTCAACAATTACATCATTTTTGCTAAAATTAAGAATGCTTGTTTCCTACAGAACGAAAAAAAAAACTGAAAAGTTAAGGCAGTAATAGGAAAGAAAGAAATAACAATGGGGTACATGAAAAGTAATCCACTTCACTGCCACTTCCTCTGTAGAATGTTCCAACTACACATTCTTGAACGAGTCCAACAGAGCAAGAACATATTACAACAGAAGCATTCCTTTTCTCTGCGATGCAAACATATCCGGCTGGTACAGATTCAGCGGAGAGGCTGGAACCCAAATGGCCGAGTCTTGTGTCAACATGTATCATTGTGGTACGGACACGCCAGGCTGGCTTAATGGAGCTCATCCTACGGAGCCTGATGGAATTGTTACGCGTGAAGTTTGTTTTAGTTATCTTGGCAGCTGTTGTTATTATTCAGCGAACACCAGGGTCCGTAACTGTGGAGGGTTCTATATTTATAAACTTGAGACACCACCTCACTGTTATTTACGCTACTGTGGCAATGGATTACCTCAAGCACCAGGTGGGTAGGCGTGACACTTGTCGTTTCAGCTGCATTCCGCCCTGCGCACAACTTAAAGTTATCCTCAAAATCATTAAGAAATCATAAGAGCTGGAGACAGCAACCTTGCATTTACCTGATGCAATTTTGAGTAATACAAGGTGTATGGAATTATACCCCGTTATACTGTCTTCCCCTGTCCTCCCAATGTCTTCCCCCGGCCCTCCCATGTCTTCCTCAAAGAACAATAGTGCCTAGATAAATCATTGAAATGTAAACACAATAGAACTGCCCAAACGTGCCCGCTTATTACGAACCCTGCTGCTCATTGGGCGAACCTAATAGCCTTTGGTTTTACTTTTTGCTCTATCACCCTACAAAAGCTAATACTTTGCTTTGCGTTACATGTTCCTCCACTCAAATTCCATAAAAAGCCAAGCGCAGTTAAACAGCTATGAAAACCCACTAAAGGGAATTATCTTAATGAAGTCTTAAAAGTGGGCAATAAACAATAGCTTCATCTGCAAGACGTGTCAGTCGTTGTTCTCGCACAAAAATCAGCGCCTTAATGCGCTTCGCGTTACGTCGGATTCGTTGCAAAAAGAAAACTGATAATCACAGACTACTCTAAGAGATGAAGTTGTTCTTCAGACACCAATTAACAAATTTATGATACGGCTGTTGGCTGTTTAGTACATATAAGATTAAATCTTGGGTGGTAGTTGCATTAAGTTATGTAAATATGTCTTTCAAAACTTGGGCGGCTTAAATCAGAAAATGGGAGGTTGTGATAATTTTTTCTTTCTTAACAAGTACTCGTAACGCCATTCAACTTGTAACGATGCTAATGTCACTTAAACTTCTGTTTTCCAGATCATGTAAAACCGCAAAAAGTCTTACTGGAACTAGCTGTTTTTTAGCTCTTGTGATGGCGTTGCTGTTTCTCTGAATTTTTATCCCAGGGGGGGCCGCTGGAAGTAGAGCAGCTCGAGTCAACTCTTCTGATATATAAGGAATAAATTCTGGTGTAATATTACGGTTTTAGACGGTTTTAGTCACCGTCTTGTCGCTCTTAATATCCTTTAATCAATGCACACTTTTAATCGAACACAAGCCACACAAAACAAACGCTAGCGGCTTCGGTCTTCGCACTAATTTTTACCTTTGTTACAAGCGCACAAAACCCCTTAATGCAAAACTATATGAGTAGAACAACAGGAAAAAAACTTTTTTTCAGCAACGTCAACTCAATCTACGCTTCAGTCGCTATAACGTCTTGCTTTTGCTTACAAATCGCAAAATACTGGCGTTTCCTCTGTTTTCAGTCGTAGCATTCTGAACCGTAACCGGAAACGAAAACCCAGTGCGTAGACCGTTTTCACGCGGCTACTTTTCAGCATAAAAACAAAACATTTTCCCCGTCTAGCCTCGCAGTGAAAAACTTGAGAACGAGTTTAGAGATGGAAAAACAAAGCTTTTTTCTCCAGGGACTCAACATGGCGCCTTGTGACAAAGGTGAAAGATCTGTTTCGCAGAACACGATAACACTGAGAGGACACCACGGTTTTGACCGCCGTTTATACCTCGGGCGCAGTTGCCGTATGCAAGGCTGTAAAAGGTGCCTTGAAATATTAATGAAGCCTAGAAAAACTCATACGGAGTGGACTTGAAACGAGCTATTAAAATAGCTTATGAGACTTTAAACCCATCTACTTATGACTTAAAGCCTAACTTTACCAAACATTTCACGGTGCTTTCCTGCGTTGACGTAAAGTACGTACTAACTTTACTTTATGGTACCTTTAAGTCGCCTTTACAGACTTTTACGCGCTTTGGACTTTACAAAACTTTACGTATTTTCTAAAAACTACGTAAAGTTTGGTACACAGCTTCATGCATATTTCCGGTTCTCTTTAAAGTTTGGTTAATTTGCAATTTCGTGCTGTGAGACATGGGAGGACAAGGGAAGAAATGGGGAGGACACGGGAAGACAGTAACGGGGTATAATTCCATACACCATACACTACTATTTTGACTGGTCCCATGCACCACCGCCTCCGAATACCCTCCGGTGGTGGTGTGACAGGTTTCGTCTACGCAGCCAGGGGGGAGGGGGATGGTGAACTCGTCGATTTCTTGTCCTCATGATCTTGGCCGGCCATCCTGACATCATGACGAGCGAAGTGCGCGACTTTGCTGAGTTTTCAAAAATGGCGCTAGCAAACTTGTTAGACACTCGGTCTAAAAACTTACTTTTTGTGCTAGTCCGGCTTTCAGCTGTGCCTGTTTTCTTGTGGAATAGAAACTTAGGGTCTCGTTTTTGATATGGGTGAGTAGTTTCTTATCTTATCCTTTAAATCATACTGGAAAAAATGTTTTAAGAACCACGTTAAATCTTCGCGATCGCAAAATTATGTGGGAAAGTTGTCACTGTCCACGTCCGAAAAAGTGTGTTCATTTCAGTTATATATCACAGGAGAACTTGAAACTTGGCTAAAGAATAGCCTATAATTTAAGAAAAATACTTCAACTGAGAACTTTGGTATAAAGTCAACCTAAAAAATGATCAGTCTGTTTGTTTCGCTGAGTGGACTAGAAGACAAACTTAAAAGTGTATGTTTAGAACTTTAAATTTAAAGTTTTCTGAAAGAATTTGCTTCAATCTACTGTATAAAGAAAGAAGAACTATCCTTAAATGCTTGGGGACAAGTAATCGAACTAAGTAAATTTTTTTCTACCACATTTAATCCGTGGAAATTTTTCCTTTGCAGAACAACATGAAAATCTGAATCAGCTCACAAATCATGCGGACGCCCTAGGAAATAGTTTTCACGCCGAGCCGATACTGTTATTTTTATGAAATCTTTTAGATATATTAGAGCACCATCGGGTTCAGAGGTCTTGTCCAACTTATTCTCAATATCTCCAGTTTCTTTTAAATTTCCTGTCCAGGCTACAAGTTGTTTTAAAAAGAGTTTGTCAATCTTCATGATCCACAACAGACGATCGAGATGACCGTTTCGAAAGTAAAATGAATCGGCCGTATTTCACAAAAGACTAATTCATTTTAAAACTGTCAAATTGAGCACCATTCTAGTGACTACAGCTCCTTGTGAGCATCTTGACAATCATTAGCTTGAGAAAATTGGCGTTCTTGATAGACTGTGGTTTTTTTATAATTATTCAACAAGAGTAATGTCAGACGTCAGCACAAATTTTGCCGGAAAGCCGGCGCACCGGTTGTTTGGCTTTGCCGCGGGAAAATGTTGTCGTCTTTATGGGTTTTTACGAGATGGTTCAGTGGAAATAAGGAATTCCTCGTGCCCACTACTAACTTCAAACTTGAAAATAAAAATTTCCCTATACTGGAGCATTTTTCTTTACTTTAAAGATGTTAGCTTTCTTTTTCGAAGTCAATTTCAAAAAAATGCCTTTAAATCCACTGATCATTTTTTAGCGCATGTAAAATGATTCATTTTAACGGCCATTTGAGACTTGTAGATCATATCAAGGTCTTATTTTTCTCTTGAGTGACATATCTTTGGGTTTTCTTGTTATCGTCTATGAAAGAAGCGCAAGCTTTTAGTTTTCAATGGCGTGCGTTATTTGTCGATCTCGAAGTTTTGCGTATTTTGGTGCCTTTAACAGCTTGTTTCGTGAAAGATGCTCCATTTTCGGAAATTACATTAACAGGTTATCAGTTGTCTGGGCTCTTTTCATTGCTTTGTTTCAATTTCTTTGAATTATCACCCGAGAAAGACTTCTGGCGATGTGATTGTTTGACAGCCATTTTATCTTCCAGACTTGACCTGCCTGTGACGTCAAGATAGCCATGATCATCCGCCGCGTAATTCCTATAGGAGTGATTGACAAGTTCACCACTCCCCTGTACGCACCCTAATTTAATCCTCAATTTGAGACGAATTAAGGATGAAATTAATTAATTAATTAATTAATTAATTGAGATCACTCTAATTATTGGTATGAACAGGAGTAGTATATAGGAATACACTCTGTGGACGTTTTGTTTTTTGCATGCCCATCCCTCCCTCACTCTGTTCGGAGGGGGTGGGCACGAAGCAAAACATCCACAAAGGTGTAACGCCATATACACCCTTTTAATAAGTCGCGGCGCCATTTTGAATTTTTAATCAATGACGTCATTCGCGGATAGATTTCAGCCACCATCTTTGCATGACCTGTTTGCTCGCGGCCAACATGGCGTGCTCGAGCTCAGAGGAAAGCTCTGCCGAACGGCCAGTTTGTTCTTGTGCAGAGGTATGTTTTCACAATCTATCTAGAGGACTTGTTTGTTTTATTATTCCTATTTGTAATCGTAATATAACCTGTCTTGTACGTAATTTATTTCCGGGATTTATTCCAGCTTTCCTGCGAAGATATCCCTGACTCTATAATATCGAGAACAGATTTACACAAATGCAAGAAGAACGAGTTAAGACGATTTCCGCTCAACGTTCGAGCAGTAAGTGCAAAAATTAAGTTACCAAAAAAATACTTGCAGCACTGTCACATTTTGAGAACAGATAAGAAGAATTATCGTTACTTTTGCTCCCAAGCTGACCCCGCGAGAGAAAATTGGATTTGAAGTTATCCATATTTCAGTTAAAAAGACGCTTCATGTCAATTCAAAACAAAATGGCGCCCGTTTTTAGCATACTTTTACGAGATTTGAAATTAATTTTCTTGAGATTGCTTGAGAATTTCATCGCCGGGTCACTTGGGCAAGTGAACTAGAGTGAAATGTTTCAAATAGCATTTAAAATGTTACCGTACTATGAGTAGTTTTTTGGTAAATATTTTTTGCACTTATTGCTCGAACGTTGAGCGGAATCCGTCTTAAAGTTCTGGTATCTGTATCCACAGTGCAGAAATTGCATTCTGCTTTCTTTGCACGTGTGTATGCTTTCCCAGGATCAGGATCAACCAGAGTAAGATTTTTATCCAAGTTCTGCCTTACCCTAAAATCCACAATAAATATAGATATGGCAAAAAAGAGTAAACAAAGATAAATTCGCAATGGCACGGAATGGCACACATCAACCACATTTTCGTTTTTAAAAAGAAAGTTTACCGGGAAACAAGTTCAGCCCTTGTGTCTGCAGACTTGAAACGTAGTCCACGACAGCTCAACCAGAATTTTAACTCGTTCTTCTTGCATTTGTGTAAATCTGCTCTCGATATTATAGAGCCAGGGATATCTTCGCAGGAAAGCTGGAATAAATCCCGGAAATAAATTACGTACAAGACAGGTTATATTACGATTACAAATAGGAATAATAAAACAAACAAGTCCGCCAGATAGATTGTCAAAACATACCTCTGCACAAGAACAAACTGGCCGTTCGACAGAACTTTCCCCTGAGCTCGAGCACGCCATGTTGGCCGCGAGCAAACAGGTCATGCAAAGATGGTGGCTGAAATCTATCCGCGAATGACGTCATTGATTAAAAATTCAAAATGGCGCCGCGACTTATTAAAAGGGTGTATACTACACGCACTATGGGCGCCTTTTCCAGCCTTTGCTTGCCCCACCCTTGGTATATTAAATAATTAATGCCCACTGGAAATCTGCAGATTTTATGTAGCACTTTGCAGTTGCTAAGCCATTGCTAAGTCTGGCTCACATACAGACTCACATACTTTTCGACGTATTTGCTAAGAAATACCGAAACGGGCGCGTTTTTGCAGTATTGCAAAGCACGAAGCAGGCCCTGGTTTGATCGTTTTTCGGAAATAAGGGCTTGGATTCAAGAAAGGGAGGAGGAGAGAATTCAAGGAGAGCACGTCGATAGGCCCGACACCAAATGGTTTTCTTTGGTCCGGATCATTTAGCCATTGGGCGAGGTGGTTTACCAAACTGGCTTCGAGTTCGGCGAGGTTGCTGTCTCTGGACACCTATAACGACAATCTTTTTTTTCAGTTTTTCGATGTTTGGCAGTCCACCGAGGCGCTTGCAGGAAAAGTAAGGGAAAAGAGACGCGCGCCCTTGCTAGAAATCAGAAGGCGGGGCCATACCATCAGGGAGAGGGTGATAGAACAGTACTGTCCGAAAGATTCGAGAAACCTCTCCAACCCCCAACAAAAGCAAATATTTGCATGGTGCAACGAGCTGCCGGTAGTTGGGTTAAACTCTGGGCGACGTGATTTGAATCTGATTAAAAAAGTATTTTGTTACCAACATCTCGGAAGAACGCGGCATCTCGGTCGCGGGCAAAGACGGAAAAACAATGCTTATGGCCACCCTGGAATTCAAGTTTCTGGATGTGATGAACTACGTGGCCCCGGGCAAAAGCTACGACATATGGGTGAAAATGTACGGGCCCAAACAAACAAAGGCGAGGTTCCCGTACGAGTGGTTTGAAAGCGCCGAAAAACTGAGTAGTCCAGTACCTCTTGTGAACCTCTAATTTCAGAGGCATTCTAAAACAATATTGCTCATTGTCTTCAGGGATAGGGGCATTGTTTGTGCCCTTATCTTATTGTTCTTATGGCCAATCATGTGAGATGGTCAATGAGGTGCTGGTCGACTCGAAAAACTTGACCACATCGGGCTACCCCGGTACAGGGTGTGGTTTTCCAAACTAAAAAATGAATTTGTGCTATTTCCGGAAGAGTATAATCAATGTTGGAAGCTGTTTGAGCAGCGGGGAATGCAAACCTTTGCGGATTGGTTGGAATACTGTGCCAACCTTAACGTAGTCTCTTTTCTTGAAGCCCCCGAAGCAATGCGGGATTCGTACACGGAGCTTGGCATAGACATCTTCAGAGACGCAGTATCACTCCCAGGTGTCTCGCTAAAGTAGCTGCTCTGAGGGACGCTGGGGCAAAAACCCACCAGAGTTCTTTAGCCCCAACACTGAGGCTTACGAAATGCTAAAAGAGGCGGTTGTTGGAGGACCAAGTCTTGTTTTCTACCGGAAGCACAGAGTGGGTGAAACGGTGATTCGCTCACACAAATACCTCACCCCAAAACCTTTCCACAGGATGTTGGGTTTTGATTCAAACGCCCTGTACCCAAGCACGAAGAGAAAACCCATGCTCTGCGGAAGGGGAAAGGTCGTGCACTGGTTGCAAACTCAAGAAGCGTTGTGCATCTTTGAAGGCGCGTTAAGATGAGGCGAATGGTTTGGTTTTGCGGAGGTGGACATCGAGGTGCCGCCGGAGCTGTGGGAAAAGTTCGAAGAACTACCACCTCTTTTCTACAACAAGCCCATCCCAGACGGCGTGGTGTCCCAGCACATGAAAGACTATCTGCAAACGAGCGGGCGGGTGCATTTTCGTGATCAGGGAAAGCTAACCGGGACGCCCTCATCAGAAATGCACCTCTTGTATTCACCGCTGCTTCAGTAGTATGTGAGACACGGGCTGCGAATAACTGCCGTCCATCGCACGATCGACTACAAACCACGTCGAGTCTTCGAGTGGTTGGTGAAAAAAGTCACAGAAAACCGGCGTAAAGGGGACGTGGACCCTGACAAAGCGCTGCTAGCCGAGGTGTTTAAGCTCCTCGGCAACAGCGTGTTCAGCAAGCTGATCGAGGAGGTCGAAAGAAGAAAAAAGGTGACGTTCACAAAAGCCGAAAGCACGGTGGACGAGGCCCTGCTGTCGGTGTGGTTTTTAAATCTGTCCAAGGTTGGAGACGCTTTCGACATCGAGACGCGAAAAGACAAAATTACAATCGACCGACCTTTTCAGGTTGGTATTGTCGTGTACCAGCTGGCAAAGCTGTGTGTGCTGGAGTTTGACTACGATTTTCTGGACAAGTTTGTCGACCAAAAAGATTTCGAGTTACTCCAGATGGACACAGACAGCTTGTATTTTAGGCTTTCGGCGAAAAAGCTGGAAGACGTGATTCGGCCTAAGCTACAGGAAGGGTTTGAAGCGTGCAAACAAAATTGGCTGGCCTGGGGCAAATGGAGAGGGCGGGGAGGGGCCTGTTCAAGATGGAGCTTGAAGGGACAAGAGGAATTTTTATTTTATGGAGAATGAGGAAACAATCAAAACCAAGCCCCTTGAAAAGGGGTTTCAAAACGACAAAAGCAGCTAAACTGGGAAAGGTACGAGGCTTCCCTGGGAGGGGGTAGAGACACGGCTACCAACGGAGGCTTTCGGATGGTAAGAGGCAGCATGTTCACTTACCAGCAGAAGAAGCTGGGTCTGATCGCGTACTTTGACAAGCGGTGGTTGTTGGAAGACAGAATTCACACAGAGCCGATCGAGTACCATATAAACGTACAACAGTAGCGGGCGGTAGTTCTGTGTCATACGGAAAAACGAGCAGCTCCTCACGGACAAAACCGCGCTTGGGCCCGTCACCTAAAAAATACAAAACAGGTTCGTTTGGTTTTATCGTAGATTAAATTAAAATTTACAAAGACGGGTCCAAAGAAGGGTCGGTGCGCGTCTGCGGCCGCCTTCAAGTTCGCCTGGCTGGTACAAGTATCGAACATCGGCGTCTACGGGGTGTTGTTCTTCATTCAAACCCACAGGTCTGAAATACGGAGTTGAGGGTTTGAAAACAATAGCTTTCTCTTTGATTGCTTTGGAGGGTTTTTCGCCGACTAATCTGGTCATTTCATGTTTCAGCGCCGACACAACAGCAGGCAGCCGAACCACCCACTTGGTTGCCCTCTGTCCTTCTGCCAGTTTCATTTCGACTACGTATTGATGCCTAAAGGGGCGTTCAGCTAATGTGCCGTTGAAGGGTTCCACAATTGCCCGGTCTCGGTGAATATCCACACGACCGCGCCAGATCTTTATGCCGTTTTCTTTCATAATTTCAGAGAAAGCACCCAAGAACTCACGCCCCGGATCGACTTGCAAAAGCTCTGGCCACCACCAGTGGTCTGCGGTTGTAAATTATCCGAAAGGCGTCGGCAAACTCTACAGCTTCTTTAGACGTCAGGGGTTAAGCTTCCTTGTAGTGGCTAGCAACGTCGATGACAGTTAAAGCATATTGGTAGGTATTGCGTCCCTGTCCTTGCCCCAGAGTGTTGTGGGGCAAAAAATGTAAGTAGGCTTGGTGAACTTTGTTTGGTGCGGGAACATCGAACTTAGGACGACGAATGTAGCCAGGGGTTGGGAGATAAACCTGCCAAAGCACTTGTTTTTGTAGGCAATCACGAACTACTTTTTCGGAAACTTGACCTGCCTCGGGTAGTGTTTGGATGGCTGCAATGCCTTTCCAATAGCCTTTCGGACTGTAATAGATGTTGGAAAGTTATGTTTCGCTCATTGAATCCTTATCACATGAAAGTGCAGTAAAACGTTGACTGTTTTTTTGATTTATGTTTGACGTTATTTCCATACAATGGTCGCTGACGAAGTCGTCAATCATTTCAACCTATCAAGAAACTCTTTTTCGTTGAAAGGTGCACCTCTGAGGTAAACACGAACCGCATCCAGAATTTTTTGTACTCTGTTCGTGCAAAGTTAGCTCTTTCGATTTTTTTGGCGTATTTTTTTTTGCACTCTCCACAATTTTGACGATGATACCAAACGCAGTAAAAGAAACGAACTCAAAGGGGCTTAAGGTAATACCCCCAGCAACACTGAAGTTATTACGGCTTTACCCGCCACAACGTTGCAACCCAATTTTTTCTTTAGTAGTTGCGGTACAGTTTTTCATAGCCGTAATGTTTTTTTTTTATGGTAGTAGACATAAAGATTTTTAGCAATTCAATTGTACCTCTCGAAAGGGTTGTGTCGATGTGGTTGAAGTCGAAAATGTTTCGCCTTGTTGCACTTATTGGGGATATATGCTCAACAAAAATTTTTATGCTTAGTATTTAATCATTACCAAGAGTTTATTATTTTTCACATTTGTTAATAGTTGTAAACTTTGAGTATGCCCGAAAGGAAGCATTATGTCGTTGTTGATAGTAATAATTGATTGTACTTGACCGCAACGTTTGGCAATCATGAGGTTTGTTTGCTGCCTTGCCATACCATGGGTCAATTTTAAACGCGAAGTGCAGCATAAACTGCTGCCCTTTTAGTAAATGAAATCTTAACTTCGACAATACGACCCCTTTTGGAATAATTACTTCTGTGTTTTCCTAAAAAGTGAACGTTTTACCTTGACTTGTGTTTAAAGAGCCGTTTATGTAATGGATCGAATCCACCACTCTATGTCCGTTCATAGACAGGTCTGTTTCCATTACCATTTTTCCGTTTTCCATGACATAAGCCGTATCATAAACTTCTTAGTCTACATCATTTTGTGCTCCCTTGATTCTGTAAGTAATTAAGTGACCTGATCCCTGAACGGAGTTACTTGCAATGCCCATACAATGAATATCAATGTAGATGTATTCGGGAGGAGTTATGCTCCACTTATGTAAGAGAACAATGGATCTTCTGTAATTTACAAACACCTTGGTGGATTGTTGACCAATATTTAGTGAAGTGGAAACAACATTCACTGATAAATGCGTTGTGCTTGGAGGCAAAAATTCAATGGTCAAAGTGTACTCGCCCTCTGGAAGTTTGAACATGTTGAACCCAAGTCGAGAAGAGTACTCGTTTTGAGCGTTTTTTTTCCATTTTGAAGCTGTAAGCTTTTTTATTGACATTGTAGGGGGAAGCTGAGAAGTTAACAATACCAGTAACTATTACGTTGTTTTTACTTGAAGATTCATTATCATTTTCCATAAGATACCTGAAAACTTTGCTTTCTATTTGAGCTACTGATATGTGACTCATTTATCTTTTTGTCAAAGTAATTTTTCAGTCTTACAAACACGTTTCCTATGATGACGTTTACCTTATTGTTGACGTACCTTATGTCTTTGTCATCGCTGTTCAAGTAAATTATTTTTTTATCATTAAAGTCTAACTTACCAGTTGTGCTTCTGTTCTGTCCAACTTGGTTGCTAGTCGAGTGTCAACATATTTTTTGTTTGTCGCCTGATCTATCCCGCTGGGATCGGGATCTTTCACGCGAATGGCATTGTTATTCATGTCTATCGCCTGTTCCATTTTTCTGCCTTCCTTTTTTGAGAGAAAGATTTCTCGCCGGTCTTCGTAGCTTATAGCTTTGCCCAGATCACCACAGATAGGATACGGGTTTCTTTTCAACCGCAAAATATCGTAATTGTTTTGCATATCGATATCAGCGTTTTTATCTAATTTGGTTGCTAGTAAGGCAGCAATGGCACCTGCGCCAGCGGGCCCTCACGGACCTTGCGGGCCTTGTGCGCCACGTGGACCTCTTAAGCCTCGGATCCCACGGAGGCCTTTTGTCCCAGGGGTCCTTGTAGTCCCGGGGCACCATGCGGACCAGGGGCGCCTTGTTGTCCAGCGGGGCCTTGCGCCACCCACATCCTGATGGTCCTCTGGCGCCACCCACAGTCTCTTCAGCTTGACCATTGAATATTCCCATTCTATATTTCCTCGTCAAAAATCTTTGTCAATATTTTCTGCGGTTTGTCGTGATAAAAAAGGAGTACTTTTTATCCGTAGCCCAATCCAAAAGGGTTTGATCAGTCCCCAACTCGTCTGCAATACATCTGTTTTCTTTTGGAAGAAACCTAAAAATGCGGAAATGGCTGCAGTTGTAGCGGATGTTTTTCGGTACCTTGTAGTAGTCTGTGTACGGTACACGACACTGCAGTTTCTGTGGCACCCGTTGATAAAGTAATTTATTATTGCGTTTTGATTGCTTTCGCAAACCAAATCGTCAAAGACGGTAATTTTTGGTTATCAACAAGCAATTCCTCAAGTGACAAAATCTCATCGCCACACGCTTCAATAACCTTTTACCTCACTTAGGGGTTAACTCGTTTTTTCAAAGTCCTGCAAAAGGGCCTGATAGTTCTTTTGATGCAGGTTTTTCGAAAAAAGTGCAAACTTTGTCATACGCCAACAATCCATAAAGCATGGGAAGAAAATGTTTGTTTTACCTGAATTACTGGGCTCGCAGATTAGCATCCAAAAGACATCTGCCGGCATACACGGGTGGCCCTGTTTGTAGCTGTTGCCCAATTGTTTTGGGTTGGGGTCGTAGTTAGGAATTTTCATGTTGTGTATACTATGTCTGTGCAAAGATGGAAACAAATGGCAACAAAAAGGCCGAGGCAGACGCACAAACACGTCAAATACACCAAGCAATCAACAATAACAAAATCGCGAAAGAGTTCGGCCAGCTTTCGAGCGAAGAGCTTTTTAAACCAATCACAAAAAGGCTGGATCAACAAGAGGCACAACCTACTACAGAACCAGAAGCGGAGGTGCCCGACTATGAAATGAATTATCACGACCAATTCAATCCATTTGAAGAAACCTTTAAACCCGACGCACCAAGGGGCCTTACACACACGTAAAAGGCGGTGAGATGAAAGGCTACGCCATGGCTGATCTCGAAAAAGCAAGAAATGAAATTTATGCGCTAGGAGCGGGGGGGGGGGGAGAGGTCATTACCGCAGCAGCTTCAAGCCGCGAGGGCAAAACTTTCGTCGACACCAAAAAAAAATCAAAAAGCCCCAACGGTTTCTCCCGAGCCAATTGCTTGGATAAAAGAAGTTGAAAAACGCCAGGCTGCGATAGCGCCGCCAACTGGAGAGGACGACAATGACGATGACATGGAGTGGGGAAGTGGGCTGCCTCAAATCCTCTTGACGCTTTGACTGACAGGTTTCACATTGCTATGGGTTCAATCAAAGCCGGAAACAAGTCAATAAAACTTAAACAAGAGGTTTCAAAAACTATACAGCTGCTTCACAAACAGGGTGTACTCAAAAAGAGGAAAAACAAAAAATCTTCACAACCATAATATAGTGCGATGGCTTTCAGTGTGTTGCTGGATTCAAATCTTGCAAAAAACCGAATATTAAATAGCCGCAATGAAAAACCCTGATTTAAGGATCTATTTTTCCCCACCTTTTTTTTTGGAAGAGAGAAAAAATACAAGGCCGCTTTTGAAGAGCTTCTTATCATGACTCATATCGTGGCACAACGTCGCGACCGACTTAAATAACAATAAAATAAAGTGGAAAAGAAAACAGATGCTACATTCCCCGACGGAATGTATAGTTATGGAGATTTGAACAGTTACTTACAAAAAGAAGTGGGGCGGGTAAATCCAAATGATGATAAAAGCAAGTAGATTTTTTGCCTTCATTTTGGTACGTCAATTTATCGTGTAGTCATCAAAATAAATAAAGGCTATGAGTTTGATCTACGTGAGGGCAAGTTTTCCTCTTTGATGGGTTTCAATGAAAAACATTCTGAGAAATGCAGCACCAGAAAGTTATGTTGGAGATAAATTGCCAAACATCACAAGAAGCGTTGACTGGATTTTTCTTCACTGTGATCTCATATCAAGGCGTGCGTCAAACGTGGGCAACGACGTTTTGGTACGCAATTTCCACCACTGGTTTCGATGTCAGTTACCCAAAACGCCCTGAGGTTCAACCCCTATGCTTTTGACACTTCTGACATTGACGGCGACGACACCACCAAACTTTCTACTTGCCAACTAGAGTTTGGGGGTAGTTATTACCCTCGAATAACCCACTCAGAAGACCGTAAATTACATATTTTTAGCAACTTATTAACTTAAGGTATCGAAAGAAATGATTACAACAAGGGTGTTCAGGTGCAGCTCGGCAATTTTTTGACGCTGTACCCTTTTATTCACTTTGACCTCAGGACCTCCAAAGGAAGCTTGATGGGAGACACAAAAACTTTGACTTTGGATTATCGACTGAACGAGGCGACCAATGCACAAGATTACACAATTTACATGGTGGTTTTAAACAAAGAAGAGTTGGTGAAAACCAAATTGGAAATGAATTGGTTGTAGTGTAAAATCTTACACAATTATATACAAAACTATGGCGACGACGTACCACCCTTTCAACTCGGCGTTGTCTGATGGGCAAAGACAAATTTAAAAAAAACTACAAAAAGCTTACGCTTCAAATACGCCTGTTTCTTTGGAAGTTAAGTCCGAGCAAATTGGTTTGGGTGACGAATTCCTTTTCACCACGACTCAAATTAACAAAATCCAAAAAGCAAAAAAACTGGGACTCGTCATCGATTTCAGCCAAACCCAGATCAAAAAACTGCCCAGCGTGGGGGCAGCATCTTTTCAACAATGCTTAGTTTAGCACGCCCGTTGATTAAGCCCGTGGTCAAAGCTTTGGCAACTGCGGGCCTTTGTTTTGGCGCTGAAAAGGCGCTCAAGAAAATCTTTGGTAATGGTTATGGCCTGCAAGAAATTAAACTCTACAACCGCGTCCGAGCGCTGTACCACAGCAGAAAAAAGCTGTCACTGACTTTCTTGTGGGTAGGGGTATGGTTTCTTGGTGGTGGTGCTCAGTACGGTGGCTTTCTTGGTATGCTTGCAAGCATAGCTGTGCCGCTTGCTCTTGACTTAGTAAAAAAAAACTATTTGGCAAAGGTATTCACACTTCGGGTGCACCGGAGCCCCACTACTCGCCTCCCCCACCACTCGCCTCCCCGACCACCTCCCACCCTTAAGAGGGCGTGGTATACAAATTAAACCACCACCCTTCTACGGCACTTGGAAGATTACCGAGACGTTCCGCTATCCAATTTTGACTTAAATAAATGGTACAAAAGGTTAAACCTACAACTCAAAGGTATTTTTGCAGGCAATGAATATATGTCTTTTCACCACTCTCCGTGTATTATCAAGTTGGATGATTTCGGTAATATTGGTACCCACTGGGTTTGTTGTTGGAAAAGCGGCCCTGGTGAATATGATGACTTCGATTCCTTCGGCCTTCCACCACCGTTAGAGTGGGAAAAAGAGTTAGAAAACAGACACATAACGCCCTTTCTGCGCAACACCAACCAACTCCAAGAAATTACCAGTGTTAGATGTGGCTACTACTGTCTACTGTTTTTAAATGAAACAAAGAGGGGCACAAGCTACGAAAACATACTCAAAATGTTTTCCAACGATTTGCAAAAAAATGAAAGAATAGTTTAAAAATCTTTTTCCTAATAATGCATACGATGAAACCAAAAAATGTTTTCATTAATTTATCACAAATTATTATTATTTTTTATTATTACATAGAAAATGCTTTTGGAAAGTTCGAGAGACGATATACACCGTGGGTTGTGTTTTATTCGAGGGGTTAAGCACCTCTTTGAAAGAGCGAAAGCAAAAAACCTCAACTTATCCTACAAGGCCCTCCAAAGACTTCAAACTGGTGTCCAAGCCTTTGACGACACTTTGCGGGCTTTTGAGTGGGAAAAAGAAGAAAAGCTGAAATAAATATCTTGAAATCTCGCAGCTGATAAATGGTTTACTATTACCTATATTTAAACCGACCAAACTTGAACCCCACAGCCTGGAGTATATCAACAAAGAACCAAATCCTTAGGCATGCTAAAACACAGGGGCAAAAAATTATTTTCTTAATATACAACCATGATCGTTGTTGATTAGAAACTTCGCCTCGCTTTGCTTGATGAAGTGAAAAATCCAGTGGCCATAATGAATCCGAATCACATGGATTACGAACCAATGGAAAAAGTTCTTTCCATTTTACTTGGGGGGAAAAGCGCTTGGTCCTTTGTTAAGTCAACAAACAAAACATATTTCATTTCACACTTATCAAGTTTTATGTGACAACGCAAAAAATAAATGCCAATAATACACACTAATGGAAATTTACTAAAGTGTGTAAATGACAAGCGCCCACGCCCAACGTAGAAGGTTCGGAAAGAATCGTTATTATTAAAAACGGGGGTAAAATGCCGAAAGCTAGATGTGCTGTTTGTGGTATTATCAGAAACCGCTTTCTACCGGGAAACTGAGTGAGCCCTCCTGCGCGGAGGGCAAAGGTTTTGTTGGCGATGTGGCAATGTCTGTCGGCGACCTGCTTATTCAGCGCGGAATTCCTTACGTTGCAAAAAAAAAAGGGATTGCAGCCGGTGGGTATTATACTTCTGAACTTATGCGTAACCCCGAACTTCAACAAAAAGCTATCAGTTACTGTGTTCAAAATGCGCAACCCGCGAAACAGAAGGTTGGCAGCGAGCTGCTTAACCAGTTATCTACTGCTGTGAGACCAAATAAAAAGTATAAAACTGACCGACCGAATTTAGGTGTTCTGGCCTTGATACACACGCAGCTACTGGCAAACTTCCCACGCCCAAAAAAGGTTGGACTTTGCATTAACACCATTACAGTGGTCCTTACAACCCTTAAATGAACAACTCAAATATGATCTGGAAAGCGGAAAAATCTTAGAAATTTATCAACAACCAACGGGGCGATCTGGTACAATCGCGATGCAACAAAATGTCGACTACGCCGTTTGCGAATATCGCACGAATACCTGTGGTGAAAAAAACAATGTAAGCACCAGGCGACAAAAAAATGGTCAAATCGCTTGACGTATTCCCTTGAAGTCAAAGGCAGTGGGGGCACGCACTAGCTTGCAATGTGATTAACGCCAAACAAAAAATTGGGCTTGGAGGTTAACATTAGCTCCTTGGCTAAAGAACGCGTGCCTCAAAAACGCCTCTCACAAAGTTTCGTGGTTCCTCAAAAGCACCTTCCACAAATTTTCGTGGAGCCTTCAAAACGCCGCCCACAAATTTTCGTACTTTTTTCCAAATCGCCTTTTTTTGCTTAAACTGTTCCAACCTTTTTTTTGTTCCAGAAAATCGCGATTTTTGCCATGTGGCAGCAACACCGAGTCAAAAATTTCGGTAACAAAAACTCTAATATTAACTTTTTTTTGGTTGGATCAAAGTCGTATAAATAGTTTAAAACAAAGTTTACCTGTTTAGTAGTTGTAGAGTCAAATATAAGGTTGGGACCAAAAAACTCTTTTATTTTGTTGTTGAGGTAAACTGTGTTTCTTTTCGGTTTCATAACCTCAATTTGTGCCCCCTTCACTTTCAACCTCTTCCAACCTTCCACAGCTAAAACAAAGGAGCTCGGAAGTTTTTATGTCTAGTTATTTCATGATTGACACATTTTCTTTTGTTATTCAACAACCTTTATTTAACTTACAACCCTGATGAATATTAACTAACTGAAAGTCCGGGGAGGGTTTGATTATGTAGCAGGGAAGAGCGGGGCTTATGAATTGAATTTATGAATATGAATGAGGGATTGATCCGTATAAATCCCTCCTTTCAGGGATTTATACAGATAAATCCCTCATTTGAAGGAGTTACAGAAATAACTCAATTTATCCTTGCTCGTCCCGAGAAATTGAAATTCCAACAATAAAGTCATCTGCAAATGTTTTTCATTACAAAACAATATCGAGAAAAATAACAAAACTAATACATGAACCTTTTTAGTTGTGTCGCTTTCGGTTTATCCTTGAAGCTTCCCTCAGAAACTATTTTGCTTAATTCTTCGCGCACGAATTTCTTGGAGCAGGCTCATCACTGCCTACTACTGGGTCGAAAATAGAATCCAAACTAAAATTGGGTTGTAGTATATCTTGGGTCAGGAAAAGCTCTTCTTCGCTGTCCGTGATGTCCATAATGACAAAGCATAACCAAATGAATGAGTTGTTTGAAAGCCGTTCGTTCCGCCCTGGTGTACCGAAAAAAAACTCGTAAACAAGATCAAAAGAAAAGACCAATAATAGAACACATCAACCGAGAAACAAAGAAAATACAATGCATGGTCCCTTGTGGAGTCGGCAGAATATCAAAGTACAAAGAAGTCTATCGCTTTCCGCTGACAAATTCTCAAGACAACCTCTCACAGTCCTGTGAAAAATCCCGCATTAGGTCGCTTTTATTGTCTCTGACTAGATCCGATGAAGGTGCGAGTGTACTAATTACTAAATTAGCCGGTATTTGTATATGGATTAATACCTCCGTTCTCGGTATTTATCTCTTACTTTCCTATGGGAACCGCCACCTTTACAAAGGGCCTTTCCGCTTTGGTGTGGGTGTGAAGGCTTAATCTCTCACTTTGGAACTTCTATGTATTTTGGAAAACATTTTGAACACAACAGGACAGTGTTTTTCAAGTAAAACCTGCTTTTTTGCGCTGCATTCTTAACAACACACGTGTCCATGTCAAGTTGTTTATTTTTTTAAAAAAGTCATATTCCAAATCACATATACAATCATGTTTATCATTGCAATCGCAACACGGTTAACTATCCATTCACAATAACAACCATATTTGCTGCATTTTTCGTCACAAAAATGCATATCACAACTTTTGCCGTTATTATTGTGTGTACTTATGGGCAGCACAAGTCCTATCTCCGCACATACCTATTTTACCTGTTTGTTTATTTCTGGTTTATTTCTGGCCAATTTTAAACGCAAGGCCTGATTGCACAGCCCACATTAAACGTACAAACTGACTTTCAGTGAGTGTGTACTCGTTCACTTTTGATTTAACAACTTCACCGCTCACCTTCGCATGTATACAAAGATCAGTATTTACTTAATAAAAAAAACAGCAGTAAACAAAACCGGTTGTAAACCTAACAAAAAAATGCGCTCTTGTAATATACCGGGGGCGGGGCAAGCAAAGGCTCGAATAGGCCCCCATAGTGCGTGTCGTATATAGGGTTACACCTTTGTGGATGTTTTGCTCCGTGCCCACCCCTCCCGAACGGACTGAGGGAGGGGTGGGCATGCACAAAAAAAAAACGTCCACAAAGTGTGCCCAATATCCTACTAAAAGCCATGACGCAAAACGTTATGAAGAGATAAAAAGCGTTTAAATTCCGCGGTTGATAACTACATATACGTAATCCACGAACCCTTGTCAACTTCATAGCGGCCCCTGAGTTACAGTCCTACTTTAAGACATTTTTTTTTTTACGGATAATTATAAAGATATTTCTATGAGTGAGAAACCCGATTGTTCATCAGTTGCACGAGTACATTCAGCGTGTTTGGTCGCTAGCTCGTACAGTAACAGTACCATCGTCACAGTCGGACCCTGGCATGAATTTAAATTTAAAAGCCTCCGTAAGGATGTCGAATGCCAACACTTCAGAATAAATTTAGTTTGGGCTACCTTGAGGCTCATGACTCTCAGCAGCTATATTGCACATCTGCTGATCTAAAGAATGCCTTCTACTCAGTTCAAAAGATCGGCGGAATCTCATCAAAGGTCGCTTGAATTCACGCTAAAGTGCATGATCTTTAATTTATAATGAACTGTCTGGATTTTCTTGAAGATATAAAGAAGAGAGCTGAGTAGAAATATTCCCCCTATCTTATTCCGGGTTGAAAATGTTGCCTCTATCTTATTGCCTCAACTTATTCGAGCTGCTGTTGGCTGTGCTCCAAGGTCATGAATGGACCGTATAGTGGCTGCCAGAAGGCGCCAAATTATGCTTTCGGTCCGACCTTGTCGCGCTGTGTCCTTGCTGTAGCTGTGGGGACGATTAGCTAGACACGACACTTATATCTGGCCCAAAATTCCTTTAGAAGAGTGATAAGGGACCATGAATTGCGTGGCTTATGGAATAATTGCTACAAACAGCAATAAAGAATTGGCTAAAAATAGGGCTTTACTATCAGAAAGGTTAAATTAGTATGCCTAGACGAACCTCCCTAGCTAACCTCCAGAGGTCATCACAGCTCAAGGAGCTGATGTGGAAGCACCAGTAGAAACAGTACGAAACATTGGGACGACATAATTTAAAGGGCATATACCAATTATTAATCATGTTGTGAAATCTCTTGTAGAGTGTTACCAATACACATTTCTTAACGAGTCCAACAGAGGAAAGACTTATAACATAAATACTACGAATCTGTGCGATAGTGCATTGTCAACCGGCTGGTACAGATTCGGTGGAAAAGCTGGAAGTCAAATGGCTGATTCCTGTGTCAGCATGTACCATTGTGGTACGGATGCGCCTGGCTGGCTCAGTGGAACCCACCCAGCAGTGGCTGATGGGGCTGTCCAGCGTAAAGTGTGTTTTAACTGGATTAACAGATGCTGTTTTTTTTCAACCTACATCAGTGTTCGTAACTGTGGAGGGTTTTACGTTTACAAATTTATGCAACAAAATACATGTTACTTACGTTACTGTGGCAATGGATTTGTACCGTCAGCCCCAGGTAGGAGTACGCATATACGTGTCACTTTACCAAAAATCACTTGTCAATCCATGTTAAAATATATTTCTTAAACAGGGAATTTGAGACTTACAGCAAAGAGAACGTTGTCTTCTTGGAAATCAAGGACGGTAGCCAGAAGACTATTGTTTTCCTTTGTTGGGAGGCGTCAGGTTTATCTTCTATCTATGCTTATGATAGGGTAACTGTTCATGCTCTCCTACATTCAGCCGTTAATGTCAATTGATTTGTTAAGCGCCTTCATGTTTCGCTTCAAATCATTTCAGTGGTGACTCGGGTCCTTTGAGGTATCACGGTACCCCAAAATTGACCATGTTTTCGAAAAATACACTTCTGTCATTTTCAGATAGATATTATTCAAACCTCTCTTTTACAAAAAGTTTCAGAAAAAAAGATTGTTCCTACGCAAAGTTATGGACGAAAAAAGATTTGTGGCATTAATTTTCCCTAATCATGTGTTGACAGTTATCTGAAAATAGCATGTGACATAACAGGGCCCCGATGCTTTGACACGCGATCGATTGCCTAGCAGTTCCCGCTTATTTCGAGTGTGTCTACAAAGTGGCTTCGACCATATCTGTGAAAGAGAGAGAGAAAGAGAAAAGATCGAGCGTTGAGGAATTGCGTTTCCTGACTCCTCACTTGTCAATGTGATCAGCTTCGACTGCCAGCTCGCTTTTCGTAGCGCGAACGGCGAAAAACAATCCATCCATTCAAATTCCATAACATTTCTACAAAGCCAGAGGTATCAAAGAATCAACTTGGCGCAAAAGACGGAATGTCCAGGAAAGTACGGAATTTGTCTCCAGTAATAAAGAAGTTTATTTTTTTCCCAATTGCTCGCATTTCTGACAGGATGTTCTCTCTTAGATCTTGAGCGGAACAAGTGGCGGCTTCTTCGCAGATTTCAGTGTGCTTTCCTTTCGCCTTTCCTTTCGTCTTTCAGGTCCCGGCAGCTTGGGTAGTCTTAGCCAGCTCAAATGATGATGCCTTCGGCATTTTACAGCCGACGTGATATTATGACTTTAAAATTTCCGTTTATTGCGTTTGAAGACCCTTTGAACGGCACTCGTACTCAACGAAAGTCGCTTTCCAACATAAAAACACGCAGAATTTGAAACCATTCTTGTCGGCATGTTTGTGCTATTGTTGTAAGGCGGTAAGTTGAGCCTCCCCTCTGTCAACCGCAGGTAATTATTCTGACACCTAGGTATTTTAATCTCGTCAGACCGGAAAAAGTTTCCAAATCATATTTTGGCTTTTTTCTCGAAACTAATTTTTCAAGAAATTGGGCGCACATTTTAAGTTTGCGTTCAGCGAGTTTTCAACCATTTTAGCTCAAATTTGACACCAAAACCGTGTCTCCGAATTTTATTTTTTGCTTTCATTCAAAAGTTATGAGCCGTAAAAGAAGGAGGAGAGGTGTTTCTTCCAACTTCAAGGATTAACCGAGTACAGAAAATAAACCAGGCCGGATACAAAAGTTCCGAGACACGGTTTTTGAGACAAAGGTGTGAAGAATTCGACGCGATGTTCGTCTTTCTCTCCAGATCATTCTCGACTGGAGCGGAACTGATTTTGTGAACGATGTACTTTTCAAAAACGTAGTCTCTATTCTCGACACAGTTGTCTTTTTTCGTTATCTAAATACGTTTTCGTAATCTTCAATTATTAAGCTTTCAGAAAATATATAGTTTGTTAGGGTCCTTGTGAAACGCCTGACACTCAAACGGTGAAAACGCAATGTTGTCATTTGGGGTACCCTGATACTTTAAGAAACCAGTAAATTTTTCACTTCTGTTACAAAACGTAATGCATACAAACGTTAGGGACGTCGATAGTGCTTTATATTAGCACAGCAAATCCTTAATCGAGCTGCCTTATAAGCGTCGAGAGCAACCTCTTTACAGAGGAATTATGGCTCTAGATTGTGGCAATACGACCGATGGCCTAACCTGAATTTCAGCCGCCCTCTTTGATCAGAGGAAACTGAAACTGATTGGCAGTCCTTTTGGAAATCGGCCAAAGAACTCAGAATTTCGCTGAAAATTTGCAAGCTTTGCCTGAAAATGTTTGGAAGAATTTCCTTCCCACGTCTGAAACTACAATTCTCGTCATATTGCGTGAGAACAACTCTCCATGTCACAATTCAACCATCTGTTTGCGTGACGCTCCCTTCCTTCAGTTCAATGTTTAGTGAACCGATTTTGTTATCAACATTAAGGAGACGGACAGGGAAGGTGTTCTAATAAATGTGTCAGAAGGCTTCAGAGATTGTGGCTATGGAAACAAATTTTTTCGTTGTCAACTACTTCCACCTGTGTTACTAATAATATCGTTGACACAAGGAACGTATTAACGATCTTTCAGCCTAAGTCTTACTTTTCATGTGCCGCACCTGGAGCAAATAAGCAAAAATATTGTTTTTGCTAATTTGCATTAGGTTGGGCAAATGATAAGTTTGACGTTTGAACTGGACCTTAAATTATTATTATTTTTTTCACTGGAACCAAATGCTCATTCAGCTGATGTCTGGGGACACAACACAAGCTCCACCAGCATTTTCATTCAATGGGAAACTGTTCCTCCAACTGATCAAAACGGAACTATCCTGAATTATACAGTTATCTACAAAGCGTTACCTGAAGGCAATCCACAAACCATGGTAGTGAGTGCTCCAACAAATCAAGCAAAACTGACGGGTCTGAATGAATACACCAACTACAGCATCACAGTGTTTGCTTCTAATGTTCATGGCAATGGAAAAAGTAGTTATCCTATCGTTGTTGTCACGGATGAAAGTAGTAAGTATTGAACTGCTTTGTATATTTTTTTCCCAAACCTTGACTTTTTATAGGCTGTAAAAGTTACGAAATCTAGTCATCATCTGTCAAACGACCTAGCTAGTGAAAGGCGTGGGTATATTCCTGCTGTGAAGTCACAAACTGATTTGCATCGCGGAAAGTCTTTGTAAACATGCATGCAAAGCAGTCTGTGACGTCAAATCAGCAATAGTCCCCCGCCCTTCTGAATCCGTAATGTAACAAATGATGCTTAGTTTTTAATAAGTTTTGAACCCGGCCCTTAAAAATTTACAAAACTGCAAATAATGGCCAAATGTTTTGTAAATAGGTGCAAAGTTTTATATTAGCTTGAAAATATTTTGAGGTTAGGTGCACTTAAAAAAAATGTATATAGGGATTTCAAAATAAAATTAAAATTGTATATCTTAGGTACACTAATATATATGTAAATCTAAAGAAATAAGTTACAATAAAATCGTCACTATACTTAGGCAGAAAAATCATGCTTTCTAATAAGGTTCTTGAGGGATGATAATAAGGTGGTTTCCTGATATTTGGCAGAAAAGAGATAAACAATAATGTTCCAGAATATTTGGAAGTTCTCAGTTTTCCCAAGATTTGATTTAGGTTTAGGGTCAAGGATGTCAATTCCCCTTCTAGTATTGTAAGAGTGGATACTATTGTTCCTATTGTTGTTTGTAGGACCAAACGCTCCCCCATCTAATGTCCAGGGACACAACACAAGCTCCACCAGTATTTTAGTTCATTGGAGCAATGTTCCAGCAGCTGATCAAAATGGTGTTATACTGAGTTACACAGTTACCTACAAGGCATTACCAGATGGCAGTTCACAAACCAACGTAGTGAGTGCTCCATCAACTCGAGTAACACTGACAGGTCTGAATGAATACACCAACTACAGCATCACAGTGTTTGCCTCTACTGTAACGGGAGATGGAAATGTGAGCAAACCTATCATTGTTATTACAGATGAAGACAGTAAGTAGACTTAGTTGACTTGTTTTTTGATATATTTGACTTATTTTTGACTTATTTGTTAAGCTATGATAGGAATCACCACGTATAATGAGAATGAATATATCAAGTAACCATATATGTGACGATCGTCGCAGTTAGATGTCAAATTAACGAGCCGATAAAATAACCTGAAAAAATTCAGGATTCGAACCCATGACCTCTGCAATACCGGTGCAGCACTCTAACCAGTTGAGCTATCAAACCAACTGGAAGCTTGGTCATTTGTGAATAGAAGCACACACAGACACACACATACACAAAATCGCCCGACGAGCCTTCTACGGTTGTCACTCTTGCTGAAATTATTTAGTTTTGTCCTCTTGAGAAAATCACGCCTATTGATTGACTACGGTGCTTAGTTTCAGGTCTGGTCCTCCAGGTTGAGGACTGGGTGTAGAGCTTGCAACCCTGCTCAGTAAAAAACAACAACAAAAAATCAGAAACAACAACAACAATAAATTACGCGCTACGGGAATAGCAATAAAGGAAGAATCTTCAACTGACATTGACGGACGTTTTAGGGTTGGATGAAATGGAAGAGTTTTGTTGCTACCCTGTGCGGCAGCCGGCGCCATGGGTCTGCTTGGCTGACTGACCGGGGTGGATTAATTTGCAGCATACGCGCATAGCCGTGGCATTTGTCCATTGTAATGTAATTTTTTATTGGTTTTAAGCTTGAAAACTGTTCAAATTCCAACAGGTAAATGCAAGTGTATCCGCCGTTAGTTGCAGAAATCTTTTTTTAAGTTTATTAAGCAGATAGTACGAAGACATGCTGAAATGTGTTCAGCAAGTGTGCAACTTAAATCTGTTTTTCCTTAAAGGGGCATAGTCGCGAATATTTCGCAGATTTGTGGTCAAAACGGTGCTACAATTATCGGTAGCTAACTTTATCCATGCCCAACATTGTGTTTGAACATTTAAAGGAACATATTAACTTAATTTCAATAAGAGGAAACAAACCATGACCATTTAATATCTATTTAATGTCAACACACTGACGAATTTGAAAAGTTTAGCCTAATTTTTTCAATTTGCAATCCATTTCCATCCGTGCTATCCTTAGCAACAGACGACAGAAAATAGTTTCAGTGAAGTAATATAGTATTTGGTAACAAAACTAGACCTAAGAAAACTAGACCTTGGTTTTCTCTTTCTGGGTAAATACGAGCAAAGCTATTTTGGTAAAGGTGAGATATCACCAAAATACCATCATTTTGGAAAACGTTACAGGGCACCACCAGGGCTTATTAAATGCTTACCACGCAATCTTAAGCTTACCTTGTAGAAGGTGTCAGAAGCTATCTATTAAGGACAAAAGATTTTCAGAGTAATGAAACACAGCGAAAATCAAGGGGTCCTTGTAACATCAGAAGGAAACACTTTGCTTGTACGCCAATTGTTTTCTGTTTGCAGAGCCAAACGCTCCACCAGCTAATGTTCTGGGACAGAAGTCAAGTTCCACCAGCATTTGGGTTCAGTGGGGTGTTGTTCCACCAGGTGATCAAAATGGTGTTATTTTGAGTTACACAGTCACCTACAGAGCGTTACCTGATGGCAGTCCGCAAATCAAGGTAGTGAGTGCTCCAACAACTCAAGCAATACTGACGAGGCTAAACAAATACACGTGGTACAACATCACAGTGTTTGCCTCCACTGTTAAAGGAGATGGAAATGTGAGCAAAGCTATCGTTGTTATTACAGATGAAGACAGTAAGTGACTTATTTCACTTGTTTTCAGACATAGCTTGTGGTAACTGCTAAATGTCATAGAGACACACTTTGTGTCATATTTGGCTATAAACTACAAGGTTCCTTTATTATTTTCTGTACGTAGGAAAAAGAGGGAAAACGCCCTCATTGCCTCCTATCAAACAGTCTGTTGTTGACATTCTTAGGGGAGGAGTGGAGATGCGGTTTTGATGGATGCTGTCAAGGAGATTTTCTTTCATCACTGGCTGATTGCAATGGTGGTTTCTCTGTCCTTTAAATTATGCAAACGTTAGTGGAATCAGATGGTATCAACAATAGTGAAAATGAAAAAGCAACAAATGTTTCACTTGAATAAAATTCGTCCTCTTCCTTGTCTTCACCTTTTGTGGAAGAGATGAAAGATGGCCAAAATGCCTCTTATTTGGGTGACGTCACAGGAACTTACTGGCGCTCGTTAAATGCTTGACACATAACATCAATTTCTCTTCGTAGAAAACATAACAGGTTGTCTATTAAAGACAAAAGCTTTTCAAAACATTGTAACACAGCAAATATCAAGGAGTGTTTCAACTAACCGAAACTCCCACTCCTTCGTACTATCTGGTACGTAATGGTTGTACGTAATGTTCTTTTTTCCCCTTTTCTATCATGTTGTTGTTGTTGATGCCGTATTGTCGCTGTTACTGTTTTTGTTTCCAGGGCCAAACGCTCCCCCATCAAATGTCCAGGGGCACAACGCAAGCTCTACCAGTATTTTCGTTCAATGGAACAGTGTTCCAGCAGCTGATCAAAATGGTGTTATACTAAGTTACACAGTTACCTATAAGACAATACCAGGTGGCAGTCCACAAACCAAGGTAGTGAGTGCTCCAGTAACTGAAGTAACACTGAAAGGTCTGAATGAATACACCAACTACAGCATCACAGTGTTTGCCTCTACTGTAAAGGGAGGTGGAAGAATTAGCGTGACTATCTTTGTCATCACAGATGAAGACAGTAAGTTGTGACATGAAGACGGAGGAGAGTAGGTGTTATTGACCTTTTCATAATAAAAACTGCAATTTTGTAAATGGGACAACATGCAGGAAAATACAGTGTGATGATAAGTAATTTTCGAAGACTTTGGATATCCAAGAGGAAATATAGTTGAAAATCTGATAAAATCGGCAAATGTTTGTTTTTTAACTATCTTATGGGGGATGTACTTGCCCATACTTTTGTCTTTAAAATCCTGTTAAAGTTCGCGCCAAAGACTTACAGAGAAATAAGAAAAATATTCAGCAGTCAGGGACATGGGAAAACGAAAAGATTTGGCGGGAATCGAACCCATGGGCTGGTTTCGAGCACCAGCCAATCAGAGACTCGTGGTGAGCTTGATCACATTTACTTGGTTCATTTTGACATACGTTTTGTGTACCCCGCCGCGATCGGCAGTGTCCTGTGCCAACACTAATAACAAAAGAAAGTTAGTAAATAAAAAGGTCTAATCTTCAGTAAGTCATGTTTATGGGCTCAGCCACGTATTTGGATAATATGGATCGAATTTCCTTCGAGGACTTAATTTAAAATAAACATATCGTTATTTATTTTCTTTCTACTCTTAGCCTTCAGAACTTGGATTTTTTTCATCATCTGTGTAATTGTCTCAATTATATAAATAGTTTAAATGAAAATCTTTTGCCTGATATCTTTAACGAAATTCCCTGACATCAAATTATGGGGTTTTCATATGAACTCTCCATTGTGACAAATATATTACCCAAATCATTCGTAATTTCTGTATCCCAATATTCTTAACTTGGTTTTCCCAACGTGTTTTGCAGGACCCAACTCTCCTCCGTCTTATGTTCAGGGACGCAATACAGGCTTAACCAGTATTTTTGTCCAATGGAGCAATGTTCCAGCAGCTGATCAAAATGGTGTTATACTGAGTTACACAGTTACCTACAAGGCGTTACCAGATGGCAGTCCACAAAACAAGACAGTGAGTGCTCCAACAACTCAAGTAACACTGACAGGTCTAAAAAATAACACCAACTACAGCATCACAGTGTTTGCCTCTACTGAAAAAGGACCTGGAAGAAATAGTACACCTATCTTTGTTATGACAGGTAAAGGTTGTAAGCTACTTTGTTTAATTATTTTAACACTGCGTTTATCTTGTACATGCATAAAGCTACTAGCAAAACACTATCCAATATTAGCGTCTGACCTTTTTTTGTCATTTTTCGTCCTCCTTCCGTTATTGACACTTTTAACTGTCAGAGCGGTCAAACGCAAAGAGTAACGTTTGTTCTGGTTTTCAAAGCCTTGAAATTTGAATGATTTCAAACGTATTTGAGTGTAAAGTTTTCCTGAACAAGAGATAAAAGGAAGGTCGCAACATACTGAGTTTTGGGCCTATTAATCCTGCGGTTCAGAGAGCTTTTTTTTTTGGAACCTACACTCAGCTTGAAAATGTTAGGTTTTCAGAAGACGGCATTACGTTAAGTTTTTTAAGTTTTCAGTTTTTCGGGAAATGTGCTCGCCTCGTACGTCTGGCTGCTCTGAATTTCTAACCAGTCTGATATATTTCAAAATGGGATTTTCAATTGCTGCTTCGAGCCTTTAAAACATCCCGAAATTGGTGCCAGATTGGTTCTTACCCAGACCCCGCTTTGCCACACTGCACTCTCCATCACAGTTATTTTGCTCCATCTCTTACCCAAAAAATATCTAGTATTCTGCATCCTTCTCAGTTTTAAGCCCCATCATCCGACCATCGCAATTCACTCCAATTGCCTTCTAGTATTTATGTTCAGCTCGTTCGCTTATTCGATGCTTTATCGATGTAACCCGGCGAAGTATACCGTAGTGTCAGCATTGTTTTTACATAGTCTATGATATTATCAGTCCAACTAGCCTCTAGATCGTAGCAAACCATTTCAGCTTTCTTTTTTCTAATCCGAGACCAGCTTTAATTTGTGGTGATAACTCGACAGCCAATTCCGATCCAATGTATCACACCGAAAGTATGTTTCGTGATACGAATCAGGGAAATGTGAATTTAAGATTCTGGTATATCCAGAAATCTTGAACTCATCTATCCTGAATGTTTTTTTTTTCATAGTTCCAGATTGCGTTCGATTAAAATGGCATTGAATTCAACTAGGCATGTTTCGCAGGATTGAATTTCAAGCCGGATTTATATGCTTGAATTCAAGCTTGGTGTCTTGCATGGGAGTCCTTGTGAAATTCAAGCTTTTATACTTCATAAAAGTATTGAAACCAATCCTGGAAGTCCAACAAGAGAAGAAGTGCTTGTTGATTTTTGCAATGCAAAAATTTCGGATGCAATGTTTGGATTCGATTCACTTTACACTTGTCATTGTTTGAAATTCCATATTTGCCAGTCGTAAAAACATGGAATTTTAAGTTTTGAAATCGTGATTCATTTAAGATATTTACGAGCTGTAAAAACTTTTAATGCACGTTTTCATATTCTGGAATGTCTTGAATTCACGTTTATGTTGTACACCATAAACTTGAATTGAAATCTTCACATGATGCACAATATTAATCTTGGATTCAAGTTTGGAAGAGAAGGAACATGAATCTGAGGGTTTTACGTTTGATTATTTTTATCGTCTATTATTTTAGTTACGGGTTATTGAGAGAACCATAAAGGCTGTTGTTTTCCTGTTCTAATTTTGCTTTTCTAGGTAGGTTTTACTGTAGGTTGACCCACCTTACAGTATTTTCCTTCTTTGGACCGTTTTCTTAGCACATATTTCTAACCCTGAACCTTCCTCTCTCTTGCATCCTAAACTTCATACTCTAATTGTATTTCTTGAATTATTTCGCATCTTTTATTATCCTTTCCTCGTTACTAGTATTTTTTCTTTTCTCTTTTTAGGAAGCTGATTGATGGAATCAACACGCGTAGCAACAGAAATTACAATTGATAATGAATAAAGGGGAAGGGTGGTGGGGGTGGGGGGCGGTTTCTAATCATTACTCGGACTTGAGACGCAGCGTGTTCGCGTCCGATCCCTTTCCAAGTGTCATTAGTCCATTTCAAGTATTTAAAATATGGAAAGGTAGCGGGGGGATTGAACCCAAGTATAGTCCAGTTTCGAGTTCACTAAGACCGCTGGATAAAAAGACAAAAGCCAAATCTGAGTGGTATTAGTCTCAATCCGGAGTAAAATTTCAACAAATACCAGTGAGAAGATGTACTACTCGCATCTCCGTGTATTGTATTATTTGTAGCAGTTTGTTGGTATTTAAGCATAGTATACTCAAGATTGAGACTAACTCTGTAAAGATGCGTTTGTATTCGGCAATCTTGGTGAACTTAAAACTGGAATATTGTGTTCTTGGACGAGGCACCTTGCTTCTCAGCTCCATCCTCAGCATGAAGCGATAAGGATTATCGCTCTGTCCCTGACGGGCTGATAGTCCATCATAGGGGTGAACCCAGTACCTTTTCTGCGGAATATATACATCATATTTCCTCTTCCGAGAACAAAGGAGTGTGCATCTCCTACCAGTATCCAGCCACGGTATCCCCTGGTATCCATATTCACCCTCCGAGTAAGAGGAGAACATATGGATTCCTCACCGGTATCCGTTCGATATCCATCGGTACCATATGCATTTTGCACACTCCCAGTGCAATGGAATATGGATACTCCACTGTTACCCATACACGGTATCCACCCTCCCTTATCAGGGTGAAAGATGGAGAGATTAGGATATTTTAACCGATATCTCTAAAAGGTCATCTGAACAGAGCGGGGCAGGGGTGGGGTGAAGAGGGGGGAGGGGTGAGGTGAAGAGGGGGGAGGGGTGGAAATACTGGTGATGTCAGCGGAAAAAAGAGCTTGTGGGACAGTGTTTTTTGGCTGAATTTACCTTCAGCAGCAAAACATTGACTGTAATGTTTCTTCCTTTCTTTCTTTTATTTTTTTTCTTGTTATAACCATGCCGGAATGAGAGAGGGGAACAACTGAAACGCCTTGCAGGCTTGTCGCACCGAGGTGTGGTGGTCACGTGGTTACTCGAGTGGGACTTATTATTTTACGTCTTCAAGTAAAACAGACAAAATCGTTCTCAGTCTGCGGCAAAATTATTTGAAGTTTACACTAGGAATAGGACAAAATTTTGTCTTTTGCCTCACATAATTAACAAAATTGTTTTCTTTTTCTTTCAGCTATTGAATTTATGTGTATGAGTCAGCTGCAAACAATATCAGGGCACAGAGGGATTTTATGATGTTTAGAAAAAGAAAGAGCTGTTAAAATATAAAAGAGACAAGTGAAATATTAAATTTGGCCAATTGTTAGGTGCTAATCAAGTATTGGTTTGAGTATTAATTAATCTCCCTTCTTTGTAATAAAAGTTTTGTTCTTTTTGCTTGTTGCTGTTTTTGTTGTTGTTGAGTTTGTTCTCTTCTCAATTGGACTCACGTGCGTTTTCGCTACCTTCGTTTCTAAGTCTTAAATCAAAGGGACTATGAGCCAACTCGTAAATGGAGGAGTGCTAATTTTGAGGCCACACGCTTTTTTTTGTATGATGCTATACTGCTGCGTGTAGCATGGCATTTAACCGATTATTAGAGCGGAGTGGATTTTTAGTTCTATGAATCGAGGAATAGACGAAGAAATCGAAACAGAAACATATTTTTGGCAAAACGTTTTGCACGTGTGCCGTTAAGCGTGAAAAAAGTGTAATGAGGCGAGTTGATGAGGCGAATCGCAGGAAAACTGCTTGGTGTCTTACTCTTTTACTCTTTTACTCGGTGAAAACAAAATTTTAATACTCTGGTGAAGCATTCTCCTTTCCTTTCTTCACATATCTGCAGTTCAAAAGCCTGTGCAGTTCATGTAGAGTTTCATAGGGTGCTCTTTTTTGGCCATCAGCTATTCTTTCGGGTTATTTCTTTCCCCTGGAACTCCATAAAAAGGGTTTCCTTGAAGACAGACGACAGATATACCGTCTTGAAACATTACAAGTGAGACATGACAAATACGTTCGCGATGCCGCTTACCTGTTCGTTTAATGCATAAATCAACATGCCAAGATTAAAACTACTGAATGGTCCGTCCCCATTTCAATGACACTTGAATAACTTAATTTTTTTGAGGTGTTAAGTTGTTAAGCTTACATGATCGAGCGGCGAGTCCAATTCGCCCATGACAGCAATAACTCGTTCATTGCATTTACGAGTTAAAAATAAGCGAAATTCCCCCTTTTCCTGTTCTTCAGTAAAAATTCCGATAGCGCCTTGGAACTAGGCAGCCCTATCCAGGCTCTTTCAGATGTCTCGTTTCTCTTCTGAGAAGCGCAAATCGTGGAGACTACAGAGAATTCTATTGTTTATTTGATTTTCATTTTTTTGTTGCTAATAATCGACCTTTAGTAATAAAAGAGGAAATCTAGGAACAAGAATATTGGATATATTGAATTTTATGCTAATTTTAATAAGGCAATCCGTCTTTGAAGTGAGGGAAGTTTGCATGGTGACAATGTTTGCCATCAAAAATCCGCTGTAAATGGTGTATAGACAATATTACCCAAAAGCATAAGCCAGATATCAATGGAGAAATTAAAAATTCACGCGCGTTTACCGCGAAGAACAAACGTCAACCTGCCTTTTGAGGCCTACCATTATTGGAGCAAGTCGCGTGCAACTTACCAGTGAATGGAATTGAACCACGTTATGTTCCCTTTCTAGGTCGCTTAAATATCCGAGCAAAATGATCTTACTCAGGAGACAATTTCTCAGATCTTACTCAGGATAACAGAAAAAAATGAAACAGAATTTCCCATCTTCGGATCAACAAGTTAGTCACGATGTCTTTCTATGTTTTGTAAAGACAAATTTCTCTCTCAAGCACAATTTTGCTAGTATTATAGGATATTTGATATCCTTTGATTATGGCTAGTATTGTTTAAATATTGCGGACCTAGTACTACTAATAAAGTGCACATTTCGGAGTAGCTAGCAACTTCTCCCATGGCTTTTTGGAGGAAATTACTTTTGGGGGCATAGCTTTCCTCTTTTTTCTTCAAGATCAGTTGAAACCCCCCACGCTATAACTTACAAGCCCTTTAAGAGGCCAACACTTTATTCAAGTTGTTATCGTAATCTTCTGGCTAGCAATAAGTAAAAGATTTAGATGCACGCATTTTATGAGGCGCACCATTTGTTCTCATTTGTAGCATCAATCATTAGAAGATTGTAAATAATTCGGGCTTTTTTTTAAGCCTGTATATGATACTTCGACATTGACATTTACATTACATTAACTTAAAAAAGTGAAGCATTGCTGATGCCTAGTTATTAAAGGATGTATATACTTAGTACAATACAGTTATTAAGTAAATGGAAAAAAAGAGATGCCTTAACCTTGATCTCTGAAGGCAAAAAAGACACAGCATCTTACACCAATAAGACTCGGTTTTGGCCCGTTACTATTAGCACTCAACATCAGTTTGGTGATGTTAGGTTGTGTTGGACTACCATCTAATCTAGGAGTGAGTGAATGAACATTCTCCGTAGCTTCAATAATTAACTGAATCGTGGCTCCTGACCCGTTAGCTGCTTTCAAAACTTCTTGTGCATGTATGTGATATCAATATTCCTAGGCCTACCAAAAACGTTTGGGAGTTATAAGCGAACCCCTCCACCGCCCAGTAAACCGGCAACGAAAACAGAGTGGAGTCTCCAGACCTCTAAGATTCCTTTGAAAACTTGTGACGCAGGGGGGAAAAGCAACTTCCCATACATTCTCCTAAATGAAATCCAAACGATGTTCTCACAACTTGCAAAGCAATCTGTGAGGTTCTAGTCAGCGGGTATGCCTCCTGCGCGTGCGCAGATGTTGCATATTCCAACGAAACACCGACCCTGAAGGGAAAAATTATTATGGCGGCCAAAGGCGGCAGATTCGGTTTTCGGTTTTCTCCTTTCGTTTAGGTAATTCACGAATTGATCGTATTTTTACAGTTTTATCATGTTTTCGTGCTTTTGGCTTCTTGTGAAGAGATAAGTTTACCCGCGGAGATTTTAAGTCGCAAAGTAGAACACTAGCGCTTTGATCAATCAAGTCCGCGCTGATCCACCATGTAGAATTTTTAAGTTGGGTTAAAAACTGGGATCGGGTTCAAAGTATTGAACTGTGAAATGATCTTGTTAACACGTAACTGGATTACTGTAAATAAAAGTCGCATTTTGTGCGTAGGTATTATTTCCATTAGGCCATAGCAATTTTGATTGAATTTATTTCCATCGATGTACATGTTTTTGGGCACATTTCCCGTTGCAATTTATTTAGGCCACGATGGATAATCCTATGACTGGAAAACATACAAACCCAGTACAGCCATAACTGTCTCATGTCATGCTATCAATTTGTTACAGAATGAGATGCAAAAAGAAACATTGACAGTATTTTTATTTATCACATGCATCAGTTCAGCGGTACACAAAGACCAAAATTACGTCGCAGAGTACAAAAAATAAATTCCTGAATAGTTCAAGCGCTTTCTCTCGGTGAGAATTTTATTTACGTTGAATTATCTAATTCTAGCATTCAACTTTGAAACGTTTGTCGCACACCTGTTCTCCAAGTATAAACAAGCGAAACGTGACCCCCGTACAGCTCGCAGCTGATCCCCGCACTCGCTACTGCAACAAACAAGACAGTGCGAAAGTAGAAGTGTCTTCATCGATGTCGCTGCCATCGAATATTCTCTTGTACGAAACTCACAGTAAGTTCCATAAGAGATTAGCCGCCCGACGCTTTCTTTCCCTCGACAAAATACACATAAATTTTGAAAACTATTCCACAGAAGTTGATCTGTCGATCGTGTCGATCTGTATTGTTACGAACAGCGCTGCCCACGTTTTGACTGGGCCGTTTTGCAAGTTGTGAGAACATCGTTTCTCGGTCCCAGGCCTTGCTTCTATCCCCCCCCCCCCCTGCTTGTGACGTTTGAATGTGCCATTAATGCACAGAGCCTTACCATTTGGACGCCACAGCACCACGGGGAACAAATTCTTAAGACAAGAATCTGGTCGGAGTTATATTTTAATTTGCGCTGAAATTCTTACAGCCTTACAGTTACCACAGTGAGATAACACTAAAACAGAAAGTAAATAAAATATAATTACTAATAACATGGAAAAATGTTTGCATTTAAAAGACTAATGAACTACTTACTTACAATCGAAATGCTTTTGTTTCAACTTTATTCCTTACTGAGGTTAATTTTAGATATGTTTTTCATATCAGTTGACTTCCCAAAATGAAGCGTGAAGTACCTACTAATTACACAAGTCACAGTTATCTTTTGAACGATAACAAAGTGAGGGATATGCATGCTATTTAATGAAAACGATGGCAGGTGTTTAAAGGCCTAACCGTCATCACGTGAGACTAAATCAGAAGAGCAGATCGGGCTTATCCGATAATATCTCAGCGATAAAAAGAGCCCACATTAAGATTCCCAAACGTTGTTTGCAGGTAAGAAATGCAAGAAATCTGCTACACGTAAACTATGCTTTTCACGGTGAACATAAGGTAATATATCAAACACGAGAAAGAGTGTTTCATCAGGATCCGGGGGGAGGGGCACTCGCTTAATTGGCTAAAACGGGTATGTGCCGCTCAACAGGATGTGGTTTTCAGAATCTTGCGTCTTAAACAGGGTATACAATTTCACTATTTATAGCGTTTTGGACAGGTTGTCATTCTGGACCAGAAGCCTTGAACAGGTTGTAAACGTTGACGGTATGCGGTCTGCAACATTTTTTCAAATCTTATTCTATGATGTCATTCATTAAAAAAGATGCTCCCCGAAATATTTTCTTTCTGTTCACGAAAAAGTCTTTTATCTTAAACAGGATAGTAAAATGAACGGATTTTGTGTTACTGACAGTTTCAGGGTTGGAAGGCCTCGCAGCACTCCCCCACCCAAACTCCCCTTGAGTGCCCCCCTCCGGGATCAGGATACCCAAACACGAAGAAGTGGGTTAAAACACCGAGAAGTTCGCTGCCGAGTTTTTTTTTAACCGACTTCGAAAGGTTTGGACACCTGATGACCCACACTTTCGAGTTTTTAATATGGCTTCTCAAACCATTTATACTTTTTGGAGACATCCAAAGCAAAGGTCCGAAAAATTTTATGCTAATTAAAATCCGGTATACAAACTACCGTCACGGTGGTGATTTTCTTTGTTTGCTGTTTATGAATTATTAATGAATAAAAACAAGCAGAGTAAGTGTTTGCGTCAATTGAAAACGAGCGCTACAGTGTAGCAGTGTAAGCACACGGACATGAAAACTGAGCGTTTGCTCCTTTTGCTCCTTGATATTGCCGCGGATCAAACGGAAAGAAAAACGTCAATGCGAGTGGCCTATATGTTGGTTCACATTGGCCGCTGCAGCCATCAGGACACTGTGTAGCTTACAGACTTACTAATATGTTTCAGTTACATAATCAGGACTTTTTTGTTAACGTTTCAGGAAGATGAAAACTTCTGAAATACAGCGTGCCAGTCAGTTACCTATGTTAGTCTTAAATGTAGATGGCAAATATAAGCCATTTCGAAACTAATCGATGATACTCCATTCCAGTACGAGAAATGCTATATATAAAACTGTTCGATGTTGAAAGTCATTGACAGGAAATGCCTTGAAATCCACCTCATCGATTGCTCGTCGATTGTCGAATGACTGATACCTCCTATTATTATATGGCAAGCAATTCTCCAGTCTAAATCGAGTGTTCTGATTGGTTAGTTTTCGGTCGGGATTTTACAGTACGGACCATTACTAGGGAAACAGTCCATTTTGGATATTTTTTTTTTCGCGCCCCCGCTCCCGCAAAATTCAAACTCCGAAAACGCAAGAAGATTAAAAAAGGAAAGGTTTGGAGCTGGTACAAAACCGGAATGAACGAGGTAAACACGCCTGTTTAGAAAAAGCGCTCTTCAATAACTTTACCGACTTTTTGATATAAGCACAACACTCGCCAGCAGTGAATCAAAAAGCATGGCCAACGTTCTTCAGTGACTGTGTGTGTTTATTGTTTTCTTGTACGGCTATTAGACTGTAAGCTGTAAAGAGCCGCGTAAATCGGCCAACGCTTTAAACAATAATTATTAAAATTCAGCATTAACAAAAGAGTACGTTTCTCACAAGAAAACCTCTCGGCAAAAAAAAAAAACTGAAAACTGCAAAACAACTAGCAAATGGCTTTCATCAGCAACTGTATAAATCGAAAGAAAACGATCATGTTCTTGTCTAGTTTAATATTGGCCATCGCTTCAGTCAGCGTTTTCCACACGGAACAAATTAAAGCTGCACGTTCATGTATTAAACTAACAGTGTACCTTGATTCCTCAGCGAGATTTTTGCTCTTGTAGTGGACATCCTTGAAAATAAGTTTAGCTTGTTCACAAGTCCGCTCTTGCTGTAGCTCGCGCTAAAAACAACTTTGTTAGGTGAGACAAAAATTTGCTCTCAGCATCCACAAAGTTCTCCAAAAAGCCACTGAAGCGAACAACTTGCAGTATTTGATGGAGAGACAATTTCCAGGGTCTTTTTTTCTGTAAGTTCGAGTGTTCCTTCTTTTACATTACGGACTAACACGCTGCCACAATTTCCAGTTTGAGAAGCACGTTTCTGAGATTTTATCGCTGCCTTTTCATTATTCTTCTTTTTCCCGAATTGTCTCCGCCCATAACGAGGAGGTATTTTCAAATAAAACTGTCTTGTGTTGTAGCGGACGACGAAAAACTAACACATATATTAGAAGCAGAGCAGTTTTCATTCAAGAGCCACGCAAGTTTTCGCCAATCGACAGCAACGATCATCAAACTGATTCGAAAGCCAGTTAAAATCGCTGGCTTCTCTCCTTGACATCGCGCCGGAAATTGACTTGAAGGAACTACCGGAAGTGTTATTTCGTACGAAAAATGATGCCATATAATAAACTACTTACTAACTTCACTTGCTCGGAACCGTGCTGAGGAATATTGGCCCTCGGTCGTTTTTGTATGGACCTCGCTGCGCTCGGTCCGTACTGCCACGACCTCGGGCCAATATTCCCCAGTACGGCCCTCGCGTTCAGTTAGTAAGAAGTTAATATTGCTATATCATTAATTACTGACTGAAAAATAATTAACGATACCTGTTCCAGGATTCTCTCGCTAGATCTTGCACTTCTGTTTGTGCTTTGCAATTCTGAAATTGGCTAAATGCAGTGCATGGTACATAGGTTCGCTCGTGAAAACGACCAGTTGAGTAACTATCTACAACGGCTAGGCCACAGAGATCACGCTGTGGATTGGCCCACACTGACTCAAAACAAAGTTGAAGTTCTGTTTTTATAGCAGTCAAAATGTCGCCGGATATGAAGGAACGTTATTTGAATTCATATTATGTAGACAGTAGCTAGATAATTTGTAATTACGTGGTTTGATGGTTTCTACAAGGCTTTCAACCTATATCCTATTCGTAGAAAAGCTGCCGAAGAAAATGGTAGGAACAAACATCCACTTCAGCAGTTAAATAAACCTTAATAAAATATAGGAAATTAAACAGTTACTCCATTTAGTCGAGTTGTACAAGCCAAACTGTACGTTCTGGTAGTTATAAACGCTTGAGGGACAAGATTTGAACTAAATAAAGGAAAGAAGAACTGCAGAATTCTGCTGACCTTGCATGAATAAAGTAAATTATTAAATTCTCAATCTTGGCTATTGAATTTTTAGCTTTCGGATTGGCTCACAGCGTACAGATTACTGCCGAATAACCTGCTTTTGGCCTAATAAGGAAATGACGGGCGTAAAATATATTATTTTCTGGCTAAAAAGGACCGGGGGGCATCACTCAAGACTGCAGTAGAAGCTTGTCAGATAAGATTCTGCGGGTGATAGACAGCGCCCGCATCAAAATTCCTAAAAGTTGTTTGCTGGTAAGAAATAACTAAGGCTAAGTTTACACTAGAGGGAAAGCATCCGGATACATAAACGTTTCCGAATTCATCACATCTTCAGTGTTCAGATTCAATTCGTAGAGTTTTTTACATTACGGTTTACACTACACTACGAATCTCGAGATGGTTGGCGGATTACTTCACAGAACGCTTGAAGACTAAAGTGGGAAACCTTGCTCAAATCAGGCAAAGTAGAGTAAAACGTCTGCTCTGGAGTAGTTCGCTCAAATTTCTTCCACTGAGAATGAAAACAACAACTCGTAAATAGACTAATAAAGACGGCAACAGACTTATATTCGTACCCCAGTCGGCGATTCATCAACCGACATGCTAAAGATAGTCAAAATCTGTTCCTTTAATACTAAAAGTTCTTATATCGGGAAAAACTGGCCATCAAAGTTAACGATGTAAAGATGTGAAGGCCGTAAAAGCCGTAGAAAGTGTTTGGATTCGCTGGAAAACCCGTTTACACAATAAGGATTAATAAGATATTCCGGATTTGAACGTATTCGGACACAAATTTTTCACTTTTTTCGTATACAAAGTATTCGGATTCATGGTGCAATCTGGGTAGTTTCGACCCCTCAATCGTCCTTTTGTGCGGTGTAAGCACGAAAAAGTCGGCCGGTACCAAATCTCATCAGATTTGTCATCAATCCCTAACTTTTGCTCAAGTATAGACTTATCGTAATGAGCTGAATTGCAAAAAATCTGCTACACGTAGACTGCGTTTTGCAGTAAGCACGAGCACGAAAGCAAACAGACTGTAGAGTTTACTTCCACTCGTCAACTAAACACAAGTGCTGCAGCACTGAATGGTAACCACAAGAAAACAAAATTAAAAAAAGGACTCCTTTTCCAAGCAAAGTATCATGGTGAGAAAAGAAAGGCTTCGCAGAGCCGGAAAAAGGGGACCTTGACGGCCCAGTCTTCGATCCCGTTCCGCACCACCCTCATGTGGCTCCCCACAACACAAGGGCATGAAACAGGTTACTCGACCATGGACCACGAGGTCTAAATATCCTGAAAGGATCTTAACAACACTAAATTCGTGATGATACTCATTTTCGATAGCGATCTCAGAAGAAATGTTTTTGATGAACCAATTGTATTTATTTTCAAAAATATCATTGGTGAGAACCAGCGCCACATGAGCGGCACATTTTAACACTTTCGTGTAGAGAATTGTAAGCTGACCATACCAGAAAAGTGTTGCTGAATAGCATTCATTGAAATTGTCATCCTTTAAACTAGTACAGCACGATCATGATTTTAGCCACCTGGGACAGCATAATTAGCGGCGAGAACTCTGTTTTTTTCTTTCCTATTTTTCGACCTCCCCGCTCACTAGTAGGATCTGAAGGAATAGGACGACCACTCGCAGTCTACAGCATAATAAACAGCACCATGCATGGAAAAGGACTGCCCAATAGTTTTCATTTTTATTTAGTCTTCCATCCAAAGACTCAAAAATTACGTTATTTAGGCCCCAAAGTATCTGGCAAACTATCAACGACAGATAGATCATCTAATTATAAATCACTGGCCTTTTTCATTAACACTATACGTAAGCTTAATATAAGGACACTGTTAGACGATGGGTGCAGGGACTGTGCCCTTTGTAATACATAATCATTAATATTTCGAAATATTTGTTAATCTTAGACTTTAATTTTGTTTTTTTTATATACAATGCCTTGCATTTGTACATATTATATTTTTTATAGTTAGTTGATTACTTGTATTTTATGTGTTCCCACATTAGTTTAGGACTTATTCTCCCATTCTATAAGGTCTGACACTTGAATAAAGTTTCTGTCTATCTAAGTTACAACCACCTTGTGCTGTTAAGTAAACAGCGCCGCAGAAAAGTACTGCTCAGTAGCTTTCATTTGAATGGTTACACTTTAACGTTTCAAAGGTAGGCTTAAAAGGTAGAACCACCTTGTACAACATAATAAAGAGTACATAGCAAAGTACTGCTCTGTAGTAGCTTACAGACGTATCAACTTGTTTCAGTAACGCAGCCAGGACATACTTTGATAGTTTTGATAGAGTTTCAGGAAGCTAAAAACTTTCTAAACTCGATCCCCTGAGTCAATCAGTTACCTAAATAGTCCTAAGTATAAATAGCAAATACAAGTCATTTCGAAAGTAATCGATGATACTTCATTCCAATACGATTAATGCTATATACATATAAGTTCGATATTGGAAATCGCTGACAGGAAATGCCTACAAGTCCATGGACCTCACCTATTGTTCGTCGATTGTTATGGGCAGACGAATGATTGATATCGCCTAACATTAATATTGGTTTATCATTCATTACTGATTGAAAATGATTCTTGTTTCAGGATTCTCCTGCTAGACTTTGCGCTTGTGTTTGTACTTTAAAGTTCTAGAATCGTTTAAACGCGATGTATGGTACCTACGTTCGCTCGTGAAAACTGACCAGTTTATGATTGCATTCCCTGAGTAACTAAAGCTGCTACATCACAGAGATACGCTGTGTTTTGGCGCACATTCTCAAAACAAAGTTGAAGTTATGTTTTTAATATCAGTCAAAATGTCGATGTAATGAGGTGCTATTCTCTTATTATGTAGACACTACCTTCAAGTAAGTAAGTAAGCTTTCACCTCATATCCTGTTGACAGAAAAGTTGCCGAAGAAAATGGTAGAAACAAACACTTACTTGAATATCAATGTATCTGTGACATCGGTTAAAATACAGGAGGTGTCGAAGCAATCTAACAGTTTTTCCACTTAGTCAAGTTGTACTAGCCAAAACTGTACGTTCTAGTAGCTATGAACACATGTGCGACAAGATTTGAACTGAAACAAGGGAAAAAGCACCTTACAAGTCTACTGACCATGAGTAAACTTTACTATAAAATTCTTAATCTCTTGCTAGCTTTTTGATTGGCTTAGAGCACACACTTTATCAGCAAATTAACCGGCCCTGCTTTCGGCCTAATAAGGAAATGACGGGTGTAAAATATATTATTTTCTGGCTACAAAGGACCGGGCGGCATCACTTTAGACTGATTCAATAGAAGCTTATCAGATAAGATTCTGCGGGTGATAAACAGCCCCCACATCAATATTCCCAGAAGTTGTTTGCAGGTAAGAAATAACTAAGGTTAAGTTTACACTAGAGGAAAATCATCCGGATACATAAATGTTTCCGGATTCATCACATCTTTAGTGTTCAGACTCGTGCATTTCTTACATACGGGTTCTTCGGACAAATTCCCAATAGTTTACACTACACTACGAATCTCGAGATGGTTGGCGGATTACTTCACATAGCGCTCGAAGACTAAAATGAGAAAACCTTGTTCAAATCAAGAAAGGTAGAGTAAAACGTACTGTTCTGGAGTAGTTCGCTCAAATTTCTTCCACTGAGAATGAAAACAACAGGTCAGAAATAGACTAAAAACGACGGCAACAGACTTATATTCGTCACCCAGTCGGCGATTCATCAACCGACATGCTAAAGATAGTCAAAATCTTTTCCTGTGGTACTAAGAGTTTTAATACCGGAAAAACTGGCTAACAAAGTTCACGATGTAAAGATGCTAAGGCCGTAAAAGCCGTAGAAAGTGTTCGGATTCGCTGAAAAACCCTTTTACACAATAAAGATTAACAAAATATTCGATTCCGGATTTGAACGTATTTGGATACAAATTATTTACTTTTTGTTGCATTCAAAGTATTCGGACCCGTGGTGTAATCTGGGTAGTTTCGACCCCTAAATCGTGTTTTTGTACGGTGTAAGCACGAAAACGATCGCCGGTACCAAATGAGTAGTCCAGTACCTCTTGTGAACCTCTAATTTCAGAGGCATTCTAAAACAATATTGCTCATTGTCTTCTGGGATAGGGGCATTGTTTGTGCCCTTATCTTATTGTTCTTATGGCCAATCATGTGAGATGTTCAATGAGGTGCTGGTCGACTCTACCAAATGCCACCAGATTCGTCATGAATCCCTATCTTTTGCGTAAGTATAGACTTAGCCTAATAAGCTGAATTGCAAGAAATCTGCTACACGTAGGCCGCGTTTTTACGGGAAACACGCCCACAAAAGCTTACAGGCTGAAGAATTTACGTCTTTAATGCAAAAACAAGCGCTGCAGCACCGAAGCGTAAGCACAAGGACTACGAGAAAATGAAATTGAAATAGCCTCCCTTTGCTCCTGGCGTGTCCAATTTGCAGTCATTGCTGTGAATCTATCGAAAACTAAAAAAAAAATCATCATGAAATGCGAGCCCGTTGGCCTACGTGGCCGCTGAAGTTATCGATACTTTGTCGCGTTAGGGGACTTATCAACCTGCTTTAGTTAAATAATGAGGACATACTTCTATAATAATCTTTATTTTACTGATTAAAGTCATATCATGCATGTGTTGCAATACAACAGCTACAATATATGGTTAGAGGCACTGAAAATTCTTAACTCAATACATAACATTTTAAGAAAGTTGGAATCCGATGTTTTGACATTCGCTGAAACAATAAGAAGTAAGTATAGATAGCTAATGCAAGTCATTTCGAAACTAATCGGTGACACTCCATTCCAATAGAAGAAATGCTTTCTTTTACATAGATTGTTTGTCAATTGTCATGGACAACTGAACGTCAGTATTTACTTGATGTTCAACAACGTTTCAACACAAAGATTTCAGTGCTAATACAATGACACAAAAGTTAAAAGTGAAGGACAAAAACATAGGTAATTAAGTAAATTAAAGGCTTCTGTTAGCCATCACGTGAGTATGAAATGCTAGATCGCAAAGACTTAAATTTGTGACAATTTACGATATTGTCTATATAAGCGGCTCTCAGATTGATCGTGTCTTCATCACCTACAGCGAAAATTTACAAAATAGCGCCTTACAAGTTATATTTATGAAATTTCTGTTTATTGTTAAAAGCGTATCAAGATGATACTTCCTAGAAGAGAAAAAGATCAGAGTGGTTACCTGTCATCAATGGAACTCATCACCGATAGTGGAAGAATCGGAGCAATGGCAAAATCCAGTTTCAATGGGTAGCAAGTGACAAGAAATTATATTTCTATTATGGTTAGTACCACTCTCTCATTAGTAGACGAATGCTTGATATCTCCTGGTATCACGATTCTCAGTTTCTTTCGATTATATTGTTTTGAGGCGTCAATATAACTACGTATTGGCGTCTCAAAAGCGAGCCAGTCATTGGTTGAAAATTTTGCGCTGTTTTTGATGGGCGCCTTCCCTTCAAAACAGAAGTTCAAAGTTTTGCGTCAAAAAGCGGCCAGAAATATAAATTACTTTGCCGTTTGAAAAAATGCTATCGAAAAGGCAAGGTAAGACGAGAATTAAAACGTGTTTTCATTTGTTATTAACAGTTTGTTTTTATCGATGTGTTGTTGTGCGCGCGCTAAATCACGCAATCATGTTTTTGAAAAGTTTTGAACAAAAAGCTCGTCGAGTTTGCGTTATTTTAGCTGTTTTGTCGACTTCTGGAACCTAACAAAGCTACATAAAGATGCTACTTTAAATTTATTTGTGTAAAGCACCGATTTATGGTGAGAAAAGTCCACATTTTGATAATTTTTCTACAAAACAAAGATTTGATAGCGCGTACAAACATTCGTGTTCAACACTTGACAAGTTGTAAAAATATATTTTTGAATCCGTACAGGAAACTGTGAGTTTTGCGTTTGTTTTGCCCGAAAAAACGATTGAATCGTGATACAAAAGTAAGTGCGATTTTGAGACGGCAATTCTGCATTATATTGACGGCGTTGGAAAAAAAATATTTGTCCTCGGTAGGATTCGGACCCACGACCCTGGATTTGATCACTCATGCTCTACCGACTCAGCTACGAGACCCATGCGGGAGCAGGTCGACGGTAATCATGGCAGTTACCGGCAATGAAGATGTATAGCGTACATTTTGTGTTTGTCGCACAAATAAATAAACTAAGTAAAAGGTTATTTTTATCAGAATACAATTATGCCAGGAAACCTAGTCTGACCTGAGCTTTTTGCTAACTTGGCTGTGCGCTTGATTATATTTTTCATTCTGGGGAACGGAGAAGGGGGAGCTTTTGCATGAGGCCACGGACATCCGCGTGTTCTTCCCGCTTGACTTTCCTGATACGAAAAGGGTATGCTTTTAAGAGAGTTATGGTATTCTAAGGTATAAGATGTTACAGGTTTTCTTCCAGTTGAGAAAAACAAGCATTTGATATATAAAAATTCCTTCTATTTCTCAATAGAGCGATTCAATGGAGAGGAAAACAATTGCCTTTCTGAGTCTGCTCGTCCTGAATTCCTGTAAGTATTTTCTTTGTCACGGCATCAAATTTTAGTTTAATTTTCACGATGCCCAATATACAGTTGTATTAATGTGTATTAATATTATTAGGAGCCATACTTAGTTATGAAGGCCGTAAGCGAGGGGCCATGCAAATCTATAATGTGTAACATATTTGCTCATTTTATAAAAAAAATACGCCAACCTACATAAAACACGACGGTACTCCCAGATTTCTCTGTGGAAACTACTTTACATGGAAATACCTCCGTAAAGGCCTCTCCAAACATTCCTTTCTCAAAATGTTTCTCTGCCTGTGCTCACATGTGTGTATGTACATACAGGAACATTTGTTGTGGACGATTTTGCAATTCGCTCAAAACGTCAGCTTTTGAGTTTCTTTAGTGTGCTCAATTTACCTTATCAACTCAGTTCATAAAACCAAACCTTTGTGTTTCACATCCCCACCGATACAGCACCACAGTTTCTTTAGAAACTAACCCCGTTATTCATCTAAATATTAGTATGTGTGATCAAATGGTGACGAGTGAAATTAGGAAATAATTTCAAGCACGTTTTGTCCAAATTCTAATAAATTATTAGAATTTTGACAAACCGCAAGTGAAATTATTTCCTAATTTCACGAGTATACCATTTGATTACCTATTAATATCATGGGTGACAAATTACGCTCACAATCGTCAGGGTTTTGACTTGTTCATCGTGTCGAGAACTCCAAAGTTCACATTTTTCTGAGTGAAATAACGAATAAATCTTGTGGGAAGTTTTTACCACGCTTTGACGATTTCGTGTAGTTGTAACCAACAGCAAAATACACCAGACTCTGAATTTTTACTTGAAAAGTACCAAAGCAAATCGCTTGGCAAAGGTTATCCGCGTTTTATCTGGCAAATTCACTGAATCGAGCACCATGTTGCTCCATCGAGCAAGGCTCAGAAGGCTTCACAAATGCATTCAAAATACGCACAGAAAACTTGTTTTAACGAAAGTAAACTTTGGAAGCAAATTTGTATTTAAAACTGACCTTTATTTCATTCGAAGAAGTGCCCAAATCCACGGAATTACTTCTCTGAGTTCGCGGTCAATCACTCGATCAGCAACTGGCTCGCCGTTCAAAAATTTTCGCTGTCACGCTGTCACAAATAATCTCTTCTTTTTGACTCGCAGTTGATTTCCGAGAAGTTCAGTCAATTAAAAGTCAAAATTTACAGATTACCGATTGAGTCCTCAATGAATATTTCCAGAATAGCTTTAGTTCTGCACAAAAAAACATCTTCATCAACCTCGACGCCATCTTGGCGCTGAGCTATAGACCCGTTGCCATAGCAATTTTGTAATTTCACATGTGAAATTATAAATTAACGCTGAAATTTCGCGCCAAATGAAGGAGTAATTTGTCACCCATGATATTATATGGGTTATTTCTCGTTGCTTAAGCCCCTGAGAATGGGAACGGACTGCGACTGCTCCAGATGTGCACTTATCACGACCTCAACGCAAGGACCACGCTCAAAGCACTGGTACTTATTGGATCTGATTCTGATCAGAAGTGCCGTCATCAAGAACATTCTGCACGTACGCTCTTACCACAGCGCGGACTGCGACACAGACTACTGCCTGGTGTTTTGCAAGCTCAAGCTGCAACCAAAGAAGTTCCACCGCATTAAGAAACAGGGGAATCCTTGCATCGACGTCAGCAAGATGTCTCAGCCAGTAGTAGTGGAAGAGTTTGCAGAGGCCTTTGAAAAAGAAATAGGCGCCTCTCAGCCAGGAGATTCTGCCACTGAGAAGTGGGAAACTCTTCGGGACATCATGCACCGCACAGCCTTGGTCACCCTCGGGAAGAAGACCTTGAAGTCACACGACTGGTTTGAGGCCAAGTCGGCCAAGATGACACCGCCATTGAAGGCAAGCGCGTCGCCCCTTTCGATTACAAGCGGGCACCCAGCAAGAGGAATCTGCAGTTTCTCAGGGCTGCCAGGAGCAAGGTTCTGAAGACTGCCCGGCTTTCCACCAACGATTACCGCTTATAGATCAGCGTGAGCATCCAGACGGCTGCCGCTACTGGACAGATCAGAAGAATGTACGACGGCATCGGGTGGGCACAGCTGAGAACAATACAGCTTTTCTCAACGACAAAGCATGAGGAACTTAGGCAATGAAAAAAATTCGCAGTACGTATTCATTAAATGCGTTATTTGACGCGAATCATTTCTGTCGGCAATGTAAAGAATTATATCAACACGTGCGGTCGGCATGTGTCCGTGCGGTTATTTAACAGCGTGACATACATTAACATTATGAGAAAAGCGATCACGTCGTAAAGCAAAAATTATTACAGGAAAGAACGAGTGCAATCAGTGCAAGTGCGGGAATTTTAAGGTTAGTAAGTCTGATTTTCGGTTAACCTTCTTCTGGCTTTGTCGAATGCCAACAACAGGAAGGGTTTAAGTTGCACGATTTGTCACCATACGCCAGGAAACGAGACCCAAAACAGAACCAGAGAATTATTCAGTCTGGTCACGCCGTTTGTAATGATGTTCGTTGTTTCAGTTTTATGATATATTTTCTTTGCACGACTGCCACCACAGTCCTTTGTGGCAATCAAAACCGGGTGATTTTAGTAGATTTTCCTGGGCAGGCTGTCAAAAGAGAATCATAATTTTGCGTGAGAATTATCTGGCGGGAATTTATTATTTATTTACGTAAGCCTGCAAATTCTCCTCGATGCCTCTTAGAAAGCTGCGCGTATTAATTTGCTTTACTAAGTTGCGTTGATGTGTATGTAGGTCGAGCAAAGAACCCGACATCGATCAGTTTTTAGACTAAGGCTATTGATTTTTATCTGAAGAAATGTATGTTAGAGGACGCATGGGACGTGGCGCTTTCATGACTCCGATTATAATTTATTAGAGCTACACTGGTATCATGTATTAACATTCCCCAGCTTTATTGAGTTTTCCTTTTGATATTTTACTTACTGTATTTCAAGTATATAGACAATAATACATGGGCGCACGGAGATATGGAATTTCTCTTCGAGTGTTCAACGCGATATCTCACGAGTGAGCGTAGCGAACGAGTGAGATATCGAATTGAACACGAGAAGAGAAATTCCATATCACCAAGCAACCATGTATTATTGTGTTTATTATATAAACACAAAAGCCCAAAATACTACTGAGACAATTTTTATTTAAAGGCAACAGCAGTAAGCGTAAAGGCAGAAGATAAAAGTAATTCTAGTTCAACTGATTCAAACAAACTTTTTTCAAGTACATTCATTAACACAATGAAAATTTTACTATTATGTTATTTTCATTTTATTATTACTACTCTTTACTGCTTTATTTGTCCGTATTCATTAGTAGACAATCTAAAGTCACCGTACCTTCTTGCTCCAGATTAAACTTGCGACGTAAATGACTAGAATAGCACTTATCGATTAACCCGAATATGAATTAAATTCGGCAAAGTCGCAACTCGCCGCTCGTTGTCGAAGCCTCCACACAAACTGAACCAAAGTGTCGTCTCTAAATTGAGAAATTCGCTTAAAACAAGTGCCTCTCGAACAATTCAACTGTCGAACGTTGTCCTTCGATAGTAGACTCGCTGTAGCGTAGGGTTTTCAGATAACGCTTCACAGAAGCGATACAAATTCCTCTAAGTGTTGTTGGCTCATATTCATCACCGGACTTTTCCGCACAGACGATAGAAGTCTGCTGAGGTTAAGCATCTAATTCTGGCAGCGGTATGTCTTGGGAGTTGTCATGTTTCGTTTTCATTTGGCAAAAACGACTTCATCAATACTACGTCGCTGTGCATCTGTCTTTGAGTGTTTTTGTTGGCTTCCGCTCTGACAAATCTTTCAACATCTCCGTCGGTGAGGGACACGAATCTTTCACTTGCCGAATTTTTCGCTGTTGTTGTTGTTGTTGTTTTTTTTTTCTGGTGTATTGCTCGAGGCCATCGTAAACTGTTAGTAGTTATTTCTTTTTTTCCAAGCGAGCCAAGCGAGCAGAGAATCGATGGGCAAGCCGTTGTCAAAAGTGGCGCGAAAGAAGCCGCGTGACGTCACGAAAGCTGATTGGCCGTATTTTCACATGTAAAAATTATCGTAATTTTACATGTACCAATTACGATTTTTCTCAGTGGTGGAAATCTCTATAAAACACTCCAGTTTATATAATAAAGAAAGTTTTCAACCTAATTATTGTAGCGACATCTTGGGTAATACCAGGTTTTCTTCAAAACATGATATTGCATTTGTGTTTTGCGTGTAACACAATGCTGGCGGGAAATACGAGGTTTTCAAAATCGTTGCGTCTTAACGACGTGACCGATCTACGATGCTATGGAATCGAGACAAAAAGAGACAAGAGGCCTTTGGTAAGTAGCAATCACAATTACGATTTTGTACATACCTTGAGACGAAATATTAGCATCGCGCTCTTTATTCTGATTTTCTTAGGTAATATGCTGTACCTGGAAGTTTGATCGCCATCCATGACAGGACGGAGAAAGCGCGAACTGTACGTACCTCCTGTTGTCCCATACAAATTCTTAGAAAACTTTTCTAAGAATTTGTGAGGGATTTTTCAAGCGTATCTAATGGGCTTACCGCAAGGTGTCCTAATCTGCTGCTTCATGATTGAAATGTCACTGCATCAAATGTAAACCAGAACAGCGGAGACGAAAGGACCGACTTATACATGTCATCAAGTCATAATAAAACGTGACTTGATTTTACCACAGAGGAGTGTTACGCATCATTCACAAGTCATTACCAGACAATTTTGGTCAATCAAATAGGAAATCCAAACCAAAAACTCATTTATAAAACAATTTAACTGCGGCAAGGTGAGACCGCTCAAGGTGTTAGCAATCAAAAATGAAAAAAACATTAAAATTAAAATAAAAAAGAAAACGCGGGGAAAAGCAAAATAATAACGCTTGTTCTGTTGGTTGGATGCGACTAGTATTTGACTGTTGCATTTGACAAGAAAACTCCACGATGGACTTTCGCCAAGAATAAACTTTCGACCAGGAGCGCGACCGGGAGGACTTTTAACTTTTGTAAGTAGTATCATGGGCCCACATGGCCCACTTTGCCTCGTTTTGATGTTAGGATGACGTCATGACCGGAACCGGAAGTCACGTTTTTTTTAGGATGGGAAACCGCTGACCAGGTGGGAAAAAGGGATCGCGGGCTCATGGAACCGAAAGTCACGTGTTTTAGGATGGGAAACCGCTGACTAGTGGTAAAAATCGATCGTGGGCTCATGGAACCGGAAGTCACGTGTTTTCGAATGGGAAACCGCAGACAAGTTGGAAAAATCGATCGTAGGCTCAAGGTGGAGTAAAACCGCTGAGAAAACGCGGGCTCAAAGTCCAAAGTCCAATTGTAGCATTGGGGGTGGTCCCTGGACTCCAAATAAAAAAAAGAAAATAAAAAAAAGACACCATGTTAGAAAAAAAAGGATTTTATTTGAAAACGTTACAAGGCATAACGAAGAGTTCCAATCCAGACTGGCATGGGGATCCTTTTACTGGCAAACTCAAAAGGCTCTTCCTACGTGGAATGACTTGGCTTTTGCTGGCAATGGCTCTCACTGGTATCCGTACGGATAGGTGCGGAATGTGTGGGGATCAATCACTCTCTTGTTGTAAACGAGCTGGTAACGTTTGTAATCGGGGAAGGTGGACAGTTGATAGGTTTTAGGATCCCGGACAATGTGGTGGGTGTTGACCACTTGAATCTGACGGGGTTTCAGGAGTGGCTTTTGAATTTCATCCAAGACATTCTGACGCATGACATTGTAGTTTAACTGGGTTTTCCCCTCACTGTTAAGACGAAAACCACGAACCTTGCACTCAACCTTTCCATTCTTGGTGGTGTACCCATAATTCTTTGGGCCTCCTGATACAAATTCCACGATGTGATCCTTCTTGTCCAATTCACTGGTAAACTGTCCCAGGTAAGGACCCAAGTCTGGGTTGGTTTGGCCCTCGTCTGTCGAATAGATGATGGAGTCTGTGTCGTAATACAAGACACGCTCTCCTAAGGGTTCCAGGGCTTCATAGAGTCGGAGCCGGGCATGACAGGTGGTAAAACAGGCCACAAAGATGTTGAGGTTGGGTGAGACGGGGATGTCTTCGTTTTGGTACTTGTAATGGGCCTCTACCATTTGGTCATTCATAATGGACACTTGTTGCACCTCCAAAGTACTTGTGTTCAAGAAACGGTGGAAGGTTTGGGGGTCATCAAATTCTTGGACTCGGGTCTTGTTGAGTCGTTGTCCAAACTTGCCCCACATGGAATTGAGCATCATTTTAGCCAGGGTACGTAGCCCTGGATTCTTTTTGATCTGGTGGTAGTCCAATTGGATGCCCTCGTACTTCAAGTAATTGTCGATTTAGACCTGTTTTTGTTCTTCTGTCATGTTGTCTTCAGGCCACCCACTGGCTTCTTGCTTAATTTTCAACCAAGTGTTGACGTAGACTTCGAAGAGACCTTGACACGTTTCTTGAAAATGCCAGACTTCATAGATGTATAGGACTTGGTACCCGAGCTCGACAGCTTTCACTAATTCGGGGCTGCACCAGGTACTTGTCAGGGCACGTTCCTCGTCGGTGTGAGGACAATGATAGGATCTGTCTAGAAGGGGTTTGGCCATTTCTTCTTCCGCACAACGGGCACAGAGTGGAAAGAGTAGTTTGTCGTCATGGCGGTAAGGCAGCACGGGATGGTACAGTTCACGGGGAGGCAGGACTTGACATTGGATTAACCCAAAGTACTGGTGGATGTCCGTGTGACCGGGATGTGTAATGAAGGTCGGATGTCCTTTAGGGTAGACAGAGGTTTTGTTGACCCATGGGTACAAGGAGGTCACATCGATGTAATGGATCTTTTGACTGGGGGTCACTTGATGGAACAGTTTCACGGCATTGGTACGTCCTCCACAGAAAGCGTCGCGTGGATTCAGAGGTTTTGTGGTTTGAAGGTTAGCTATAAACGTACTGATGTCAAGGGAGGTGTCTTTGAGATGGGCCCAATCGCATTCCCACATTTCCACCACGGTGTATCCTTGTTCTCTTAAATGTTGGGTCCTTTGTTTCGTGTCCTCGTAGACATCTTGCATGGACCGATCACAGTGGCGTCGATGTGTTTCGTAACGGCTGGGATAACAGCGAGGACATCCATGCCAGAAACAGCCGTGATATTCGTAGATGGTGTTGGTACTGGCATCGAAACCATCCACATGGAGCTTGGTACCAGGGATGCGATACTCGCCGGTATTTTTGGCATGTTGAAGATGAGGGGCTTGGTGTTGTTGGCACCAGGTTAACCATTCGATGGCTTCGTAGGACTGATTGATGTTATTCTTCTTCCAAGTAAGGGTGGGTTCACTAGCAATACTGTTAGGGATCATCCGGTTCATACGTAAATCCATGTTGCAGGCAGAAGCAATGGTGATGTGGTCAAAGGGGTTGAACCCCGCTTGAGCTTCAAACATCCGTTTGAATGTCAGGCATCCTTCTTTCAAGAGTCGTACATCGGATTCACAATACGCTAGCAACTCTTTTTGAAAGTTAAACACCACGCCCTGGTCGCGTTGTTCTTGATGCCAGGTTTCGAAGGCGTGCCTGTCTTTAGGAGACATGGTTTCGGGCATGTAGTAATCGAGAGCCGGGACGGGTCCCACGTACGTTTGGTGCTCTTGGTCGGGGATATTGAACTTGTGGGGGAAGTAACCTTTTTTCAATTCCGTTAATCCAAAGGTTGCGGGAAAGGCGGACAAAGGCATCTGGAAGAAACTCATGGAATCGATGAATCGGATGCGATCGTGCTTGACTTCCAAGAGTTTACACCCGTTGCGGAGCTGTTGGATGATCCGGTTGTCACTATGGTATTGCTGGACGACAAAGTAACCATCGTACCCTTGGAAATTATGAGCCAGGACATTGACTTGTCGGGTATCGTTGAGTGTCTAGGTATCCAGCCATTCCAGAAAATCTCGGGTACAAGAGGGGCCAGGGAAAGGCTTGGGTTCATCGTTGTCTTCGGTTTCGGCCACGAGGAGATTAGCAATGTGTTTTTGGTGGGGCTGCATGGCTTCAATATCAAAAAACACGTGCAAGGGGGGCAGGTCGTCCTCCTCCTCCTGTGGGAGGTGGTATCAGGTTCCGCCGCGGCTGCCCCTCGTTTGGCGCGAGGCCCTCCCTGGTGTTTCCTCTTTCTCTTCTTCTTCTTGTCTTGAGTGGGTTTTTGAATAAAGCAAAAATGGCTTTCATTGTGCACGTACTCATGGCAAGACGGGCAATCCACATAGTAGCATTGGTGTTTAGCAATCTCTTGTAATCCAACGTTCAGTTTAAAACAGGTAGGACAGCGACGGCGTGTAAAGCAGACGGAGGACTCTTGGTTGGCTGCAGGTTTGCCCGTGTGGTCCTTGCCGACATGGGCTTGAAGGCAAGTGTCTCCGAAAAAGTCCCGACGACATTGTTGGCAACGTTGGGTGGCTTTCTGGTTTCGAGGGTACGCTGCCTGGAAATCAGGGCACTCTTTTTGGAAACAGGCTCGGCATTGTTTTTTCTTGTTGCAGCGATGCTTTCCCTCGGTGTTGTAGGGTGTCTGTTTCTCTTTTGAAGTTTTCGCTTTGTCGAAGCTAATTCAGATGGTTTCTTCCGCGCCTGTTACACCGCAAAATGTAATAATCGCTGCATAATGTAATACTAACGCAAAAAAAAAAAACAAAACAAAGAAACACAATTGAAAACAATCATTTCTTGGGGAAAAATAACTGCTTGAAAAAAAGCAATAGGAATAGAAAGACAATCAGGCAGTGCATCGGAGTGGAACCTCCTTCATAATTTTACAATCTCCTGCTCTTGAGCTCATGTGCTGCGAGTAAGCGTTGCGTTGTTATGAGGGGTGCGGTGCTTATTGAGGGTGGAGCTTATTTTTCGAGTAAATAAGGTATGTGACAAAACTATAAGGTTATGTGCCACACCAAAGAGTATGGTTTTTTAGGCCTTTCTGGTCTGGAATAGGGTAAAAATTGTGGCCATGTTAGTTTGGTTTGGAACAGGGTAAACTGTTAACCTCTTTGGTCTGAAAAAAATAATTAACAGCTGAAATAGGGAAATGTAATCATCTATAGCGAACGAAATCGTAAGTTTTGTTTTGAACTTAAACGGGGTTAGGTTTCGAGCGGTTGGCGGCATCCCCTATCAAATGTATTACTGGTCGCATTACAGTAGCATAAAATTATTTGTTACTTCGATTAATGATCAATTATTGCACATTTCTTGTTAGGTGTCTAAAGCTAAAGAAGGCAGAAATCAGGTTGAGGCAGGGGGGGTCCTCCCCTGGGTTGAAGTTATCGCAGTCTCAGATTAAAATGTAAACACCTTTACCGGGATGATAGACAAATGCCATCTTCCCCCCCCCCCCACCTCTCTGAAACCACCTACGTGTGAATTAATACTTCCTTGGCTTTGAATAATGTAATTTTGGTGACTCTTCGAACTCATAAACATAAACAAATGTCACGACAAAATCACTTTCCCATCTTCTATGTTAAAACCAGGTAAGGCGATTGCTGTCTCCAGAGATTTAATGGATTACTGGGCCTTCAACAGGTTTTATTAAGTCCAAACGATTGTTACATATTACGTCTTCGCTGACTACTAATCTTTTTCACGGAGATAAAATTTATATTACATATTAAGAGGAAATCTAACTTAGACACTTAACAAACAGACCCTAGCCCTGCTTACGAAAAAAAAAGGGAAATTAAAGTTTCAACCCTCACCAAATGTCTTAGTGATAACTCTCCCCTCTGCAGTCCCAGCCCATCCCCTCCACTAAATCTGCTTGAATACACTTGAATACACATGCCATGCACATTTATACTGTAGACCTCTTATTTAGTACGTTGACTTCTCTTACCGAGTTGTGTTTCCCCTCCCGCTCTCGGTCACTATTTTGAAACTGCTGACCAGCTTGAACATGTGCTGTATTTCAGAGGCATGCCTACAACTATCAGAATAAAGCCGTAGATGCAAGTATGAGCGCTTGCACACTCCACCAAAATAGCAAGCTGCCGCTTTTCACCCTTGCCTCGTCGATTGTTTAGTGAAAAGGAGAACGTCTGGACTTGGTTCCAAAACCCAAAAATACATCGGCAAGGCAAGGCAGACTCACACTGTTTACACGACACAATTCATCCTTGCCTTGCCGAAAATGAAAATTACCCTTTCCAATATTCATCCTCGCCTAGCCGCATTTTTCTTTGGCGTAAATGGACTTCAAAAAATAACGTGCCTTCTTGCCTGCAAAAGCTCTTAAGGTCGAGAAGAATAATATAAACTTGGAAATAATGAGACTAAACTGTTGCTTTGCAAACATCAGTCTATGGAAAGAGCTGCTGCTTACAATGGCGCTAATTAAAAAAAAGTTGTGGAACAACATCTCAGAAAATATCATTATCATATATCAAATTTTCATATATATTTATTATTTTTAAATAACGAGTCTTATTACTCTGTTATTATTATTAACACTAATGAAATTAACTTCTTGCAGCTTGTACTTCTCAAGAGTTTCTTAATGGATCAAGTGGATTCTTTTCCAGTCCAAATTTTCCCACCAACTTCCCTCAATACAGCAGATGTATCTGGAATATCACAGTTCCCAGTGGGTACATCATTAAAGTCACCTTCCATCACTTTGACTTGGGCAGCTGGCGTAGTAAAGCCGACGTTACCATCACAAATGTTGCTTCTGATGATGGCAGGCAGCCATTCCAGCTGTATGGTTCGTCTCTTCCTGCTCCAGTGTACTCTGTGGGGAATTCCATTCAAGTGATATTCACATCTCTCACCCATCAGTATCCAGGATTTAACGCATCTTACATGGCCATCACTTATGAGTCAGGTATGTCCCTGATATCATAACTTTCTATTGTCTTCATCCTAACAGTTTTGAAAGTAGATTATCAACAAAACATTTCTGAAAGACGTGGATTCTCCGAGTAGGCCTGGAACTATGTAGATTCTCAGATTATTGTAAGTCTGGACAAGAGAGGATGAAGTAAGAGAGTGAATCCCCGTTCCCCTGATAATTATTTGAAATTTATTATTAGTTCGCACCCATGCTGCGAAGGTTTTTAAATCTGTTTTCCCATGTCAACAATCTCAAATTACATGACGTCATTCTAACTGACCAATGAGTTGTCGTCCTTAAAATAACCACGCAGTATAGCACATAACCAAAAACAGATTTCAATTAATTTTCATCATAAGAGGCCTATGTATGGGGGATTCGCTCTCTCCCTTTATTCTCTCTTGTTCTTAATCTACTTGGATCTCCGTGGAACTACGTGAATGTCCACAGATAACCTCAGGCAGCCCGAACTCACGACGCCACTGTTGAGAAAATTGTAAGAGTTTGTATAGGAATTGCAAGACGTCTACAAATCTCCGATATGAAAATCAATAAAATAAACTAAATTTGTGACATTTTGTTTCTGGTTGTCTGTCTCGAGTATCGGAGAAGCCATTTTGCTGATTTTCTCAGTTCAGTTCATTGTCATCCTAGCACTAATGAAATCTTGGAGGACCAGTATGCTGTCTTGTAACGCCCTGTCTCTCGCAGACAACTCCGGGTTTAGTTAAACGTACTAAAAACACAAAGATTCCACTGTGACAGGTCACGTATACCTCCCTACCACGTGAGGACATAGCGCCAGGAGAGGGAACGAAAGCGTTGAGAAGAACTCTTTACTTCATTAGTTTTATGTTGCGAACAGGATTTTCCCTCTTTTCTGAATTTTGAACTTTGCAACTGGGGAAGAAACTTGGGAGAGAAGGATTAATTGTCAGAAAGGAAAGGGGCGGGGGATGGGACGTTGGGAGTTAACTGAATCTTTTGACAGGTTGTGGATCCTGCGGGTGAATTTGCTTTGCTAAGTTATTTGATTGACTTTTTTTGTCTTACAGTTTGTCCAAATCTGACGACTGTGAATGAGACATCAGGAGTCATCACCAGTCCTTTCTACCCCAGACGTTACCCAAGCAACCAGAGATGCAGCTGGCAAATCACAGCGAGTAAAGGAAAACGCATTGTACTTGACATTGAATACATGAGCATTAAATATTGCAGAGCTTGCTCATGCGATTATTTGGAAATAGTATTTGGCTTGTCTTCGGATGGTGTAACACTTGGAAAAAAATGTGGTTCTATGAGAAGTACCTCATATTTTTCTTTTGGTGAGAGCCTTAAGGTGGTGTTTGTCTCTAATGTTCAAAGCTGGTACCGTGGATTTAAGGCAACTTACACTCAAGTCAACAATACTGGTAAGTTTAAAAAAAGTATATTTGTATGTTACTAGCTGTAGAGATATTGACTACACACATTGACTATTGCATGTGCTAAAAGCTGTTGTCGGCATTTGTTTCCCGTTTTTGCAGGCCTATATACATCTGAAGAAAGTATTTCTAAATCAAGTAGATTCTTTTCGAGCCCCAAGTTTCCCAACAACTTCCCTCAATACAGCAGATGTATCTGGAATATCACAGTTCCCAGTGGGTACATCATCAAAGTCACCTTCCATCACTTTGAGTTGGGCAGCAGGTCAAGTGGAGCCCGTGTTACTATCACAAATGTTGCTTCTGATGATAACGTGCAGCCGTTCTACCTGTATGGTTCATCTCTTCCTGCTCCAGTGTACTCTGCAGGGAATTCAATTGAAGTGATATTCACATCTCTCACTGATCAGTACTCCGGATTTAACGCATCTTACAAAGCCATCACTTATAACTCAGGTACGTCTGTGATACTGAACGTTTCTGAAGAGCAGCTATCACCCTCTTTGAAACAAATCAATAAAATAAACTAAATTTGTGATGTCTTGTTTCTGGTTGTCTGTCTCTAGTATCGGAGAAGCCATTTTGCTGATCTTCTTAGTTCAGTTTATTGTCAGCCCAGCACTAAATCCTATCTTGGAGGACCAGTATGCTGTCTTGTAACGCCCTGTCTCTCGCAGACAACTCCGGGTTAGTTAAACGTAATAAAAACAAAAAGATACCACTGTGACAGGTCACGTATACCTCCCTACCACGTGAGGACATAGCGCCAGGAGAGGGAACGAAAGCGTTGAGAAGAACTCTTTACTTTGTTAGTTTTATGTTGCGAACAGGATTTTCCTTCTTTTCTGAATTTTGAACTTTGCAACTGAGGAAACTTGGGAGCGCAGGATTAATTGTCCGCAAGGAAAGTGGGGGGGGGGGGGGAGAGATGGGACGTTGGGAATTAATTGTGTTTTTCACAGGTTATGGATCCTGCGGATGAATTTCTTTGCTTGCTTTGATTGAATTGTTCCGTCTTTCAGTTTGTCCAAATCTGACGACTCTGAATGACACATCAGGAGTCATCACCAGTCCTTTCTACCCCAGACGTTACCCAAGCAACCAGAGATGCAGCTGGCAAATTACAGCGAGTAAAGGAAAACGTGTTGTCCTTGTCATTGAATACATGAGCATTAAAAATTGTGGAGGTTGCTCATGTGATTATTTGGAAATTGAATATGGCTTATCTTCGGATGGTGTCTCAGCTGGAAGAAGATGTGGCTACAAGTACGGACGTTTAGCATATTTTTCACTTCGTGAGAGCTTAAAGGTGTTGTTTGTCTCTAATGGTAATAACCGATGGTACCGTGGATTTAGGGCAACTTACACTCAAGTCAATCATACTGGTGAGTTATAACAACTATTTTTTTTTAATTTTATAAGTAAGTAGCTGTAGAGACATTGACTACACACACTAACTACCACATACTAAAATCTGGTGTCAGCATTTGTTTTCCTTTTTTGCAGGTGTTTGTACATCTAAAGAATGCGGTCTAATTTTGGAGGCCTAGGTGGAACACACCCACCCAAACCTACTCGAGTACCCTCCCTCCGTCCTAGTAGTTAAGGGCCTAACCTTGTAATTCGAAGGTCCTGGGTTCAAACCCTCCTCCCTGCAACTAGCTGATGTTTTAATCCCAAATTCAACTCCTCTACGCTTTGCAAATGTCGAAAAGGCCTACAGCCTCCCATGCAGGGGTTGGAATTCTGAAATGTGCTATGTTTGTTAGAAATCAGATTTGTTTCATTTACTTCGAATCCGAACTTTATTGCTTTTCGCCGGTTTCTTTTGTTCCTAGCATACCGCAACCCTTTCATTCCCAGATTCAGGCTTCATACTTTGCCAAACTGGGCGGGACTGGGTTATGTTACCCAAGGCACTCATGAAACCTATTTACACTAGGGAAAAATTGGCTAGGCAAAGATGAATATTGGCAAGGGTAACCTAACGTTTTTGGTGGGAAAGAATAGTTAACACAAGTAACTTTTATGCTTACCAGTTTTGTATTAGGCAAGGTTGTTTTGTTCGCGCGAGGCAAGGATCAAAATCATAAAAGTGAGCACGCGGAACTAAATGGTGTCACGGGCTCCTGATGGTGTCCATAGTGTTAGTAGTCCTGTTAAGCTCTTTTTTCACTCCGTTCGACGGAAAGCAAAGGCACCCGAGAAAGAAAGTGATCGTAGGCAAAAACAACATCGCATTGGAGGGTCAGCTAAGCACGTGTTCAGGCTCTTGAAATCTAAGAAAAAGGAGTTATTGGTGATACTGATGTCTGTTTCTCTTTTGAAGTTTTCGCTTTGTCGAAGCTAATTCAGATGGTTTCTTCCGCGCCTGTTACACCGCAAAATGTAATAATCGCTGCATAATGTAATACTAACGCAAAAAAAAAAAACAAAACAAAGAAACACAATTGAAAACAATCATTTCTTGGGGAAAAATAACTGCTTGAAAAAAAGCAATAGGAATAGAAAGACAATCAGGCAGTGCATCGGAGTGGAACCTCCTTCATAATTTTACAATCTCCTGCTCTTGAGCTCATGTGCTGCGAGTAAGCGTTGCGTTGTTATGAGGGGTGCGGTGCTTATTGAGGGTGGAGCTTATTTTTCGAGTAAATAAGGTATGTGACAAAACTATAAGGTTATGTGCCACACCAAAGAGTATGGTTTTTTAGGCCTTTCTGGTCTGGAATAGGGTAAAAATTGTGGCCATGTTAGTTTGGTTTGGAACAGGGTAAACTGTTAACCTCTTTGGTCTGAAAAAATAATTAACAGCTGAAATAGGGAAATGTAATCATCTATAGCGAACGAAATCGTACGTTTTGTTTTGAACTTAAACGGGGTTAGGTTTCGAGCGGTTGGCGGCATCCCCTATCAAATGTATTACTGGTCGCATTACAGTAGCATAAAATTATTTTTTACTTCGATTAATGATCAATTATTGCACATTTCTTGTTAGGTGTCTAAAGCTAAAGAAGGCAGAAATCAGGTTGAGGCAGGGGGGGTCCTCCCCTGGGTTGAAGTTATCGCAGTCTCAGATTAAAATGTAAACACCTTTACCGGGATGATAGACAAATGCCATCTTCCCCCCCCCCACCTCTCTGAAACCACCTACGTGTGAATTAATACTTCCTTGGCTTTGAATAATGTAATTTTGGTGACTCTTCGAACTCATAAACATAAACAAATGTCACGACAAAATCACTTTCCCATCTTCTATGTTAAAACCAGGTAAGGCGATTGCTGTCTCCAGAGATTTAATGGATTACTGGGCCTTCAACAGGTTTTATTAAGTCCAAACGATTGTTACATATTACGTCTTCGCTGACTACTAATCTTTTTCACGGAGATAAAATTTATATTACATATTAAGAGGAAATCTAACTTAGACACTTAACAAACAGACCCTCGCCCTGCTTACGAAAAAAAAAGGGAAATTAAAGTTTCAGCCCTCACCAAATGTCTTAGTGATAACTCTCCCTTCTGCAGTCCCAGCCCATCCCCTCCACTAAATCTGCTTGAATACACTTGAATACACATGCCATGCACATTTATACTGTAGACCTCTTATTTAGTACGTTGACTTCTCTTACCGAGTTGTGTTTCCCCTCCCGCTCTCGGTCACTATTTTGAAACTGCTGACCAGCTTGAACATGTGCTGTATTTCAGAGGCATGCCTACAACTATCAGAATAAAGCCGTAGATGCAAGTATGAGCGCTTGCACACTCCACCAAAATAGCAAGCTGCCGCTTTTCACCCTTGCCTCGTCGATTGTTTAGTGAAAAGGAGAACGTCTGGACTTGGTTCCAAAACCCAAAAATACATCGGCAAGGCAAGGCAGACTCACACTGTTTACACGACACAATTCATCCTTGCCTTGCCGAAAATGAAAATTACCCTTTCCAATATTCATCCTCGCCTAGCCGCATTTTTCTTTGGCGTAAATGGAGTTCAAAAAATAACGTGCCTTCTTGCCTGCAAAAGCTCTTAAGGTCGAGAAGAATAATATAAACTTGGAAATAATGAGACTAAACTGTTGCTTTGCAAACATCAGTCTATGGAAAGAGCTGCTGCTCACAATGACGCTAATTAAAAAAAAGTTGTGGAACAATATCTCAGAAAATATCATTATCATATATCAAATTTTCATATATATTTATTATTTTTAAATAACGAGTCTTATTACTCTGTTATTATTATTAACACTAATGAAATTAACTTCTTGCAGCTTGTACTTCTCAAGAGTTTCTTAATGGATCAAGTGGATTCTTTTCCAGTCCAAATTTTCCCACCAACTTCCCTCAATACAGCAGATGTATCTGGAATATCACAGTTCCCAGTGGGTACATCATTAAAGTCACCTTCCATCACTTTGACTTGGGCAGCTGGCGTAGTAAAGCCGACGTTACCATCACAAATGTTGCTTCTGATGATGGCAGGCAGCCATTCCAGCTGTATGGTTCGTCTCTTCCTGCTCCAGTGTACTCTGTGGGGAATTCCATTCAAGTGATATTCACATCTCTCACCCATCAGTATCCAGGATTTAACGCATCTTACATGGCCATCACTTATGAGTCAGGTATGTCCCTGATATCATAACTTTCTATTGTCTTCATCCTAACAGTTTTGAAAGTAGATTATCAACAAAACATTTCTGAAAGACGTGGATTCTCCGAGTAGGCCTGGAACTATGTAGATTCTCAGATTATTGTAAGTCTGGACAAGAGAGGATGAAGTAAGAGAGTGAATCCCCGTTCCCCTGATAATTATTTGAAATTTATTATTAGTTCGCACCCATGCTGCGAAGGTTTTTAAATCTGTTTTCCCATGTCAACAATCTCAAATTACATGACGTCATTCTAACTGACCAATGAGTTGTCGTCCTTAAAATAACCACGCAGTATAGCACATAACCAAAAACAGATTTCAATTAATTTTCATCATAAGAGGCCTATGTATGGGGGATTCGCTCTCTCCCTTTATTCTCTCTTGTTCTTAATCTACTTGGATCTCCGTGGAACTACGTGAATGTCCACAGATAACCTCAGGCAGCCCGAACTCACGACGCCACTGTTGAGAAAATTGTAAGAGTTTGTATAGGAATTGCAAGACGTCTACAAATCTCCGATATGAAAATCAATAAAATAAACTAAATTTGTGACATTTTGTTTCTGGTTGTCTGTCTCGAGTATCGGAGAAGCCATTTTGCTGATTTTCTCAGTTCAGTTCATTGTCATCCTAGCACTAATGAAATCTTGGAGGACCAGTATGCTGTCTTGTAACGCCCTGTCTCTCGCAGACAACTTCGGGTTTAGTTAAACGTACTAAAAACACAAAGATTCCACTGTGACAGGTCACGTATACCTCCCTACCACGTGAGGACATAGCGCCAGGAGAGGGAACGAAAGCGTTGAGAAGAACTCTTTACTTCATTAGTTTTATGTTGCGAACAGGATTTTCCCTCTTTTCTGAATTTTGAACTTTGCAACTGGGGAAGAAACTTGGGAGAGAAGGATTAATTGTCAGAAAGGAAAGGGGCGGGGGATGGGACGTTGGGAGTTAACTGAATCTTTTGACAGGTTGTGGATCCTGCGGGTGAATTTGCTTTGCTAAGTTATTTGATTGACTTTTTTTGTCTTACAGTTTGTCCAAATCTGACGACTGTGAATGAGACATCAGGAGTCATCACCAGTCCTTTCTACCCCAGACGTTACCCAAGCAACCAGAGATGCAGCTGGCAAATCACAGCGAGTAAAGGAAAACGCATTGTACTTGACATTGAATACATGAGCATTAAATATTGCAGAGCTTGCTCATGCGATTATTTGGAAATAGTATTTGGCTTGTCTTCGGATGGTGTAACACTTGGGAAAAAATGTGGTTCTATGAGAAGTACCTCATATTTTTCTTTTGGTGAGAGCCTTAAGGTGGTGTTTGTCTCTAATGTTCAAAGCTGGTACCGTGGATTTAAGGCAACTTACACTCAAGTCAACAATACTGGTAAGTTTAAAAAAAGTATATTTGTATGTTACTAGCTGTAGAGATATTGACTACACACATTGACTATTGCATGTGCTAAAAGCTGTTGTCGGCATTTGTTTCCCGTTTTTGCAGGCCTATATACATCTGAAGAAAGTATTTCTAAATCAAGTAGATTCTTTTCGAGCCCCAAGTTTCCCAACAACTTCCCTCAATACAGCAGATGTATCTGGAATATCACAGTTCCCAGTGGGTACATCATCAAAGTCACCTTCCATCACTTTGAGTTGGGCAGCAGGTCAAGTGGAGCCCGTGTTACTATCACAAATGTTGCTTCTGATGATAACGTGCAGCCGTTCTACCTGTATGGTTCATCTCTTCCTGCTCCAGTGTACTCTGCAGGGAATTCAATTGAAGTGATATTCACATCTCTCACTGATCAGTACTCCGGATTTAACGCATCTTACAAAGCCATCACTTATAACTCAGGTACGTCTGTGATACTGAACGTTTCTGAAGAGCAGCTATCACCCTCTTTGAAACAAATCAATAAAATGAACTAAATTTGTGATGTCTTGTTTCTGGTTGTCTGTCTCTAGTATCGGAGAAGCCATTTTGCTGATCTTCTTAGTTCAGTTTATTGTCAGCCCAGCACTAAATCCTATCTTAGAGGACCAGTATGCTGTCTTGTAACGCCCTGTCTCTCGCAGACAACTCCGGGTTAGTTAAACGTAATAAAAACAAAAAGATACCACTGTGACAGGTCACGTATACGTCCCTACCACGTGAGGACATAGCGCCAGGAGAGGGAACGAAAGCGTTGAGAAGAACTCTTTACTTTGTTAGTTTTATGTTGCGAACAGGATTTTCCTTCTTTTCTGAATTTTGAACTTTGCAACTGAGGAAACTTGGGAGCGCAGGATTAATTGTCCGCAAGGAAAGTGGGGGGGGGGGGGGAAGAGATGGGACGTTGGGAATTAATTGTGTTTTTCACAGGTTATGGATCCTGCGGATGAATTTCTTTGCTTGCTTTGATTGAATTGTTCCGTCTTTCAGTTTGTCCAAATCTGACGACTCTGAATGACACATCAGGAGTCATCACCAGTCCTTTCTACCCCAGACGTTACCCAAGCAACCTTCGGATGGTGTCTCAGCTGGAAGAAGATGTGGCTACAAGTACGGACGTTTAGCATATTTTTCACTTCGTGAGAGCTTAAAGGTGTTGTTTGTCTCTAATGGTAATAACCGGTGGTACCGTGGATTTAGGGCAACTTACACTCAAGTCAATCATACTGGTGAGTTAAAACAACTATTTTTTTTTAATTTTATAAGTAAGTAGCTGTAGAGACATTGACTAGACACACTAACTACCACATACTAAAATCTGGTGTCAGCATTTGTTTTCCTTTTTTGCAGGTGTTTGTACATCTAAAGAATGCGGTCTAATTTTGGAGGCCTAGGTGGAACACACCCACCCAAACCTACTCGAGTACCCTCCCTCCGTCCTAGTAGTTAAGGGCCTAACCTTGTAATTCGAAGGTCCTGGGTTCAAACCCTCCTCCCTGCAACTAGCTGATGTTTTAATCCCAAATTCAACTCCTCTACGCTTTGCAAATGTCGAAAAGGCCTACAGCCTCCCATGCAGGGGTTGGAATTCTGAAATGTGCTATGTTTGTTAGAAATCAGATTTGTTTCATTTACTTCGAATCCGAACTTTATTGCTTTTCGCCGGTTTCTTTTGTTCCTAGCATACCGCAACCCTTTCATTCCCAGATTCAGGCTTCATACTTTGCCAAACTGGGCGGGACTGGGTTATGTTACCCAAGGCACTCATGAAACCTATTTACACTAGGGAAAAATTGGCTAGGCAAAGCTGAATATTGGCAAGGGTAACCTAACGTTTTTGGTGGGAAAGGATAGTTAACACAAGTAGCTTTTATGCTTACCAGTTTTGTATTAGGCGAGGTTGTTTTGTTCGCGCGAGGCAAGGATCAAAATCATAAAAGTGAGCACGCGGAACTAAATGGTGTCATGGGCTCCTGATGGTGTCCACAGTGTTAGTAGTCCTGTTAAGCTCTTTTTCCACTCCGTTCGATGGAAAGCAAAGGCACCCGAGAAAGAAAGTGATCGTAGGCAAAAACAACATCGCATTGGAGGGTCAGCTAAGCACGTGTTCAGGCTCTTGAAATCTAAGAAAAAGGAGTTATTGGTGATACTGATGTCTGTTTCTCTTTTGAAGTTTTCGCTTTGTCGAAGCTAATTCAGATGGTTTCTTCCGCGCCTGTTACACCGCAAAATGTAATAATCGCTGCATAATGTAATACTAACGCAAAAAAAAAAAAACAAAACAAAGAAACACAATTGAAAACAATCATTTCTTGGGGAAAAATAACTGCTTGAAAAAAAGCAATAGGAATAGAAAGACAATCAGGCAGTGCATCGGAGTGGAACCTCCTTCATAATTTTACAATCTCCTGCTCTTGAGCTCATGTGCTGCGAGTAAGCGTTGCGTTGTTATGAGGGGTGCGGTGCTTATTGAGGGTGGAGCTTATTTTTCGAGTAAATAAGGTATGTGACAAAACTATAAGGTTATGTGCCACACCAAAGAGTATGGTTTTTTAGGCCTTTCTGGTCTGGAATAGGGTAAAAATTGTGGCCATGTTAGTCTGGTTTGGAACAGGGTAAACTGTTAACCTCTTTGGTCTGAAAAAATAATTAACAGCTGAAATAGGGAAATGTAATCATCTATAGCGAACGAAATCGTACGTTTTGTTTTGAACTTAAACGGGGTTAGGTTTCGAGCGGTTGGCGTCATCCCCTATCAAATGTATTACTGGTCGCATTACAGTAGCATAAAATTATTTGTTACTTCGATTAATGATCAATTATTGCACATTTCTTGTTAGGTGTCTAAAGCTAAAGAAGGCAGAAATCAGGTTGAGGCAGGGGGGGTCCTCCCCTGGGTTGAAGTTATCGCAGTCTCAGATTAAAATGTAAACACCTTTACCGGGATGATAGACAAATGCCATCTTTCCCCCCCCCCCACCTCTCTGAAACCACCTACGTGTGAATTAATACTTCCTTGGCTTTGAATAATGTAATTTTGGTGACTCTTCGAACTCATAAACATAACCAAATGTCACGACAAAATCACTTTCCCATCTTCTATGTTAAAACCAGGTAAGGCGATTGCTGTCTCCAGAGATTTAATGGATTACTGGGCCTTCAACAGGTTTTATTAAGTCCAAACGATTGTTACATATTACGTCTTCGCTGACTACTAATCTTTTTCACGGAGATAAAATTTATATTACATATTAAGAGGAAATCTAACTTAGACACTTAACAAACAGACCCTAGCCCTGCTTACGAAAAAAAAGGGAAATTAAAGTTTCAGCCCTCACCAAATGTCTTAGTGATAACTCTCCCTTCTGCAGTCCCAGCCCATCCCCTCCACTAAATCTGCTTGAATACACTTGAATACACATGCCATGCACATTTATACTGTAGACCTCTTATTTAGTACGTTGACTTCTCTTACCGAGTTGTGTTTCCCCTCCCGCTCTCGGTCACTATTTTGAAACTGCTGACCAGCTTGAACATGTGCTGTATTTCAGAGGCATGCCTACAACTATCAGAATAAAGCCGTAGATGCAAGTATGAGCGCTTGCACACTCCACCAAAATAGCAAGCTGCCGCTTTTCACCCTTGCCTCGTCGATTGTTTAGTGAAAAGGAGAACGTCTGGACTTGGTTCCAAAACCCAAAAATACATCGGCAAGGCAAGGCAGACTCACACTGTTTACACGACACAATTCATCCTTGCCTTGCCGAAAATGAAAATTACCCTTTCCAATATTCATCCTCGCCTAGCCGCATTTTTCTTTGGCGTAAATGGAGTTCAAAAAATAACGTGCCTTCTTGCCTGCAAAAGCTCTTAAGGTCGAGAAGAATAATATAAACTTGGAAATAATGAGACTAAACTGTTGCTTTGCAAACATCAGTCTATGGAAAGAGCTGCTGCTTACAATGGCGCTAATTAAAAAAAAGTTGTGGAACAACATCTCAGAAAATATCATTATCATATATCAAATTTTCATATATATTCATTATTTTTAAATAACGAATCTTATTACTCTGTTATTATTATTAACACTAATGAAATTAACTTCTTGCAGCTTGTACTTCTCAAGAGTTTCTTAATGGATCAAGTGGATTCTTTTCCAGTCCAAATTTTCCCACCAACTTCCCTCAATACAGCAGATGTATCTGGAATATCACAGTTCCCAGTGGGTACATCATTAAAGTCACCTTCCATCACTTTGACTTGGGCAGCTGGCGTAGTAAAGCCGACGTTACCATCACAAATGTTGCTTCTGATGATGGCAGGTAGCCATTCCAGCTGTATGGTTCGTCTCTTCCTGCTCCAGTGTACTCTGTGGGGAATTCCATTCAAGTGATATTCACATCTCTCACCCATCAGTATCCAGGATTTAACGCATCTTACATGGCCATCACTTATGAGTCAGGTATGTCCCTGATATCATAACTTTCTATTGTCTTCATCCTAACAGTTTTGAAAGTAGATTATCAACAAAACATTTCTGAAAGACGTGGATTCTCCGAGTAGGCCTGGAACTATGTAGATTCTCAGATTATTGTAAGTCTGGACAAGAGAGGATGAAGTAAGAGAGTGAATCCCCGTTCCCCTGATAATTATTTGAAATTTATTATTAGTTCGCACCCATGCTGCGAAGGTTTTTAAATCTGTTTTCCCATGTCAACAAGCTCAAATTACATGACGTCATTCTAACTGACCAATGAGTTGTCGTCCTTAAAATAACCACGCAGTATAGCACATAACCAAAAACAGATTTCAATTAATTTTCATCATAAGAGGCCTATGTATGGGGGATTCGCTCTCTCCCTTTATTCTCTCTTGTTCTTAATCTACTTGGATCTCCGTGGAACTACGTGAATGTCCACAGATAACCTCAGGAAGCCCGAACTCACGACGCCACTGTTGAGAAAATTGTGAGAGTTTGTATAGGAATTGCAAGACGTCTACAAATCTTCGATATGAAAATCAATAAAATAAACTAAATTTGTGACATTTTGTTTCTGGTTGTCTGTCTCGAGTATCGGAGAAGCCATTTTGCTGATTTTCTCAGTTCAGTTCATTGTCATCCTAGCACTAATGAAATCTTGGAGGACCAGTATGCTGTCTTGTAACGCCCTGTCTCTCGCAGACAACTCCGGGTTTAGTTAAACGTACTAAAAACACAAAGATTCCACTGTGACAGGTCACTTATACCTCCCTACCACGTGAGGACATAGCGCCAGGAGAGGGAACGAAAGCGTTGAGAAGAACTCTTTACTTCATTAGTTTTATGTTGCGAACAGGATTTTCCCTCTTTTCTGAATTTTGAACTTTGCAACTGGGGAAGAAACTTGGGAGAGAAGGATTAATTGTCAGAAAGGAAAGGGGCGGGGGATGGGACGTTGGGAGTTAACTGAATCTTTTGACAGGTTGTGGATCCTGCGGGTGAATTTGCTTTGCTAAGTTATTTGATTGACTTTTTTTGTCTTACAGTTTGTCCAAATCTGACGACTGTGAATGAGACATCAGGAGTCATCACCAGTCCTTTCTACCCCAGACGTTACCCAAGCAACCAGAGATGCAGCTGGCAAATCACAGCGAGTAAAGGAAAACGCATTGTACTTGACATTGAATACATGAGCATTAAATATTGCAGAGCTTGCTCATGCGATTATTTGGAAATAGTATTTGGCTTGTCTTCGGATGGTGTAACACTTGGAAAAAAATGTGGTTCTATGAGAAGTACCTCATATTTTTCTTTTGGTGAGAGCCTTAAGGTGGTGTTTGTCTCTAATGTTCAAAGCTGGTACCGTGGATTTAAGGCAACTTACACTCAAGTCAACAATACTGGTAAGTTTAAAAAAAGTATATTTGTATGTTACTAGCTGTAGAGATATTGACTACACACATTGACTATTGCATGTGCTAAAAGCTGTTGTCGGCATTTGTTTCCCGTTTTTGCAGGCCTATATACATCTGAAGAAAGTATTTCTAAATCAAGTAGATTCTTTTCGAGCCCCAAGTTTCCCAACAACTTCCCTCAATACAGCAGATGTATCTGGAATATCACAGTTCCCAGTGGGTACATCATCAAAGTCACCTTCCATCACTTTGAGTTGGGCAGCAGGTCAAGTGGAGCCCGTGTTACTATCACAAATGTTGCTTCTGATGATAACGTGCAGCCGTTCTACCTGTATGGTTCATCTCTTCCTGCTCCAGTGTACTCTGCAGGGAATTCAATTGAAGTGATATTCACATCTCTCACTGATCAGTACTCCGGATTTAACGCATCTTACAAGGCCATTACTTATAATTCAGGTACGTCTGTGATACTGAACGTTTCTGAAGAGCAGCTATCACCCTCTTTGAAACAAGAAAGCCCAATGTTAGCCCGATCCTGTATTTATACGAACCGGCGTGACAAAAAATGTGACTGTGTAACACAATATTTTGACTATAGCGTTACTGGGTGACGTAATGTTTACTCTGATGACTCAGCTTATCTTTCTTATCGCTTTTATTACTGCTGAAAAACGCAAATTCACTCAAACGTTGAATGTCGGTATAAATTTGCCCACAACTGAGGATGTTTACAAAGGGATGACGAAATATTTACTGTTGTGCCTAGACAGTGAATACAAACAGTGAACATAGCAGTAGGATCAAAATATAACGCTTGAAAAACACGAGCTCGAGCAGATCGACAGAGACTGGGGCACGTTAAGGCACATCTCATGACGTGATGTCTAAATCCGGTTTGCTAACCCGGGAATCCCCATGCAAAGTAAAGAAGTTGACTCGGAACGGCTACGTACCAGACTTACAAAATTACCTTAAACCCAAACAACACCACACGCAGACCACACGCATCGCTTGATAATATTCAGTTATTTTCTAACTTAAAGACTCGTAACAGCTACCTTATTAATTGATCTCCTTATTAATGACCGATTCCTTTGTCTTTAGTATGCAATTAAAGTCAGCTTCTCGCGTCAAATAAACACTCATCTCTCTCCCTTCTCAAGAGCTATGATGTATCGATGGTGCAATCCACTAATTGCATCATCATACTAGTGCTGATCTCTTCTCTTCCTAAGCTACCGTTCCTTACAGCGCTAATAACACAGCTGTCGTTTCTCTCCTCTACGAAATACAGGTTACCCCATGAGAAAACTTACAATCCACTTCGGAAACCGTCACCCCATAAAACGCCAAGAGAAACTGCCCCTCACGCAGCACAATATTACACCGCTGCTTTACAAAACGCAACTTTCTAAGGAAATCACAGTCACAGAAGCGTGATATGCTCCTCACATTCACAAATCCTTCCTCTCCCACATTTTTACATCTCTCAAAATGTCAATCCCCAGAGCAAAACTCCTGCACGAAAAAAATTTTCACCGTAACCACCAACTAGATCAGACAACACAGCTAATTTCGCATTCAATCATTCAATCCTATCAGCTGCTTTACTCAGTTGGGCATGCGTTATACAAGGCAAATACAGAAACCCCAAACTTAACAGCCCTTCGCCGTTCATATCTTAAATACTGTAAATTGAAAGACAAGAACACACCAAGGTAACATTCAGCAGACTAACATACGCAAGTGTCTCATATAAGACAGTACCGCTCTTGAGTACCCATACCACAAGCTTTACAGTACTTTGTTCGTATGTTAAGCCAACTGACCCCCCCCCCCCCGAAAAAAAAACTGTGTCCATTTTATAAACCGGCGGAAGCCATATGGCGACGGCCGGTTAACGCTCACTTGTACACCCGAAGGGTTACGAAAGTTTTCCACATAAGAGTTCACCCTGTTAACATCAATTCCTGAAGCGTGGATACCAACGATGAAGAAACACAACAGGAGACCGTTACTTCAGCTAACCGCCGAGGGAACAATTTAGACCTTAATGGTGGCCAACGCCATAGCTATTTTTGGCTTATCAGTGTTGCATTTATTGATTTTAATAAAAATAGGGAGGAAAATTATTTTTATTGCATCTTTCATTTTATTTTATTACTATTTTAAGTTACCTTTCAACTTATTTTCCCCCTAAATTTTTTTCCTTTCTTTTTCCAATTTAACGTACAGTCGAAGCTGTCGTAAGCGACCAGCTGGGGAATTCAGAAAAGTGGTCGCAACTAGAGCTTGTTGCTCTCGTAAACGATCAGGTGATGAAGCTATAGAGGTTGGTCGCTTACGAGAGCTTTTAGCGTAAAGCTTGGGATATGCTTATGGTTACTAAAAGTATTGCAGTAAAAATATTAAATAGTTTTGATTTTTACCTAACACTCAAGAGGTTCACAAATGTAGAGAACATCGAACCATTAGCATTTATGTTATGTATCACTCAAACAAGTGCATTCTCTAATGACAGTGTTTACTGAGTGGTCCCTTATGAGAGAGTAAAAACAAAGTAAAAGGTGCAGTCGGTCATTCGCAAAAGTGGTCGTGGTCGCTTACGGGAGCCGTCGCTTACAAGAAGCTTTTAATTAATTACAGAATTTAAGTGACAATCCAAACCTGCAAGCGGAGTTTCACGATGCTGGTCGTAACTAGCGCTGGTTGCTTACGAGAGTGGTCGCAAGGAGAGCTTCGACTGTATTTTTTTTTAATTTTGTGGGTTTGGGAAACACATCGAAAGTCGACACAAGTACAAGACAGAAGATAAATTTTAAAATAATAATAATAATAATAATAATAATAATAATAAACCTTAGCACGAAACAGAAAATAAATTAAAAAGAAAAACCCTCCGTGCCCATCAACGCCATAGACCATAGTGCCTTTCGCGAGTAACCTGAAGCAATATGGCGTCTCCTGTGAGGAGTAAGGACTGAAAGGAAAATGTGACATTGAAAAACGAACTAAGAGTTTATGTTCAGCTTAATTCGGCGTCAGTCAGAAATTTTGGATTTAATGAAGGTTTAATATCCGATGTATGCGTGGAGCATGAGGACTTTCTGTTGCCGCCTGCGCCACTTCAGCATACTTCGGCATCGAGGTTTACGGACTACGACGTAGATATCAAAGAGGGGAAACGGGAAGTTTACTTGGCTCTGATTGACGCAAATTACAAACTCTCAGTTCGTTTCCAATGTCACCTCTCCCTTCCAGTCTTCACTCCTCACACGAGACGCCATATTGCTTTAGTTTACCCGCGAAAGGCACTGTGGTCTATGCTGTTTATGAACGAAGGTTTTTCTTTATAACTTTAAACCTTATTTTCTGTTTTGTACTTATTTCGATGTTTCCCAAACCAAGAAAAACAAAACAAAACAAAACAAAACAAAACACAAATAATTTAAAATGGAAAACGAAAGAAAGAAAATATTAGGGGAAAAATAACTTGAAAGTTAACTTCAAGTGCCACTGGGACGAAAATTCATAGGTTTATTTCCGCCAAATTCTGTCGCAGAATATCACGTTTTGTTCATATTTCCCCAGAAAACTGAACAACAAACCTTCCATCCTATTTTTTTAGCTCCAAAGTCGCGTAAAATGTGTCCGCCATTACTGAAAACGTGTTCCTGGGTGATTGCGCAATTTAATAGCTTGTGACGTCAGAGGCTCACCTCAGTCGCGTTTCCTTGTGTTTTGACTGAAGACGTCTACCGTCGGCTGCGAAACCTCCGAAGAGTATTTCTACAATTCGGAACAGTCTTTAGCTTCCGAAGCCTCTGAGGATTCTTTTCATTCGGCAAATGAAGAATTTTTCTTACCGTACAACGTAGGTTTCAACTAATAATCTTGTCAACAAACTGGTTAAAGTTCTTTTTCTCGCCAAATTATTTGAGTTATTTGGCGGGAGTTCAAAACATAAGCGAAATATGCTTAGACAATGATTGTAGTTCAGGCCCCAGTTACTCAAAAAGTGGATAACTCATTTTCAACGTATAAGTCGTTGTCCGGTGGATAAAATTTATCGCTTCATCTCGGTTGTTCAAAGCTTGGATAGCGCTATCCAGTCAGCTGTTCAGCCGCTATCCAGCGATCATAAAGTTGTCCATTCCAAGGAAGGTTGTGTAACTTTTATCCACTGTAAACCTGTACCAAAATAGACATGGTTATTCGAAGAATTGATCTTTTAAGCTGTGGAAATTAAGACAAAACACCTACGAAAACTTTAGACTTTGATGCTCACGAATTCTCAACCATGGGTCGATCGATGTTACTGTTGGTGTGGGAGAAAATAAAAGAAGCGATACTTTGTCTGCCGTTGTTTATGTTCATTATATATTATAAAAAAAGCATTGAGATTTTTGGCCATTCTTGGCATAGCCTGGGAAACTCTCTTGAAAAACCGTAATTGTTGTAGGTTATACTAACTGGTAGGCAGCTTAGCGTGTCTATCATAGTACAGTGGTCACGCAACACATTAAAACACAAGTGCTTGGCGCTGCTAAATATTTTAAACAGTTTTTATAGAATTCTTTTTTTGAGCCGAAAGAAGTGAAATAAATCAAAACCTTTTTTCAAGAACTGGAGGCCTTGTGTGACCGGAATCTAAATATTTGTAGTCAAAATTAAAAGCCACAAGGAAACTTTTCACCTGCTCATCAACAACATGCGGACCGCCGAGGAAACGAAGCTTTCGCTTGCCTTTTTCGCTGCGTAAAAATAACAACTTGTTATTTCATCATTTTTTTTAGTAGTTCATTTACTAAGATTGCTATGACAGGTAAAAGAGATAGCATTGTTAAACCCTTAGGCAAATAGTGGCGTGTGATATTTTTTCCCAACTTCAATTTCCACGCACTGACGATCCGATCTATTAAAGTCTTTATCTTGAACAACAACAAAAACATTTTATTTGCATTCCCAATTACAAATGCCATTGCACATAGAAAAGAGAAAGAAAAAAGTTGCAAAATCGATTAATTTACAATTCCTGTGTCTATCGATCATTTCTTAATGCAAAAGCTTCGTAAATGAAGTAACCTAATTTTTTACAAGTGAAAGCGTCAATGCTATTTAAGAGAAATACAATTTTTAGAATCGAAATCGGAATATTTACTAATAATATCGTCCATTAAAGATTTTCTAATTGCATCATATAAGATAAGAGGAAGTGTACTTTGTTTTCATTTTCATCTGAGCTGTAGCATTAACAAATTCTCAGATGCTCAGGGAGTTTAGGGGTGGAATGTCTTCCATTTTCAATTCTTAGGTTGTAATAACCTAACCTAAAGTTTTGCTACTGCCCGAACAATAATGTCAATCGACTGTTCACCGACAGGGAATAAAGAGAGAAAAGTTTCTCCACATTCAGGATCGTATGTTATAAAATAAATTTCCATGCGTCTAAGCGATTACTGCTCTGAAATCAACACACGCGGAATTAAAAAAAAGAAAAGATAAGCAGTACAAACTATACCAGCTTCATCACGGCGGTCAGGATTGCATTCGCCGAGGATCTTCGCGCTAGCAGACGGCAGAACTGAAAGGGTTTTCCACGACGATAATAAATTTCAAAATATGTTAAAAGAAAATCTGTTGTGCACAATGGTGGATGCGTTGAAAAAGAAACAAACTATCACTTCAACTGCGTTATAAGATTAGGTAAGTTACCTTTCGTCTTGTTCACGCAGATAATGTTTTTTTTTCCGGTTCTTTTTTCCATATAGTTGGAATGGGCAATGGAATGATCGACCTCTGGGATCTTGCGACATGAACAGCCCTCTGGAAAAAATAGTCCGTGAAGTGATCAAAATGCCTCTCGGGTTGAAATTCGCACTGTGTGTGAGTACGAACTTTGTCCTTTTTTCCATTGCGGGTCCGCTTGCAGGGCTTCAATGAAGCAAAATACCAGCTCGGTGGTTGGATTTATTGTTGTAGCATTGTACAACACTAGTACTACCTGTCATTACTGCTGCAGCAAGGAAGATTTCAAAGTCGTGCAACAAACACTTGGCAAGAAATCTTTCCGTCCAGGACAATTCACTTTCCCGTGGCAAGTAACCATGTGAAGGCACTAGGTTTGAGGTGAGCCTCTGATGTCACTTCCGCTCATTCGCAAGCCAGCTTCCGGAACAAGGGCCAGCAATGGCGGCCGCAAAATCTCGACAAAAACCGTCCGAAAAAAGCGACTTCTAGTCGTCGTAATAATAAGTTGAAATTTGGCATGGTGACTAAGAACCACAAACTATGTTCGAAAATGTAAAAACATTGAATACCAAAATTTTGGTCCCAGTGGCACTTTAAAATAAATATTTCTATAAAAATAAATGAATAAGGAAATGTAATTTAAAAAATGACGCAATGAAAATAATTTTCCTCCGTATTTTTATTAAAATCAATAAATGCGATGCTGATAAGCCAAATATAGCGGACATTAGTTATTAGTTATTGAATGTGTTGATCAAATGTTCCCTTTTCACGTCAGCTGAATTGTGTACTTTGCGAATGCACGAGCTTGCCGGCTTCTGAATGCAATGTAACTCAATGTTTGTCATAGCTTCCTATTCAGATATTTTTGGCTTGTCACGCATTTCTCCCCAATTAATCGTGTAGGAGGCTTTGTTTTCATCGAATACAAAACCATGTATGTTTGTTGAAAACCACTGTACATAGCAAGTACATGTATTTGCCGGAAAATGTTCTTCTTTATGGAAAGCAGGAAGAAGAAACCGATAAGAGTACATTCTTGGAAGCCCGCTTTACAGACACCCGCTTTGAGTTATTACACACAATAATTTTGTCCCGAGAGAAGGCTCATATATTTTTTCTTCCATTAGCCTGTTTTATGTGTTAATACAGACAATGGACACTTTTCTGACCGATTGACATTAGCTCCCATAAAAATTTAACGTAGCTCAACTCGCTTTACGGACAGTGGTTATCTATGTATTGTATACTTTCACTCTAGTTCGTCTGGCTGAGCTGAAACTGAAAATGTTAGTACAAAGCAAAGTTACAGACCATTTAAATAGACTATGTTGTGCTATAAACCAGCATATTTAAATTATTCCAATTGATTTATTTCTTCATTCTATATTTAATAACATGTAGAAACCAACAACTCAAAACAACAACAATATTCTCCATGCAGGCACGCAATAATTTGTACCATCACAATCATGAGACGTCACTGCAGCCGTCCTTGACGTTGTTTTCCTTCAAAGCAACAGATAAATAAGCTAATATAATTTTCGCACAAACAATACTCATGTACAGGGTTCACTTTTATTTAGTGGGTTAAAGCGTCTACAGTAGACAATTTCAGTAAATAAACGTTCCTATCCTCCTAGCGCGTTTGCGTTGCCTCACCCGACCTCTGTCTTCGAGGCCTTGTGGATTTACATCAGCCATCACCTTGTAAACCACGTTTCTTGGTACATGTAAGTTAAATACTTCACGGATCTTTTTGTGGAGTGCACGTTAGCCAGGAAAATAGTCTGGTGCACCCTTCCCTTTTTCAACAGCCTTTTTCACCTCTTCGATATCTACGTTGTAGTCCTATAAACGTGATTCCGAAGTGGCGCAAGCGGCAACAGAAAGTCCTTTAAATGCTCCACGCATACATCGGTTATTGAAACTTCATTAAATCTAAAATCTCTGATTGACGCAAATTACGCTGAATGTAAACTCCCAGTTTGTTCATAAATGTCACATCTCCCTTCCAATCTTCACTCCTCACACGAGACGCTATATTGCTTTAGTTTACTCGCGAAAGGCACCATGGTCTATGGCGTTGATGGACCACGGAAGACGCACAGATTATCTACGATTATCTCATTAAAGATATCAATGGGGTAAAACTAGGAATAATCAGCGAATAGTGAAGTGCGTTCGAATGTTAACCATTGGAATTGACGTTGTTTAAGGTTGATCCAGAAAAAGGTCAAAAAAGTGGAGGAGTTTGCACGACTCAGTGAACTATGAGGATGAGTTAAATCACGGAGTTGGGTTTGACAGAACCAGGTCTTTTTTATAACAAGACCCAAGTATCAACAGTATCTTGCTTTTACATATCTTTTTTAATAACTAACAAATATTTGTTGTAGAAAAGTTGCGTGATACCTGTGTTTTGATTTACCGGACAGATAATCAGTTGTTTCAAGCGTTTTAGAAGTGAAGAAATTGTCCCCGTGGCAAGTTGCAATGCAACAACAGAGCTGTTAAAATTGTTAAATAGAAAATGATTTAAAGCAATCGAACATTTTCAGACATGAAAAAATGCAGCCCGAGCTCGAGCAGCCCGGCTCATGTAATCGGCCCCTAAATTTAAAAGTCGCTGCGTGGACATATAGACAAAACTGCGAAAGTGACTCGACAAGGCAATTGTGCGAGAAAGAAATGATTTAAATGCGATACTACGTTGGCAGTATAATATATAAATTTAGCCAAGGCTAAAAACGGAGCTCCCAAGGAATAGGCTGGTGTTCGTTTCTCAAGAATAGTCCTGAAACTTTTTTCGGTCCCAAATATATTTCGAGGCTTTTTTGGCTCGTTCTCTAACAAAAAGTGTTCCTCAAAAAGCCAAAAAGTAAGAAAAGATGGAATATTCAATGTGTCGCGAGCGTGGGACAAAGAAAAAATCTGAGTCCCCGACGGGAATCAACCCATGACCTTCCGTACATTGGTCGGACGCTCTAACCACTGAGCTACTGGGAGACTCGTGGCAAGCATAGGTCATATTTACTTAGCCTGACTATCAGGCCCTCACTGCACTGTTAGGGAACTGAAACCTATTTTGTGAAATAACTTAATTTCTCTTGTGTAATCTGTGGTTTTGATGTTGATAATTACTGTTACATCAAGAAAAAAGATTATGGTAGAGAGAGGAAATAATTTTGAGCCAATCTGTTCAGTCACCATCCGTTGGTGATCGTGTATTTTTGTCGTCTCTCGTTGATTCTAAGAAATCATTTTGTCGAAGCACTTCTAGTCGGTGTCGCCGGTCCTGATCAGTGTCAGCACGCATTTTCTCGAAGAGTTTGTAGCCGCTGCCAGTTCATTCTCATTATTCAATCGGTGTGACTGAGTTAAAATTTCGAAGACCTTGTATCGATTTTTGCGTTGTTGGGGAATCTCGTTTTGCAGTGTCGCTGTATAGCTAATTTCTCCGAGAAAGAAAAGACGAAGAAAAAATAAATAAACAAATAAATAAATAAATATTTCAAATGAATAAATAAATAAACAAACAAAACGTATTAATAATAATTATTAAGCTAAATTTAAACTACGTTGTCTATGTCATAAGGTTTCTCGCCTGTGATATTCCAGTCTCCTGTTTGTGTCTATCCTCCCACGCAGTCTTTTTTAGGGGAGTCGTATTACCCTCCTCCCGAGGGAGGAGGGTAATACGACTCCCCTAAAAACGACTGTGTGGGAGGCTAGTTTGTGTTCTCCTGACGGCCTTAGTCTTCGCTAGGTTATTACCGGTAAACGATGTTCTCTACCCATGCCTTCTTGTCGTCGACTCTTTCGCCTTCGTTGTTCGCGCTGAATTTCAAGTCGGCGTTCACGCTGAGTTTCAGTTGTAAATCTCCCCCGGAATGGATTTCCAGCCACTTGTTAAATCAGACGTTGCTGTCTTTGCTCTTGTCTCTCATCTGCATCAGAAATTGGGCACTCCCTTGTTCACAGACGATCAATAAACACGTCAGCACGCAAATGTACCCAGTGTTACGCAGCGAAGCAAGCAAGAAATGAAGAAACATGAGAGTGCGCAACTGTCAGCGGTCGCGATTTGGTTTGTTGCTAGGCAACTGCGCGGACACCTTCAAAAAAATATAGGCAGATCGAGATTTGACCACCCTCGCGATCCTCGTGCGATCCCCACGCGACAAATTTATAAACCTCGTTTCGCGAGGAATAACTTTTATATTTTGTTCTCTAACTAGAGGCCATCAAGATTGAAAACAAACAAAAAACCAAACATGCTTAAATTATGGCACAATTTTTGCGGCTACGAAGTAAGTCTTAACCTTAAATAAATTTGGTTGACAACTGCTTCACTTGAAAGATTATTACTATTGAAAACTTCTAGGACTAGAAAATCGACAATTGCACACAGAGATGTACCCGACAGTGAAAAGTGAAAACAATCATTCGCCAACATCTTAGACAAGTGATGCTGTTGTCCTACGACCGTGTTTTGACCTACGGTTATGAATAAACAAGCGCAAAATGATGGACAAAGATATCATTTTTGAATAAGTTTATTCGAAAACCCGTAAGTCTACACTTAAATAAAATCGCGTTACACTTCATGCATCGTAATGGAAAAAAATATTCAAGACTACAGCTTTCTCATGTCTGAACGCGTTTTCTAATATTTTTTTAAAGTCAACGCCGACATAAATAAAAAGTAAATGACACATTTCTATTGACATAAATTAAATTTCGATTTCAAAACGTAATTTCTTTGATCGTAACGCTCAAAATCATGTACCTTAGACTCCTTAAAAACCTCACCTACTCGGTTGTGTTTCAGAACAGGACAAGCTTTAAGCCGTGAAGATAACAAAATGAAGTCCTTTGAAGGCAGCTTTCGTAACTTGAACTTTTCCCCTTCTATCAGTATTCTTTTGAACTTTTCTTTCCATTTATAGATATTAGATGTTCTTTCTCAAGTTTAAAACTTCCCTACTGTGGAACAATCGTTTTGCTAAATAAACTTAAGCTTTTTAAGGAAAAGTGACGATGGCTATGCTCCAAGAAAAGCCAAGAAAAACGCTGGATGCCAGAAAAGCACCGCGCGATTTCCTGCCAAGAAAAGAAGGCACTCTCCACCCCGGGTCGGGCTGCCTTGGGGCTCCCCTCTCCCTCCCCCAGAGTCTGTACGTGGGGTGGGGGTGGGGAGAACGTACGCTGAAATCAGTACCAAAATTTTTTCAGATGGATAGGTTATCAGATTTGTTTACCCATGGCAGGCCCGTAACCAGGGGGGTGCATGGGGTGCGTTCGCACCCCCCCTCCCCACAGGCCCAAAAGGTCAGCATTTTGCTACTCAATATCCAAGTTAAGGAGTGCAGTCGGTTAAACTGAAGTTTAAAACTTACAGTGATATTTAAACAAAACAAAAGAGTGGAAAAAGCAGTAATGTATCCACTGGGAAACTAAAAGCAGCTGCACTCTAGTAGCCCGAGGCACTCAGAACATTTCAATGAGCGCACAGATGTCCGAGCTTCTGTAAAGGCGAAATAAGGAAGGGGAATAGAGAAACGGAGAACGAGGAACGGGGAACGGGGAACGGGGAATCTCTAAGAGAGGGAATCTCTAAAATAGGGAATCTCTAAAACGAGGAATCTCTAAAATAAGGAATCTCTAAAACGGGGAATCTCTAAAATAGGGGATCTCTAAAACGGGGAATCTATAAAATAGGGAATCTCTAGAATGGGGAATCTCTAAAATAGGAAATCTCTAAAATATGGAATCTCTAAAACGGAGAATCTCTAAAATAGGGAATCTCTAAAACGGGGAATCTCTAAACTAGGGAATCACTAAAACGAGGAATCTCTAAAATGGAGAATCTCTAAAACGGGGAATCTCTAAAATATTGAATCTCCAAAACGGGGACCTCTAAAATAGGGAGTCTCAAATAGGGAATGTCTAAAACGGGGAATCTCTAAAATGGGCAATCTCTAAAACGGAGAATCTCTAAATTAGGCAATCTCTAAAACGGGGAATCTCTAAAATAGGGAATCTCTAAAATGGGGAATCTCTAAAATAGGGAATCTCTAAAACGGGGAATCTTTAAAATAGGGAATCTCTAAAAGGGGAATCTCTAAAATAGGGAGTCTCTAAAATAAGGAATCTCTAAAACGGGGAATCTCTAAAATAGGGAATCTCTACAACGAGGCATCTCTAAAATGGGGAATCTCTAAAATAGGGAATCTCTAAAACGGGGAATCTCTAAAATAGGGAATCTCTAAAACAGGAAATCTCCAAAATAGAGAATCTCTAAAATAGGGAATCTCCAAAACGGGGAGAATCTAAAATAGGGAATCTCTAAAATAGGGAATCTCTAAAATAGGGAATCTCCAAAACGGGGAATGTCTAACATAGGGAATCTCTAAAACGGGGAATCTCTAAAATAGGGAATCTCTAAAATAGGAATACTCTAAAACAGGGAACCTCTAAAATAAGGAATATCTAAAATAGGGAATCTTTAAAATAGGGAATCTCTAAAACGTGGAATCTCTAAATTAGGGAATCTCTACAACGGGGAATCTCTAAAATAGGGAATCTCTACAACGGGGAATCTCTAAAATAGGGAATCTCTAAGATAGGGGAATCTCTAACACGGGGAATCTCTAAAACAGGAAATCTCCAAAATAGAGAATCTCTAAAATAGGGAATCTCCAAAACGGGGAGAATCTAAAATAGGGAATCTCTAAAATAGGGAATCTCTAAAATAGGGAATCTCTAAAACGGGGAATGTCTAAAATAGGGAATCTCTAAGACGGGGAATCTCTAAAACAGGGAATCTCTAAAATAGGCAATCTCTAAAACGGGGAATCTCTAAAATAGGCAATCTCTAAAATGGGGAATCTCTAAAATAGGGAATCTCTAAAACGGGGAATCTCTAAAATAGGGAATCTCTAAAATAGATAATCTCTGAAACGGGGAATCTCTAAAATAGGGAATCTCTAAAATATTGAATCTCTAAAACGGGGATCTCTTAAATAGGGAATCTCTAAAATAAGGAATCTTTAAAACAGGGAATCTCTAAAATAGGCAATCTCTAAAACGGGGAATCTCTAAAATAGGGAATCTCTGAAACGGGGAATCTCTAAAATAGGGAATCTCCAAAACGGGGAACCTCTAAAAAGGGGAATCTCTAAATAGGGAATCTCTAAAATAGGGAATCTCTAAAACGGGGAATGTCTAAAATAGGGAATCTCTAAAACGGGGAATCTCTGAATTAGGGAAGCTCTAAAAGAGGGAATCTCTAAAATGGGGAATCTCTAAAATAGGGAATCTCTAAAATAGGGAATCTCTAAAACGGGGAATGTCTAAAATATGGAATCTCTAAAACGGGGAATCTCTGAAATAGGGAAGCTCTAAAATAGGGAATCTCTAAAATAGGGAATCTCTAAAACGGGGAATGTCTAAAATATGGAATCTCTAAAACGGGGGAATCTCTAAAATAGGGAATATCTAAAACAGGGAATCTCTAAGATAGGGAACCTTTAAAACGAGGAATCTCTAAAATAGGGAATCTCTAATGCGGGGAATCCCTAAAACGGGGAATCTCTAATATGGGGAATCTCCAAAATAGGGAATCTCTAAAATGGGGAATCTCTAAAATAGGGACTCTCTAAAATGGGGAATCTCTAAAATAGGGAATGTCTAAAACAGAAAATCTTTAGAATAGGGAATCTCTAAAATTGGGAATCTCTATAACGGGGAATCTCTAAACTGGAAGATCTCTGAAATAGCAAACCTTATAATGGTAGCATCGGTTCTTTAGAAGCTCAGCTTAACGGTGTAAAAAGGTCAAGGTCGCGTTCCATAACTTATTGATTTCGATCACTTTGTAGGTTTCTGGTTTTCATGGCTGGTGGGTTAGCTGTCGATGTACAGTACGACCAGACCTAAGACTTCCGTTAGTTAAGAAGGGTCTTTTTAGCTCCCTTCACGGACTATTGATTTCACTCCGCGGTTTGAAAAAAGTAACCACGTGATCACAAGTTTATGGATCGCAAGATCGGCAAAGATCAGCAACGCTCAACTTTCGGTGAATGAATTTTTACTCGCCGTCATATTTCTTGGCCTCAGATAACACTTTTCCTGAATGTTTCCTCAAGGGCGACCTTTTATTTCAGGAACGGCGCTATTTGAGAGCATTTCTGGCGATTGCCAGTTCATTCATTCATGGCATTTTCAAGTTTACAGATCTTGGGTTCAGCTTGTAGTCATCGAACTTGTGATCATGTGGTCATTCTTTTCAAACGCGCGGAGTGAAATCAATGGCCCATGAGGCGGGCCAAAAAAATCCTCCCCCACCCGTCAAAAAACGTCTGAGGTCGATACTAACTATGATTGTCGGCAGGAAACAAATGGGGTCATCAGTTGGGTTGTGAATTTCAGAGTTCGCGTTATGTAAATCTCTGCTTGAAAGGCGCACTAATAAATTACCTCCAACCGCTGTGATGCGGCTGATATACCCCTGCTTATCTATCTGATCTATACTCAACGGGCCTGTGGGGCCAGGGTAGCATCTGTGAGGCTTACATATACACGTGAACGTGAAAACGTATTTATTGTAATCTCCAGAGCCTGTATAGCTTACTTGAGCAGATCGACTCATTCGGTAACCTAAAGGGCAAAGCATAAAGGTTGATTTCCACTGTTACGTAAATTCTACGTGCGTACGGGCGTGAATTTAACTGGCTTTACGTGGGTAAATAAAATTAGAGACGATGTATGAACCGCTTACGTAAACGTGAAAAGGTAACTTCTTAAACACCGCCATTATTAAATTTGTAAAGCAACTTTAATTTGTTTATGGTAACTGCGAACAAGGAATCGAATGGAACCAAACATAACGAAAAAGGAATAAAACGAAACAAAGCGGAAAAACGAAAAAGAAACGGAAATTAATTTCACGTACGTGAAATTATTAAGCTACTAAAATTTTTCTTAAAAATTTCACGTACGTAGCCTGCGTACATACACGAATTATGGGAAGGAATAATTCATGTCTGCACGCAAGCGATGTTGGAAATTAAAATATCTCACGTGCACCGGTACCACAATTTCTAGTTTTGAGAAAGTCTGATCAGTGTCGTCTCCTATGCATTTGGGTAATCACGCAACGTTCCTTCGTATTGACCCAAATAACGGCTACATAGACTCTGTTGAACAAAAATGAAGGCTAGCGAGTATAGAAGAGTACCAGCAAAAATCTGTAATGACAAGCATAGCAGCAAGGCTGATCTGACTACGTAGAAAGATTTGACTTTGCAAGACATCAATACGACACTGATAGAACTTAAACAGAGCTGGGTTTCAGCCGTAGACAGCTCTTTTGCTCTTCTTAGAGCTCATCAATACAGCGTAAGATGTTCTGGATGCGGGTTCTGGATCGGCGTGCAAGTGAAACGATGAGTTAAGAAGAAGATTACCTGCCCTGGAAAGTATGGCAGCTGAAGAAAGTTTGTGCAAATTCAACAGAGTTAACAAATTGCGGAAAAAGGGTTGCTCAGTACATCCAAATGTCTCGAGGGAAATAAGGTTTGCGAAATTCGATAAGCCCCAAAGTCATAAATAATTACTACGCCTTCCAATAACGCGAACTGACCAAACTAAACGTCAAAACCCAACTGGTATTCGCTGTTTTTTAATTACCGGCAATCATAAATAAATCACCAACCAGAGAACCGTTAAAACGAGAAACCAACAAACTGCTGGTGGTCGCACCATTCATGCCCCACGAACTTGACCTTTTGACCCCGCTGAGCTAAGTTTCGAAAGGACCCCTGCGAGAATTTTTGTTTTAGGGATTCCCCGTTTTAGAGATTCCCTATTTTAGAGATTCCCCGTTTTAAAGGTTCCCCGTTTTAGAGATTCCCTATTTAAGAGAATCCCTACTTTAGAGATTCCCTATCTTAGAGATTCCCTATTTTAGAGATTCCCCATTTTAGATATTCCCTATTTTAGAGATTCCCTATTTTACAGATTCCCTACTTTAGAGATTCGCTATTTTAGAAACTCCCTATTTTAGAGATTCCCTATTTTAGAGATTCCCTATTTTAGAAATCCCCCCATTTTAGAGATTCCCTATTTTAGAGATTGTCCATTTTAGAGATTCCCTATTGTAGAGATTCCCAATTTTAGAGATTCCCCATTTTAGATATTCCCTATCTTAGAGATTCCCCATTTTAGAGATTCCCTATTTTAGAGATTCCCTGTTGCAGAGATTTCCCGTTTTAGAAATTCCCTATTTTAGAGACTCGCTATTTTAGAGATTCCCTACTTGAGAAATTCTCCATTTTAGAGATTCCCTATTTTAGAGATTCCCTATTATAGAGATTCCCTATTTTAGAGATTCCCTATTATAGAGATTCCCTATTCTAGAGATTCCCTACTTAAGAGATTCCATATTTTAGAGATTCCCCATTTTAGAGATTCCCTATTTTAGAGATTCCCCATTTTAAAGATTTCCCGTTTTAGAGATTCCCCATTTTAGAGATTCCCTATTTTAGAGATTCTTCATTTTAGAGATTCCCTATTTTAGCTAGAGATTCCCCGTTACCCATTCTCCGTTCCCCGTTTCCCGTTTCCCGTTCCTGTTTCCCCGTTCCCTATTTTAGAGATAGCCCTTATCTAAATGAGTAATGAAATTAAGGTGCACAGGCTTCGCACGGGAGTTTGGACGAGGGCTATCTCTAAAATAGGGAACGGGAAATCGAGGAACGGGAAACGGGGAACGGGGAATGGGGAACGGAGAATCTCTAAAACGGGGAATCTCTAAAATAGGGAATCTCTAAAATAGGGAATCTCTAAAACGGAGAATCTCTAAAATAGGGAATCTCTAAAATGGGGAATCTCTAAAATAGGGAATCTCTAAAACGGGGATTCTCTAAAAGAGGGAATCTGTAAAATAGGGAATCTCTAAGACGGGGAATCTCTAAAATAGGGAATCTCTAAAACGGGAAACCTCTAAAATAGGGAATGTCTAAAATGGGGAATTTCTAAAATAGGGAATCTCTAAAATAGGGAATCTCTAAAACGGGAAATCTCTGAAATAGGGAATCTCTAAAATAGGGAGTCTCTAAAATAGGGAATCTCTAAAATAGGGAATCTCTAAAATGGGGAATCTCTAAAATAGGGAATCTCTAAAATTGGGAATCTCTAAAACGGGGAATCTCTAAACTGGAAAATCTCTGAAATGGCAAACCTTAAAATGGTAGCATCGGTTCTTTAGAACTCAGCTTAGCAGGGGTAAAGTTGAAGGTCGCGTTCTATGACTGATTGATTTCGATCACTTGGTAGGTTTCTGGTTTTTATGGCTGGTGGGTTAGCTGTCGATGTACAGTACGATGAGACCTAAGACATCCGTTAAGAAGGGTCTTTTTAGCTCCTTTCAGGGATTATTGATTACACTCCACGGTTTGAAAAAATAACCACGTGATCACAAGTTTATGGATCGCAAGATCGGCAAAGATCAGCAACGCTCAAATTTCAGTGAATGAATTTTTACTCGCCGTCCTATTTCTTGGCCTCAGATAACACTTTTCCTGAATGTTTCCTCAAGGGCGACCTTTTATTTCAGGAACGGCGCTATTTGAGAGCATTTCTGATAATAGCCAGTTCATTCATTCATCGCATTTTCAAGTTTACAGATCTTGGATTCAGCTTGTAGTCATCGAACTTGTGATCATGTGGTCATTCTTTTCAAACGCGCGGAGTGAAGTCAATGGCCCATGAGGCGGGCCAAAAAAATCCCCCCCCCACCCCTCAAAAAACGTCTGAGGTCGATACTAACTATGATTGTCGGCAGGGAAACAAATGGGAAAATGCGCAAAGCACAAAGGTTGATTTCCACTGTTACGTAAATTTTACGTGCGTGCGGGCGTGAATTTAACTGGCTTTACGTGCGTAAATAAAATTAGAGACGATGTATGAACGGCTTACGTAAACGTAAAAAGGTAACTTCCTAAATCAAGTTCGGATCTTTAAGCAGCGCTTCCGTTATTAAATTTGTAAAGCAACTGTGATTTGTTTATGGTAACTGCGAACACGGAATCGAATGGAACCAAACATAACGAAAAAGGAATAAAACGAAAAAAAGCGGAAAAACGAAAAAGAAACGGAAATTAATTTCACGTACGTGAAATTATTAAGCTACTAAAATGTTTCTTAAAATTTCACGTACGTAGCCTGCGTACATACACGAATTATGGGAAGGAATAATTCATGTCTGCACGCAAACGATGTCGGAAATTAAAATATCACACGTGCACCGGTACGACAATTGCTAGTTTTGGGAAAGTCTGATCAGTGTCGTCTCCTATGCATTTGGGTAATCACGCAACGCTCCTTCGTGACGACCCAAATAACGGCTACATAGACTCTGTTGAAGAAAAATGAAGGCCGGCGAGTATAGATCGTAAACACTTTAAGAACAGTACCAGCAAAAATCTGTAATGACAAACATAGCAGCAAGGCTGACCTGACTACGTAGAAAGATTTGACTTTACAAGACATCAACACGACACTTTGATAGAACTTCCACAGAGCTGGGTTTCAGTCATAGACAGCTGTTTCGCTCTTCTTAGAGTTCATCAGTACGGCGTAAGTTGTTCTGGATGCGGGTGCTGGATCGGCGTGCAAGTGAAACGCTGAGTTACGAAGAAAATTACCCGCCGTGGAAAGTATGGCAGCTGAAGAAAGTTTGTGCAAATTTAACAGAGTTAACAAATTGCGGAAAAAGTGTTGCTCAATACATCCAAATGTCTCGAGGGAAATAAGGTTTGCGAAATTCGATAAGCCCCACAGACATAAATAATTACTACGCCTTCCAATAACGCGAACTGACCAAACTAAACGTCAAAACCTAACTGGTGTTCGCTGTTTTTTAACACCAGCAATCATAAATACATCACCAACCAGAGAACCGTTAAAACGAGAAACCAACAAACTGCTGGTGGTCGCACCTTTCATACCCCACGAACTTGACCTTTTGACCCCGCTGAGCTGAGTTTCGAAAGGACCGCTGCGAGAATTTTTGAGATTCCCTATTTTAGAGATTCCCCGCTTTAGAGATCTCCTATTTTAGAGATTCCCTATTTTAGAGATTCCCCATTTGAGAGACTCTCTATTTTAGAGATTCCCTACTTTAGAGATTCCCCATTTTAGAGATTCCCCATTTTAGAGATTCCCTATTTTAGAGATTCCCCGTTTTAGAGATTCCCTATTTTAGAGATTTCCTATTTTAGAGTTTACCCGTTTTAGAGATTCCCTATTTTAGAGATTCCCCGTTCCCCGTTCCCCGTTCCCCGTTCTCCGTTCCCCGTTCCCCGTTCCCCGTTCCCCGTTCCTCAATTCCCCGTTCTTCATTTTAGAGGTAGCCTTTGGACGAGCGAGCCAATGACAAGGGAGCGATCTCACGATTTTTGTCAGAGACGTCTGTTAACGCGTCGGGTAGTAATCTCTATTTGTACGAGCGCATGAACGCCCGAAGATGCAAATTATTTTTTTGTGTAATACGTTATGGGTAGGAGAGAACAGGAAAATAGAAAGAGGAAGGCTGCAGCTAAATCTTGCCAGTCTCTCGATACATGGGTCAGGAAAGTACCCCGTCAAGAGCCATCAGACGCTGACAATGACAGTGCAGTCCGCGACGACAGCCTAGCTGAAACCACGACATCAGATCTCTCTCAGTTAACTACAGTTTTACAGCGAGATATAGAAGGTAAATCACACTTATTTTCGCAATGTCCACCAGTCTTGATCCCATTATTATGCTCTGACATTTAGTCGCTATTCCTCAATATGAAACAAACTTACATCGCTTAATAAAAAGCCAGTGAGGGAACACAGAGTAACAATTCGGAGAGGGACTGGGGGAGGGTTAATCTAAAGCAACACCTTCTGGAAATCCACAGGCATCCCAAACCATCAAAATGGAAGTTTTCGAGACATAAAGAGGGAAAATACATTTTATGTTTCTCTTGGTCTCTTATCGTCATTTCCTGATGCCATGTCAATATTCTATGAAAAGCCGATGTGTACTTTCCTAACCATTCCGCATTGTTTATTAAATTGTAGAGACTGCGCAGGCTCCAGTACCTGAGAATACGGATGGCAGTCTAACGCTGCATCACTTAGAACCAGTAATGCAACAAGAAATAAATGACATAGGGAAGTTTACGACGACCTCTGAGAAATTTGGTTCTTCCGCAAATCCCAGTTGCTCAGAAGTATCACTTGATTAAAAGTCATTTTGTGCCACCAATTAACTACAAGTTTCCAACGCGATTTCTTCATCAGTGCCGAAGAGGGTTTCAGTCACGATACCTCAGTGAGTACTCGTGGATGGTCTACAGCCCTTCAGTAGATGGAGTATTCTGTAAACACTGTGCTTTGATGATACCTATGCATTGCAGGAAAGACAACGGCGCTTTTGTTAACAAGCCTTTCATAAACTGGCATAGGCTTCCAGAAAAGGCAAGAACACATGAGCAAATAAAGTACCATCACAACGCAGTGATCGCTACCGAATCCTTCCTTAATTCGGTTGAAAACCCAGAGCAAAACGTGAACAACCGAATAGATGACGAAAAGAGGAAGAATATTATCAGAAATAGGCACATAGTTAAGTGTGTTTCAGAAGCCATCCTTTTCTGTGGTCGACAGTGCATTGCCCTGCGTGGAGATAACGAAGTTTTGAACGAAGACAGTTGTGGAAATACAGGCAATTTCTTAGCGGCTCTGCAGATGATAGCTACCCACGACGACATTTTAAAACAACACTTAGACAATATCCAACTCCCCAGCAGAAACATTACTTACACGTCGCCTTTAATCCAGAATGA